>CAXDID010000699.1:0-406016 GCA_963988835.1 Hexamita inflata
AAATTACAATCTCACTCCAATGTCAAAATAGACAGTCAAAATCTAAAAAATACTTGAATAAAACAAAATAATATGTTTAATACTTTATAATGCTATAACACTCAAAGGACGCGAGCTATTCATAGTATTTAACTACTTCCTAACATTTTCTATTGTAATTATTAAATGCCGCGATAATTTTCTCTAAAACTGCTTAATTGTAGCTCTATTTGTATTAGTTTGGGCTATAGTTTACAAATTTCACCTTGAACCGAGGTACTTAAGACGTAAAAATGATGAAGTCCAAAAGAAATAGCAGAAAAAAGTAGATTACTTGATCCAATCATTAATAATTAATTTATAAAACTTATTGAAGCAGAAAAAGGAGAAAAATACAAATAAAACCAAAATTTAAGCATGGCATAGAGTCATAGTGGTAATTTTATTAATTAGACCAGCATAATTCTTACACATAAAGTATTTGCCTCTACTTATTACAATTTCATTATTTTTCTTTATTATATTCGCAAATCTTCATAAGGATCTTCATTCTAAAATACAGTAACTTATATCTTAATTTATTGAACATGGTTAGAAACTTAAATTGGAGGAAAAAGCCAATATAAAAATTTGGGATACAAAGGATCTTCTTATAGACTTATTACAATGAAATATTTCTTTCCTCCTTTTATTTTCTATGAATATGTTTGCTCAATTTTCTTGGAAACTATGATAATAACGAATACACCTCCTATTTACGTACAATCTAATTAGTTAACTTCATAGTAAACTATATGTTAATTATATGCGCGACATCAAATTGATCACATGCAATCTTATTATTTCGTGAATAGTTAGTAACTATTAGTTAGTGTAAATTGTATAGTTAATATTTTATATATACCTATAATATACATTATTACGTATGATTTACTTAGATCCACTTCAATTAGAATGGAATTTGATTAAGCCTACTCATAATTCATGAATAATCGCAGCCTAAGACCAGGTTCATTTTATTATGAGTCATTTAAATAATGTCTAAAAAATTCCACAACTGTAAAAAAGTCTGTATTAGTTGCAGAAGACAACATTTTGAAAAGTATGTTATCACTTGTTGAAAAACTCCATTAATACGCTGCCAAAAAAGAGTTAGATTACCAGGAGTAGATAGAGCAGTTAAATCATGATTCCATACAGTCTTTAAACGAAACGTCTGTGTTATAAGCAAGTGTGATAAATTTATGTTTGAAATTATCTTTGGACGTGAAAAATAAAGAGAATGTAACAGATTCTGTCGTTGCGCTGCATAAATACATAAACGAGCTTAAAACCCAATTACAGGTTAAGAATGAGCAAATCGAGGACATGCAAAATCAGTTACAGAAATAAGTAACTCAAATTCTCCCTTCCTCGTCTTCTGTGATGATTGAGTAGGAAAACAGTGCTTTGAAAGCCGAAAATCAATAGATGCTGAATTTGCTCGAGCAAAAAGATTTTTAGTACTCATAGCTTTAGCGTGAAATCAAGTCTTTGGAGAAAAAGGCCTCAATTGCCGAGTTCACTGGCCTTCAAACAACGCCGCTAAACGAATCCATGCTTCAAAGTAACCAATTTAATGAGAACAGATTTAATGAGATATAACAACTGAATGAGCAGTTAAAAGAGCTTTAGTATTAAGTCGAATTGAAAGAGGACCAAATAGAAATCCTGAAGCTGAACGACAACACATAAAATTTCAAATGGATTCAAGAGGAACTAATTCAAATTAAAAAGAAATTGGAGCGGAGGAACCGATTAATCGCGTTCCTGAACCGAAAAATTCAGTGACGTTTTTAGATCAATACATTTAAATTAATCGAAATTTGCACAACTGTCATCCGATTAACAATTAATTGAGTTCATCATTTTAAACTTAAACTTTCTTAAAGACTACACTTCTTATAAGATACAATGACTCACTGTAACCAATCAATGACAAAATTCAAGTCTAATAAAATGAAAAGAGTAATTTATAAAAGAGTTATGAAGAAAGATTATTATTTATTTTGCCTTAGAATAATTGAATATTGTATTTAAATAACCACTCCAAAACCTTTAATATCAATAGTAAAAATCTTTACTAAGTATTAAAACCAGTCAAAAAGTCCCAAAACGGGGGTTAAAGTATTTATTATTCATTTTTATTCCATAGTCATGATCATATTATAAATATATTAATAATAACTCAAATTCAATCCATTACTATTTTATATCTAATGTTAACTATTAAATGATACAATCGGTTATAGTATGATATTATTTGTGTATTAATTATAATGGGTTTTAAAATATAATGGTTTATAAACGGTTTACATCATAATATATTTATATTTATTCATTTACATAACAAATTAAAAAATTATACATCACTTTTGTATGAATTAACTTTTTAATAACGGGATCCTCCAATTTGGTTCTGATAAGAGTTTCCAGCGCCGTTCATTCAACAAGTGAGTTGTTCGGAAGTCGAATAGTTTTGTACTTGATTTGATATTTTCTGTGGTGTTGTTGGTTTTTACGATGCACTTTCAGTATTTCTAGGTTTGTTTCTTTAGGATACACTTGGTTATAGTGCCTTGGGCTTAAATGGGGACTTTAGCTCTATTTCTCTTCTCGATAAGTATTTACTGACGTACTCACAAGCATTTCTTTCTATTATGGAATATGAACGCGCGACGATGACATGGAGTCACGAAGCCGACTTTGCTTTTACTAAATAAATGAGCTGCTTTGATCTGCTAGAAATTTGTTCAGAGTATCGTCAATATTCCGCACAACTTGCGTTTTATTCATATCTAGCATAAATTCAGTTTCTTACGGATTCATAAACCTATATTGGAATCTTAATTCCGATTTTTTCATTGCTTGGAGTGAAGTTAATTATTTAATCATCTGTATATGATAGATATTTTATATTTTCAACGAAATCAGTACTAATCTGCGAATGTTTACAATCAACAGATAAACTCTTTAATCTCGCTCAAATCAGCTGTTTAACGCATTATTACTTCTTTTAGCGCATTTTAGCAGCATTTATCTGTCATGTATTCACTCCAATTGATGTGTCTGTTCATTTCAGTACTCGCTTTCCCTGAGTATTAGGAAGTAAACTATGTTCATCCGTTGTAGGCGTCCATTTAGGAGAATTACAATCAGTATTGGAGCTTTCCGAACAGGACGTTGGTGGGCATATTCAGTTTTTTCAAGCAGCAGTCTGCGCGCTCTTTCGCCTGGTTTTACGACGACACTTACAAGCAATCATCTGATCAGAACAAAACGCGCTCAGTGGACAACATTATTTACATGTACACTGATAATTACACCACCTCTGATATTGAACCTATTTTGTTCACCGGTAAATATTATCCGACTGTAAAACGGGGGATTCAAACCGGAATTATCCCCTTCAGGTTCAAATCCCCTAAATTTAATTTGGAGGAGTAAAGCTATATAGATTAAATTCTAGACTTGAACGCTCCGTTCCCGAATATTACACAATCGGACATAACGGACGAACAGATTAAAAAGGTGCAGGAAAAGCAAATCTCAAGCGACCAGTGCGAATTCACAAGCTACTTTGAAATAAGTGAGTAATTGAGAGAGATAAAGCCAAATTAATACCTCCCAGATTACCAAATGCTGCACAACGAATCCACACCATTTAACGTAACACACGAAAACGTAGCCACCACCAAATCAAGAATCATCTCGCAAAACTGCGCAGCAGACCTGGTCATAGAAGGGCCAATATTCAACAACGCGCAAACAATCAGGTAAGCGTTCGTATACTGCATATTCCAACTTGTTTCGTCGTCACTATCACTACTAGCCGGACTGAGACTACTCGTGCTGTCAAACTCACCCAGCAGAATAGAAAAAATGTCACTAGCATCCTTCGTCATGCAAACCATATTCGATTTCTGCATGGCAGTATTTTAAATCTCGTTCGGAATGCAAGTAAACCAAGTATTCAAATAAATGGCGCTCATCTCAACACTGCTGATCACAGCCGCAATCGGAATTGACTCAGTTCTGGTAGCTTAATGTTACTCGCACTATTTAAGACGCATTGGACGCAGAAACAACCCAAGAAATATGTGCACAATGATGTGCTGGATGTACGCAGCTCTGTTCGCGTATATTTTCATTTCACCGTATATTCCAGACTGGGGCATATTTATCATTATATTAGCAGCTTCGAGCTACTGGTTCATGTAGTCAATATATAGTTTCAGAAAGGAGAATTCAAAGAAATTCCTTCCTTTAGATTACTTGGTGATTTAAACAATTGTAAAATACGCTCCTGTATGCTATTTCTACGCGTGGCCGAAGAATTTTATGCAAGTAATGGTTCTACCATGGTATAAGTACTGCATTGGAATATGGTTTGGATTTTAGATTTTACTCATATTTTCCCAGTACTTCTTTGGTTCGCGCTTATGCTTTAATTATGTGGACTCAAAATAGAAACCAACATATGATTACGCGGAACAGAATTTTAAAGATACTGCTATCTCAGAGCTAGAATCTTTCGTTCCAAATTAGCAAATTCTTGTAGAATCCGCTGCAAAGAATATGTCTCCACTTTAATACCTACAACAATAAAATAAAACTTTTATCATACCGTTTGTGCATCAGTCAGAGGGACTTTACATGGATCCGAATCCATGCTAAAATCCTCTTCATGAACACTCAGCATTTTATAATAAAAATATTCGTCCGAACGAATTGAATGCAGTTCTATTTAAGCAACAAAATATTCAATAGATACTTTAAAAGATACAATCAGGAGATGAATTAAAATGTTTCGTGTTTGTTGATGAAGAGAAGGCAGATGAATTGTTTGACTGTTGTATTTGCATGGATTATATTCACTTGAGTTAGCTTAAGACCACTTATCCGTTATGTATCAGCAAAAATGAAGCGGAAGAAGGAAAACTTATTAAAAAAGGAGAAGAAGAAATGTGGATAACGCCGTGTGGCCACACATTCCACGCAAAATGCCTCTCAAGATGGGGAGCAGAAAACTTACAATGTCCAGTTGATAGACGAGACCTCCCTGCTATGACCAATGAAGCATGGTGGGAATGAGATATTTATTTAAAACTCAATAAAATTGTATTTAAAATTTAAATACAATTTTATTGAGTTTTTTTAAAATACTTATTTAAATTTTAAATAAGTATTTTCGCTCCAAATACGAGCAAAATTAAAAATTAACATATGATAATAAACAACTAATAAATCGCCTCATTAAAGTTCGTTGAGGAACTAAACATCAATTAATTGACTCTAATTTCTTGTCATTATTTGTAATTTGAAGAAATACCTAATAATATAACTAACTTAAAAATAAATAAGTGTTGTTAAATACCGCTCTCAGGGATTAAATAAATGAAATAACTCAGTACTCTATCTTTATAAAACTCATGGATACTTAACATTGATGAAGTATATGGTCTCAACTTACATACATTAGATATATATAATATCAGAATAAGTAGTATAGATGGACTTGAAAGAATGAAGTAACTTAAGGCACTATATCTGAGAAATAACCCATTAGGACAACAGTTAAAAATACTTCAAACTCTTACAAAGTTGTAAAAACTAGATATTTCCGGTACTTTAACCACAAATATTTCTGGTATAGATGTGTTAATAGAATTAAAAGAACTTATATTATCCAGAAACACAATATCTGACTTTCTTCCCCTGAACTCTTTAAATAACTTAATTAAATTGGAAGTTTAGCACAATTAAATAACTGATTTATCCTTTATTAAACACATGAAATAACTAAAAATATTAGATTTAAGCAATAACTAAATATAAAGTGTTATAGATCTTAAATTTCTTGTGAACCTCACCATACTTTCCATAAACGATAATTAAATAGAATAAATAACCAGTTTATCGTAGTTAAAAGACTTACGTTCGTTAAATTTATCTGATAACAGAATAGTTGACATAACAGTAATTTAAAATTTTATAAAGCTTACTAGATTGAATATAAGTAAAAATAGAATAATTTACATTGACGCACTTTAAAATCTTTATTTTATGAAGCTAAATGTTTCATATAACATGATAAATGATTTTTCACCCATTAGATTTCGTCCATTTAACAATAAAATATATAATTAGTAACGATTTACTTATGAATTACAAATTTAAGCTTAATATATTAAATGCATTAACGGTTCCTATTTGATTGCCGTAAAATAAGTGTAACACAAGAGAGCATTATTGCAATATAATATATTATTTAAACTGAAAATAGCAGAATAATAAAACAAATTCTGTTAAACGATACTTACTTTCTAAAACTGTGTTTTGCAATATTTGTCGTAGGAAAATGCGTTTTAATGATTATTTTGTGAGCTTTTCTTATATTTTAGAAATATAAATAAATTAAAAAATATTAACAAATGATTAAACATAGAGCAATAATAAAAGTTTATCACTTTCATTTACTACACTCCAAAATGACCGAATACTCTCAATTAATATAGGATTTAATTAAAAAGAGTAGTATAGTTGACAAAAATAGTGTGTTTGTTCACGCATTAACAAATATCCTAACAGCTTCTGTAACTTTTAAAAAAGGAAAACCTATTATTGATACAGATACAATCCTTGACACTTTAATTCAAATTTTGAATATGTGCTATATATCCACGAAATCATCAGACAAAAAGTTACAAAATTAAATAAACGAACTTTTGGATGAAAGTTAGATAAGTTAAATGGAACTCTCGAAAATTAAATGTGAAATAATCAACTTAACAATGATTTTGAATTTGGAAATGAGCGGTAATAGTGTTCAAGACCTATAACAAATATATAACAGTATAAAAGCAAAAACATAAAACGCGTTAGTAAATCAAGATCTCAAAACAGAACTCAATGTGGCATTAACACAAATAGAGGAACTGAAAGACAACTTGAAAGAAGAGACGAAACAAAAATAAAACCTGAAGGTCCTCCAGTCCCAGCTCGAAGCCTCCAAGACAGAACTCGAAGAATCCAGACAGAAGCTAGAAGGAGAGGTCCAGGGCCTCAAGGACCAGGTATCTCAACTAGACTCCCAGAACGCCCAGCAGGCCTCCCAGGTCCAAGAACTCGAGAGCCAGGTCCAGGAGAAGGAAGCCCAGGCGATCCAGGTACAGGCCCAGCTCGAAGCAGTCACGCAAGAAAGAGAAGCCAAGGCCGCCACTATCATAGAACTCGAGGCGGCTCTGCTGCAGCTGAAGGGCTCTCTGGAGTAATCCGGCCAAGAACACCAGGCCCAGCTCCGGGAAGTAACCGAGAAGACGACGGTAGAGAAAGAAGCACTTCAACAATAGTTATCCACTTCCGAAGAAGAACTCAAGGCCATCAAGTCCCAGCTCGAAGCCTCCAAGACAGAACTCGAAGAATCTTAGAAGAAGCTCGAAGGAGAGGTCCAGGGCCTCAGGGACCAGGTATCTCAACTAGACTCCCAGAACGCCCAGCAGGCCTCCCACGTCCAAGAACTCGAGAGCCAGGTCCAGGAGAAGGAAGCCCAGGCGATCCAGGTTCAGACCCAGCTCGAAGCAGTCACACTAGAAAGAGAAGCCAAGGCCGCCACTATCATAGAACTCGAGGCGGCTCTGCTGCAGCTGAAGGGCTCTCTGGAGTAATCCGGCCAAGAGCACCAGGCCCAGCTCCGGGAAGTAACCGAGAAGACGACGGTAGAGAAAGAGGCGCTTCAACAATAATTATCCACTTCAGAAGAAGAACTCAAGGCCATCAAGTCCCAGCTCGAAGCCTCCAAGACAGAACTCGAAGAGTCCAGACAGAAGCTCGAAGGAGAGGTCCAGGGCCTCAAGGACCAGTTTTATCAACTGGACTCCCAGAACGCCCAGAAGGCCTCCCAGGTCCAAGAACTCGAGAGTCAGGTCCAGGAGAAGGAAGCCCAGGCGATCCAGGTACAGACCCAGCTCGAAGCAGTCACACTAGAAAGAGAAGCCAAGGCGGCCACAGTAGTAGAACTAGAGACGGCTCTGCTGCAGCTGAAGGGCTCTCTGGAGTAATCCAGCCAAGAGCACCAGGCCCAGCTCCGGGAAGTAACCGAGAAGACGACGGTAGAGAAGGAGGTGCTTCAACAATAATTATCCACTTCCGAAGAAGAACTCAAGGTCCTCCAGTCCCAGCTCGAAGCCTCCAAGACAGAACTCGAAGAATCCAGACAGAAGCTCGAAGGAGAGGTCCAGGGCCTCAAGGACCAGGTATCTCAACTAGACTCCCAGAACGCCCAGAAGACATCCCAGGTCCAAGAACTCGAGAGCCAGGTCCAGGAGAAGGAAGCCCAGGCGATCCAGGTACAGACCCAGCTCGAAGCAGTCACACTAGAAAGAGAAGCCAAGGCCGCCACAGTAGTAGAACTCGAGGCGGCTCTGCTGCAGCTGAAGGGCTCTCTGGAGTAATCCAGCCAAGAGCACCAGGCCCAGCTCCGGGAAGTAACCGAGAAGACGACGGTAGAGAAGGAGGTGCTCCAACAATAGTTATCCACTTCCGAAGAAGAACTCAAGGCCATCAAGTCCCAGCTCGAAGCCTCCAAGACAGAACTCGAAGAATCTTAGAAGAAGCTCGAAGGAGAGGTCCAGGGCCTCAAGGACCAGGTATCTCAACTAGACTCCCAGAACGCCCAGAAGACATCCCAGGTCCAAGAACTCGAGAGCCAGGTCCAGGAGAAGGAAGCCCAGGCGATCCAGGTACAGGCCCAGCTCGAAGCAGTCACACCAGGAAACCACACAGTAGAACTCGAGGCGGCTCTGCTGCAGCTGAAGGGCTCTCTGGAGTAATCCAGCCAAGAACACCAGGCCCAGCTCCGGGAAGTAACCGAGAAGACGACGGTAGAGAAAGAGGCACTCCAACAATAGTTATCCACTTCCGAAGAAGAACTCAAGGCCATCAAGTCCCAGCTCGAAGCCTCCAAGGCAGAACTCGAAGAATCTTAGAAGAAGCTCGAAGGAGAGGTCCAGGGCCTCAAGGACCAGGTATCTCAACTAGACTCCCAGAACGCCCAGAAGGCCTCCCAGGTCCAAGAACTCGAGAGCCAGGTCCAGGAGAAGGAAGCCCAGGCGAACCAGGTTCAGACCCAGCTCGAAGCAGTCACACAAGAAAGAGAAGCCAAGGCCGCCACAGTAGTAGAACTAGAGACGGCTCTGCTGCAGCTGAAGGGCTCTCTGGAGTAATCCGGCCAAGAACACCAGGCCCAGCTCCGGGAAGTAACCGAGAAGACGACGGTAGAGAAGGAGGTGCTTCAACAATAGTTATCCACTTCCGAAGAAGAACTCAAGGTCATCAAGTCCCAGCTCGAAGCCTCCAAGGCAGAACTCGAAGAAGCCAGACAGAAGCTAGAAGGAGAGGTCCAGGGCCTCAAGGACCAGGTATCTCAACTAGACTCCCAGAACGCCCAGAAGGCCTCCCAGGTCCAAGAACTCGAGAGCCAGGTCCAGGAGAAGGAAGCCCAGGCGATCCAGGTACAGGCCCAGCTCGAAGCAGTCACACAGGAAAGAGAAGCCAAGGCCGCCACAGTAGTAGAACTAGAGACGGCTCTGCTGCAGCTGAAGGGCTCTCTGGAGTAATCCAGCCAAGAGCACCAGGCCCAGCTCCGGGAAGTAACCGAGAAGACGACGGTAGAGAAAGAAGCACTTCAACAATAGTTATCCACTTCAGAAGAAGAACTCAAGGCCATCAAGCAACAGCTCGAAGCCTCCAAGGCAGAACTCGAAGAAGCCAGACAGAAGCTAGAAGGAGAGGTCCAGGGCCTCAAGGACCAGGTATCTCAACTAGACTCCCAGAACGCCCAGAAGGCCTCCCAGGTCCAAGAACTCGAGAGCCAGGTCCAGGAGAAGGAAGCCCAGGCGATCCAGGTACAGACCCAGCTCGAAGCAGTCACACAAGAAAGAGAAGCCAAGGCCGCCACAGTAGTAGAACTAGAAACGGCTCTGCTGCAGCTGAAGGGCTCTCTGGAGTAATCCAGCCAAGAGCACCAGGCCCAGCTCCGGGAAGTAACCGAGAAGACGACGGTAGAGAAAGAGGCACTTCAACAATAGTTATCCACTTCCGAAGAAGAACTCAAGGCCATCAAGCAACAGCTCGAAGCCTCCAAGGCAGAACTCGAAGAAGCCAGACAGAAGCTAGAAGGAGAGGTCCAGGGCCTCAAGGACCAGGTATCTCAACTAGACTCCCAGAACGCCCAGAAGGCCTCCCAGGTCCAAGAACTCGAGAGCCAGGTCCAGGAGAAGGAAGCCCAGGCGATCCAGGTTCAGACCCAGCTCGAAGCAGTCACACAGGAAAGAGAAGCCAAGGCCGCCACAGTAGTAGAACTCGAGGCGGCTCTGCTGCAGCTGAAGGGCTCTCTGGAGTAATCCAGCCAAGAGCACCAGGCCCAGCTCCGGGAAGTAACCGAGAAGACGACGGTAGAGAAAGAGGCGCTTCAACAATAATTATCCACTTCCGAAGAAGAACTCAAGGCCATCAAGTCCCAGCTCGAAGCCTCCAAGGCAGAACTCGAAGAATCCAGACAGAAGCTCGAAGGAGAGGTCCAGGGCCTCAAGGACCAGTTATATCAACTAGACTCCCAGAACGCCCAGAAGACATCCCAGGTCCAAGAACTCGAGAGCCAGGTCCAGGAGAAGGAAGCCCAGGCGATCCAGGTACAGACCCAGCTCGAAGCAGTCACACTAGAAAGAGAAGCCAAGGCGGCCACAGTAGTAGAACTAGAGACGGCTCTGCTGCAGCTGAAGGGCTCTCTGGAGTAACCCCAAAACACCACCCAAACAACAAAAAAACACCAACAAAACCACCCAAAAAACCAACCCCAACAAACCACACCAACACCAAAACCACCCCAAACACAACCCCCCCACCAAAACCAACCCCCACACCACAACCACCAAACCACCAAAAAAACCAACACACAAAAACAAACCCCCACAACCCAACATCCAGCCAAGAGCACCAGGCCCAGCTCCGGGAAGTAACCGAGAAGACGACTGTAGAGAAAGAAGCACTTCAACAATAATTATCCACTTCCGAAGAAGAACTCAAGGTCATCAAGTCCCAGCTCGAAGCCTCCAAGACAGAACTCGAAGAATCCAGACAGAAGCTCGAAGGAGAGGTCCAGGGCCTCAAGGACACAACACCCCAAACCCCAACCACCAAAACCAACCAACCAAAAAACAACACCCCACCAACACACCAAAAACCCCACACAAAACCCCCCCCACCAACAAAAACAAAAAAAAACAAAACCACCCCAACCAACCCACCCAAACACAAACCCAAAACAAAACAAAACCACCCAAACCAACCCCACCAAAAAACCCACCCCACCCAAAACACCAAACCAAACAACAACAACACACAACAAACCCACAAAAACCAAAAACCACACAAACACCACCCCAGGTATCTCAACTAGACTCCCAGAACGCCCAGAAGGCCTCCCAGGTCCAAGAACTCGAGAGCCAGGTCCAGGAGAAGGAAGCCCAGGCGATCCAGGTACAGACCCAGCTCGAAGCAGTCACACTAGAAAGAGAAGCCAAGGCCGCCACAGTAGTAGAACTCGAGGCGGCTCTGCTGCAGCTGAAGGGCTCTCTGGAGTAATCCGGCCAAGAGCACCAGGCCCAGCTCCGGGAAGTAACCGAGAAGACGACGGTAGAGAAAGAAGCACTTCAACAATAGTTATCCACTTCCGAAGAAGAACTCAAGGCCATCAAGTCCCAGCTCGAAGCCTCCAAGACAGAACTCGAAGAGTCCAGACAGAAGCTCGAAGGATTATCAGAAGTTTAAAAGAAATATTAGAAATTATCAGACAGTTATAATTAATTATAAAATAAAAGCAAATAACGGGGCTAATTATTATTATATTTAGCCAAACAACACAAATGAGAAAATTAAGTGAGATAGTGTGATATTATAACATAATTTTCATTAGAAATTAAATAATAATATCCGTCTATAATTTTGTGTAAAGATAATAATTTTATGATTCATAAAAATAAAATATATTTGTATGCTTATGATTATGAATATAAAATGAATAATAAATACTTTAACCCCCGTTTTGGGACTTTTTGATCGGTTTTAATACATTGTAAAGATTTTTTACTTGATTTTAAAGGTTTTGGAGTGGTTGATTTATCAACAATTCTAATGCAGCGTAGAGAATTATTATTATAGTTGCTTTTGGAAAAATGCTTTTGAAAATTCTTGATTACTACTTATTCTCGAATTGAGACACCCACCCTTGTTCGAATACAGACACCCGGATCAGTTTTCAAAAATAGCTAGGGTGTTTATAAGTGAGAGCAAATCTGGCTCAGTTTGGTTATTTTTTGTTGTGTCAGATTTGGTTTTCCATTTCATACTTTTCTTAAAAAGTATTCTGAAAATTTAATTCTAGTTTCTTGATGTAATTTTCATAAATTACCAATATATAGAAGAGTAAGTAGACACATAATATATTTTTATGGTTATCCAAGCTCTCTCTCTTATTCATCAAAGTAAATACAAACGAGATTTACAATATTAAATTCACGTATACCCCCTTTTATAGTTCACTAACAGGCACCTTATGTAATAAAAATTGAATGTGTCACCTCGTGTGTCTGTAAGTGTTTTAGAAGTGAGAAATCTATACAAGGAAAGAGATTGAAAACGAAAATAATATACATTCATTCTCTTCTCCTCTCTTTCTTCATTTGAGCAGTTCTTGAAGTTGTTATTTGCGATTAATTCCGGCTATTTTAGACTTTTGCAGCGATTGTGAGATTATTTCGTGCCTCTTTTGCAGTTAAATTTTCCTTTCTTCTTCTTTCTGTTCGTAAATGGCGAGTTTATTTTGCATTTCGCCGACTTTCGTTTGCATTTGTTGGAACTTTTACAGCTCTGTCTTGTCAATTTTTAATGAGCCCACGTTAATTGAGAGTTCGTTTTAATTTACAAGTGATTTTGATTGAAGTTTACTTTGAGCCAATTTCAACTTTGGTTTAGAAGGTGATTTCTCAAGCAAAATTGATTCGTCTACGTCCGTGTCAACACTTGCGTAACTCGGATACTGTGAAATTACTTCCTGCTCTTGCTTGTTTTATTAGCCAGAAATGAGCTGTTAGTTCTGAGCGATCAGTTAACGAAGCTAATCAGACAAATTCGCTATATCGACGTCTTTTTCAGCGATTAATTGGTTAAGAGCAGAAATCTGGTCACCGAGGCCCTGGACCTCTCCTTCGAGCTTCTTCTAAGATTATTCGAGTTCCGCCTTGGAGGCTTCGAGCTGTTACTTGATGACCTTGAGTTCTTCTTCTGAAGTGGATAATTATTGTTGGAGCGCCTCTTTCTCTACCGTCGTCTTCTCGGTTACTTCCCGGAGCTGGGCCTGGTGTTCTTGGCTGGATTACTCCAGAGAGCCCTTCAGCTGCAGCAGAGCCGTCTCTAGTTCTACTACTGTGGCCGCCTTGGCTTCTCTTTCTAGTGTGACTGCTTCGAGCTGGGTCTGTACCTGGATCGCCTGGGCTTCCTTCTCCTGGACCTGGCTCTCGAGTTCTTGGACCTGGGATGTCTTCTGGGCGTTCTGGGAGTCTAGTTGAGATACCTGGTCCTTGAGGCCCTGAACCTCTCCTTCGAGCTTCTGTCTGGATTCTTCGAGTTCTGCCTTGGAGGCTTCGAGCTGTTGCTTGATGGCCTTGAGTTCTTCTTCTGAAGTGGATAACTATTGTTGAAGTGCTTCTTTCTCTACCGTCGTCTTCTCGGTTACTTCCCGGAGCTGGGCCTGGTGCTCTTGGCTGGATTACTCCAGAGAGCCCTTCAGCTGCAGCAGAGCCGTCTCGAGTTCTATGATAGTGGCGGCCTTGGCTTCTCTTTCTTGCGTGACTGCTTCGAGCTGGGTCTGTACCTGGTTCGCCTGGGCTTCCTTCTCCTGGACCTGGCTCTCGAGTTCTTGGACGTGGGAGGCCTTCTGGGCGTTCTGGGAGTCCAGTTGATAAACCTGATCCCTGAGGCCCTGGACCTCTCCTTCTAGCTTCTGTCTGGCTTCTTCGAGTTCTGCCTTGGAGGCTTCGAGCTGGGACTTGATGACCTTGAGTTCTTCTTCGGAAGTGGATAACTATTGTTGAAGTGCTTCTTTCTCTACAGTCGTCTTCTCGGTTACTTCCCGGAGCTGGGCCTGGTGTTCTTGGCTGGATTACTCCAGAGAGCCCTTCAGCTGCAGCAGAGCCGTCTCTAGTTCTACTACTGTGGCCGCCTTGGCTTCTCTTTCCTGTGTGACTGCTTCGAGCTGGGTCTGAACCTGGTTCGCCTGGGCTTCCTTCTCCTGGACCTGGCTCTCGAGTTCTTGGACCTGGGAGGCCTTCTGGGCGTTCTGGGAGTCTAGTTGATAAAACTGGTCCTTGAGGCCCTGGACCTCTCCTTCGAGCTTCTTCTAAGATTCTTCGAGTTCCGCCTTGGAGGCTTCGAGCTGTTGCTTGATGGCCTTGAGTTCTTCTTCGGAAGTGGATAACTATTGTTGAAGCGCCTCCTTCTCTACCGTCGTCTTCTCGGTTACTTCCCGGAGCTGGGCCTGGTGTTCTTGGCTGGATTACTCCAGAGAGCCCTTCAGCTGCAGCAGAGCCGCCTCGAGTTCTACTACTGTGGCCGCCTTGGCTTCTCTTTCTAGTGTGACTGCTTCGAGCTGGGTCTGTACCTGGATCGCCTGGGCTTCCTTCTCCTGGACCTGGCTCTCGAGTTCTTGGACCTGGGAGGCCTTCTGGGCGTTCTGGGAGTCCAGTTGATAAACCTGGTCCTTGAGGCCCTGGACCTCTCCTTCTAGCTTCTGTCTGGCTTCTTCGAGTTCTGCCTTGGAGGCTTCGAGCTGGGACTTGATGGCCTTGAGTTCTTCTTCGGAAGTGGATAACTATTGTTGAAGTGCTTCTTTCTCTACAGTCGTCTTCTCGGTTACTTCCCGGAGCTGGGCCTGGTGCTCTTGGCTGGATTACTCCAGAGAGCCCTTCAGCTGCAGCAGAGCCGCCTCGAGTTCTACTACTGTGGCGGCCTTGGCTTCTCTTTCTTGCGTGACTGCTTCGAGCTGGGCCTGTACCTGGATCGCCTGGGCTTCCTTCTCCTGGACCTGGCTCTCGAGTTCTTGGACCTGGGATGTCTTCTTGGCGTTCTGGGAGTCTAGTTGAGATACCTGGTCCCTGAGGCCCTGGACCTCTCCTTCGAGCTTCTTCTAAGATTATTCGAGTTCCGCCTTGGAGGCTTCGAGCTGTTACTTGATGACCTTGAGTTCTTCTTCTGAAGTGGATAATTATTGTTGAAGCGCCTCTTTCTCTACCGTCGTCTTCTCGGTTACTTCCCGGAGCTGGGCCTGGTGTTCTTGGCTGGATTACTCCAGAGAGCCCTTCAGCTGCAGCAGAGCCGCCTCTAGTTCTACTACTGTGGCCGCCTTGGCTTCTCTTTCCTGTGTGACTGCTTCGAGCTGGGTCTGAACCTGGTTCGCCTGGGCTTCCTTCTCCTGGACCTGGCTCTCGAGTTCTTGGACCTGGGAGGCCTTCTGGGCGTTCTGGGAGTCTAGTTGAGATACCTGGTCCCTGAGGCCCTGGACCTCTCCTTCGAGCTTCTTCTAAGATTCTTCGAGTTCCGCCTTGGAGGCTTCGAGCTGGGACTTGATGGCCTTGAGTTCTTCTTCTGAAGTGGATAATTATTGTTGAAGCGCCTCTTTCTCTACCGTCGTCTTCTCGGTTACTTCCCGGAGCTGGGCCTGGTGCTCTTGGCCGGATTACTCCAGAGAGCCCTTCAGCTGCAGCAGAGCCGCCTCGAGTTCTATGATAGTGGCGGCCTTGGCTTCTCTTTCTTGCGTGACTGCTTCGAGCTGGGTCTGAACCTGGTTCGCCTGGGCTTCCTTCTCCTGGACCTGGCTCTCGAGTTCTTGGACGTGGGAGGCCTTCTGGGCGTTCTGGGAGTCTAGTTGATAAAACTGGTCCTTGAGGCCCTGGACCTCTCCTTCGAGCTTCTTCTAAGATTCTTCGAGTTCCGCCTTGGAGGCTTCGAGCTGGGACTTGATGGCCTTGAGTTCTTCTTCGGAAGTGGATAACTATTGTTGAAGCGCCTCCTTCTCTACCGTCGTCTTCTCGGTTACTTCCCGGAGCTGGGCCTGGTGTTCTTGGCTGGATTACTCCAGAGAGCCCTTCAGCTGCAGCAGAGCCGCCTCGAGTTCTACTACTGTGGCCGCCTTGGCTTCTCTTTCTAGTGTGACTGCTTCGAGCTGGGTCTGTACCTGGATCGCCTGGGCTTCCTTCTCCTGGACCTGGCTCTCGAGTTCTTGGACGTGGGAGGCCTTCTGGGCGTTCTGGGAGTCTAGTTGATAAAACTGGTCCTTGAGGCCCTGGACCTCTCCTTCGAGCTTCTTCTAAGATTCTTCGAGTTCCGCCTTGGAGGCTTCGAGCTGGGACTTGATGGCCTTGAGTTCTTCTTCGGAAGTGGATAATTATTGTTGAAGCGCTTCTTTCTCTACCGTCGTCTTCTCGGTTACTTCCCGGAGCTGGGCCTGGTGCTCTTGGCTGGATTACTCCAGAGAGCCCTTCAGCTGCAGCAGAGCCGCCTCGAGTTCTACTACTGTGGCGGCCTTGGCTTCTCTTTCCTGCGTGACTTCCTCAAGTTTATTGGAAATGGATTCTACTTCGGCGCCTATGTTTTGCAATTGCTCGTTGGAATATTGGATTTGCTCGGATAGCATTTGCTTTTCGCGCTCTAACTGCTGAATAGACGTTCGAGCCTCAGCAATAGCTTGTTATAAAGCAGTGATCTCGTCATTAAGATACTTTTCCATATTATCTTTTTCATCTTGCATTGCTTAAATTTACAGAACTTAGCTTGATTTAGTTGATTCTAACATTTCTTATATTACTTGGAAATCTGCAGAAATTTACTCCATTTGCGTGTTTGAGTTATTAAGCTACTCCGTCAAAACTTATTTCTCGTAATTTATTTCTGATATTTACTCTGTTTTGTTTTTATTTTCTTGAGTTGAGGTTTCTAATTATGCACTTAATTCCTCTATCTGCTACTTGATGGCCTTGAGTTCTTCTTCTGAAGTGGATAACTATTGTTGAAGCGCCTCCTTCTCTACCGTCGTCTTCTCGGTTACTTCCCGGAGCTGGGCCTGGTGCTCTTGGCTGGACTACTCCAGAGAGCCCTTCAGCTGCAGCAGAGCCGCCTCGAGTTCTACTACTGTGGCGGCCTTGGCTTCTCTTTCCTGCGTGACTTCCTCAAGTTTATTGGAAATGGATTCTACTTCGGCGCCTATGTTTTGCAATTGCTCGTTGGAATATTGGATTTGCTCGGATAGCATTTGCTTTTCGCGCTCTAACTGCTGAATAGACGTTCGAGCCTCAGCAATAGCTTGTTATAAAGCAGTGATCTCGTCATTAAGATACTTTTCCATATTATCTTTTTCATCTTGCATTGCTTAAATTTACAGAACTTAGCTTGATTTAGTTGATTCTAACATTTCTTATATTACTTGGAAATCTGCAGAAATTTACTCCATTTGCGTGTTTGAGTTATTAAGCTACTCCGTCAAAACTTATTTCTCGTAATTTATTTCTGATATTTACTCTGTTTTGTTTTTATTTTCTTGAGTTGAGGTTTCTAATTATGCACTTAATTCCTCTATCTGCTACTTGATGGCCTTGAGTTCTTCTTCTGAAGTGGATAACTATTGTTGAAGCGCTTCTTTCTCTACCGTCGTCTTCTCGGTTACTTCCCGGAGCTGGGCCTGGTGCTCTTGGCCGGACTGCTCCAGAGAGCCCTTCAGCTGCAGCAGAGCCGCCTCGAGTTCTACTACTGTGGCGGCCTTGGCTTCTCTTTCCTGCGTGACTTCCTCAAGTTTATTAGAAATGGATTCCACTTCGGCGCCTATGTTTTGCAATTGCTCGTTGGAATATTGGATTTGCTCGGATAGCATTTGCTTTTCGCGCTCTAACTGCTGAATAGACGTTCGAGCCTCAGCAATAGCTTGTTATAAAGCAGTGATCTCGTCATTAAGATACTTTTCCATATTATCTTTTTCATCTTGCATTGCTTAAATTTACAGAACTTAGCTTGATTTAGTTGATTCTAACATTTCTTATATTACTTGGAAATCTGCAGAAATTTACTCCATTTGCGTGTTTGAGTTATTAAGCTACTCCGTCAAAACTTATTTCTCGTAATTTATTTCTGATATTTACTCTGTTTTGTTTTTATTTTCTTGAGTTGAGGTTTCTAATTATGCACTTAATTCCTCTATCTGCTACTTGATGGCCTTGAGTTCTTCTTCTGAAGTGGATAACTATTGTTGAAGCGCCTCCTTCTCTACCGTCGTCTTCTCGGTTACTTCCCGGAGCTGGGCCTGGTGCTCTTGGCTGGATTACTCCAGAGAGCCCTTCAGCTGCAGCAGAGCCGCCTCGAGTTCTACTACTGTGGCGGCCTTGGCTTCTCTTTCCTGCGTGACTTCCTCAAGTTTATTGGAAATGGATTCCACTTCGGCGCCTATGTTTTGCAATTGCTCGTTGGAATATTGGATTTGCTCGGATAGCATTTGCTTTTCGCGCTCTAACTGCTGAATAGACGTTCGAGCCTCAGCAATAGCTTGTTATAAAGCAGTGATCTCGTCATTAAGATACTTTTCCATATTATCTTTTTCATCTTGCATTGCTTAAATTTACAGAACTTAGCTTGATTTAGTTGATTCTAACATTTCTTATATTACTTGGAAATCTGCAGAAATTTACTCCATTTGCGTGTTTGAGTTATTAAGCTACTCCGTCAAAACTTATTTCTCGTAATTTATTTCTGATATTTACTCTGTTTTGTTTTTATTTTCTTGAGTTGAGGTTTCTAATTATGCACTTAATTCCTCTATCTGCTACTTGATGGCCTTGAGTTCTTCTTCGGAAGTGGATAACTATTGTTGAAGCGCCTCCTTCTCTACCGTCGTCTTCTCGGTTACTTCCCGGAGCTGGGCCTGGTGTTCTTGGCTGGATTACTCCAGAGAGCCCTTCAGCTGCAGCAGAGCCGCCTCGAGTTCTACTACTGTGGCGGCCTTAGCTTCTCTTTCCTGCGTGACTTCCTCAAGTTTATTGGAAATGGATTCTACTTCGGCGCCTATGTTTTGCAATTGCTCGTTGGAATATTGGATTTGCTCGGATAGCATTTGCTTTTCGCGCTCTAACTGCTGAATAGACGTTCGAGCCTCAGCAATAGCTTGTTATAAAGCAGTGATCTCGTCATTAAGATACTTTTCCATATTATCTTTTTCATCTTGCATTGCTTAAATTTACAGAACTTAGCTTGATTTAGTTGATTCTAACATTTCTTATATTACTTGGAAATCTGCAGAAATTTACTCCATTTGCGTGTTTGAGTTATTAAGCTACTCCGTCAAAACTTATTTCTCGTAATTTATTTCTGATATTTACTCTGTTTTGTTTTTATTTTCTTGAGTTGAGGTTTCTAATTATGCACTTAATTCCTCTATCTGCTACTTGATGGCCTTGAGTTCTTCTTCGGAAGTGGATAACTATTGTTGAAGTGCTTCTTTCTCTACCGTCGTCTTCTCGGTTACTTCCCGGAGCTGGGCCTGGTGCTCTTGGCCGGATTACTCCAGAGAGCCCTTCAGCTGCAGCAGAGCCGCCTCGAGTTCTACTACTGTGGCGGCCTTGGCTTCTCTTTCTAGTGTGACTGCTTCGAGCTGGATCTGTACCTGGATCGCCTGGGCTTCCTTCTCCTGGACCTGGCTCTCGAGTTCTTGGACCTGGGAGGCCTGCTGGGCGTTCTGGGAGTCTAGTTGAGATACCTGGTCCTTGAGGCCCTGGACCTCTCCTTCTAGCTTCTGTCTGGCTTCTTCGAGTTCTGCCTTGGAGGCTTCGAGCTGGGACTTGATGACCTTGAGTTCTTCTTCGGAAGTGGATAACTATTGTTGAAGCGCCTCCTTCTCTACCGTCGTCTTCTCGGTTACTTCCCGGAGCTGGGCCTGGTGCTCTTGGCTGGATTACTCCAGAGAGCCCTTCAGCTGCAGCAGAGCCGTCTCTAGTTCTACTACTGTGGCGGCCTTAGCTTCTCTTTCCTGGGTAACTTCCTCAAGTTTATTGGAAATGGATTCTACTTCGGCGCCTATGTTTTGCAATTGCTCGTTGGAATATTGGATTTGCTCGGATAGCATTTGCTTTTCGCGCTCTAACTGCTGGATCGTTTCTTCTTTCTGGTTCATCTACTTTTGTCTCAGATCTGAGTCTTGTTTCAGGTTGTAAAGATCGAGTTCCATGTCAGCGAGATCTTCTTGCTAACTGAAAATGAATTATTCGAACCCCTGAAGGTTCTTAACTATGTCATGTTCTGTATTAGGTTCGAAACCCACCCGGCTGAACAGACCGGTCATTTCTCCATGGAGCGCGATGTACTAATTGATTGAATTCTCAAGTTGTATATTCGCGTCATCAATCAATTTGTTTTGCTCTTCTTCGCGGATTTATTGCGACTTGTACAAAACATCAACTATTCTGACAAGTGTCTGAACAATCGTGCTTTTGTCAATTACTACTTGGTTCTTTTCAATGGAAACAGATTCTTTAAGTATATTTTTGACGGTTTTCACGTATTGATTGTTTGGAGTCTTAAACATAACGGCATTTTACAACATGCCGATTACATACTAATCATAAGTTAAACTCATAATTATAATAATTGGTGTGGAATATGTATAAACAGCGTATAAAAACAATAATAAATATAAAATTTAATTTCTAGTTTATAAACTGTTTAGTTGTTTATACTATATGTTTATACTTGTTTAAACAAAAAACAAGCATATCCATCTCAGCAACAAGTACGTATTAGTCAGTTAATGTGTAATAATATAAACTTAACCTTGTTATTATTGATATTTAAATATTTAATTGGCTCACTTTTTAAGAGCTTCTTCCCATTCGGCTATTGACGCTTATTATTCTTCAAGTCCTTCTAATTCTTCTTTATAGGTCAATGCTTCCTCTTCATTACATCCCTTAATAATAATTTTCACATTAAATATCTCATTTTATGTTTTTTCAAGCATTTCTTTGACATATTCAATTAAATAGTCTTTTATAGTTCCATTTTCTATATGTTAATTGTTTTTAACAACTTACATTATAAGCCACTGGGTATTTATTTCAATTTGTTGTAATACTTAGCTAGAAGTCTTGAAGAGTCTCAAAAATTCTCCATAAATGTATTTTACTAGATTATAAGTTACTTTATCTGTAAGATAGAAGGGGATTTTCGCAAGAGTCTTCAGTACGCATATCATATACTTTTGAATTTAAAAGGCTCTGAATGTATTTTCAACCGTTTTAGGGTATAGGTTGATAAAGTCTGTCATTTTATCACTTAATGCTTGTAATATTTAGTTATGAATTTATTTAGTTTTTTGCAGGAATATTGGTTGGTTATTGTTGAGGTCGGCTGCAATGGAGTAAAAATCTCCCATGACAACCACGCCGGCATATCCAGTGGTATCTTTTTCGTTCAAAGAGTTTATAGTCAGGTCTATGAAGGATTCCATTGTGTATTCTTTTATTTGCAGAATCGGGTCCATGCGTTTCATGATGAATGTCAGGACGCGGAGAGCGGTTGATTAGGATCTTGAGTATTTTGAGCATTGTTGCGTTACGCAGTCCAGAATCTCGGATGTGATCTCAATATTCTGCTGTATCAAGCACCCGAGTGATTAAAGTAGCGGTTTTTTGTTGTTGGCTGGGGTTCTGTTTGCGTTTATCAGCTCAACAATGAGTTAAACGGCTTGGTCCTGCATGAGTTTATTTTCTTAAAACAGGTCCGTTTTGATCAGCGTTTGATGCGCGTAGAGCACTTTCGAGTAAATAAACTGGAGTTGGTTGGTGATCTTCTTCGTTTTGAAGTACTCTATTTCCTTTATGCATCTTTGGTAGAAAATGAGGAAGTCGTCAATTTCGAGCCCGTTGAGGATTTCAACTGGGGTGTGGTACACCGAGCTGAAGAAGCTCGCACAGTACTGGTTTTTCTTCGCCTAAATGATAAGCGATTTAACAATGAAGTGGTACATATCGTTCAGGTTCCTTATTAAAAATAAATCTTGAACCGGCTTTATGTTCTTTCCCGTTATTTTTGTACACAACCCCTTGAGGAAAATGAAATTAATCGTTTACTTCTCTGGGTTCTTGCTCAACACGCCCAGAGACAGATTTACACCGTGCTAATAGTTTTAAGTGAAATTCGCGAGGATCTCAAGGTTGGTTTTCTACACGTCTTCGTTTCCTCTGTAGAGCGCGTTTACGATCTCATCAAGTACTTACTAAGTCAGATTGGTTGCTTAAATTGGAGTGTCGTCGGTGTCACCGGTATCTCTTTCTGTTGTGCCGTCGTCCTCCTCTGTGAATATCTTGAGGGCCTCCAAGAAGGGGAACATCTGAACGAAAACGGGCAGATTTGGGAAGAGGGCGAGGTAATTCGAGAGCAGCTCAAAGTTTAGTTTAATTAGCTCTTCGTCTTTGATATCATCTAAGTTTTCGACTACCACGAATCTGTTGGAGGATTTCACCTCAACATTTAGCAAATCTAAATTCTTTAGGTATTTAAGGAGGAGTTAACAGGTGGTTCTGATTTGGAAGCAGAATGAGTTTATAAATGAGTAATAGTAGTCCCCGTTTCTGAATGAGATTAGTTGTGAGAGCTCGTCGCGGAGCAGTTTCAATGAGATGTTCTGTATTTTCAGTTGGAGTTTTTGAGGGAAGTCGCGGACGAAATCGCTCAAATTGAACCGTAAATTGGAGAAACTGATCGCCTGCATGAAGCACTCGAACGCTTTGAGTAAATCAAGTTGAAATTCGGGCTCAAATTTATCAAACTGAATTAAAAGCACTTGTAATTGCTTTAAGGTAAAAAGAAGCGCGTCTGCTTGCGCGTGATAAGGAAGATAGCACGCGAGTATTTTGTCAGCGCACGTAGCCTGTTTCAATTACTTTTTGCTCGCGTTGGACGCTTGCTAAATTGTCTTCAGCGCCTCTGAACGCATCGCTGGGGTGCCCTACATAAGCGAAATAGTCACAATCGAATGTTGCCCAAAATATTGAAGCCAGTAATTCTGTATTATCTGCCCGGATTCGTAGTTAATTGAATTGAGTAAAACCAACAATTATTAATGCATCAAATTGAACGGGCGAGCTTTAAAAGTGTCCGCGATTAACGTGAACAAATGAGACAAACGGAGCTTCTTTGAGTTTAGTTCAACAATGTCCTGCTGATCTCTTCGTGGATCGAATTTGTGGGTGGTCACCTTGAAGAAGATGTCGATTAAAATGCTGATGTAGTTCGTGAACTGCCAGTTGATCTCAGGCTGCGAGAACAACTAAGTGATCACGAACTTGTACAAGTCCTGCACAACGGGAATAGAGACGAAATAAACATGCTACAAGCAGTGCGCAGTTAATGCCTTGCACATCGTGAACTCGTCCGCGTTCACCGCACTACTCAAAATAATTATAACTTAGTTGATTATCTCGTCGCCCTGGAACAAAGGTAGTTAAATAGACTTGGCCTTCACTATCTAATTCAAATTGCTTAATGACTCAAGTGTCTCCGCACGCGATTTGGACTAACTCAAATTCTATAACCACTGCTGAAAGTTCATTAAAAGAAGTGGAGATAAATTTCGTACTAATAACACAGAATCATATTAAAAATAACTAAAATAAACCTAGAAGTCAAATGAAACTGTAATATTCTATGATAAATATGCGAACCTGATCTAAAGTATTTTAGTGATATTGGATTGAGATTAAATGTTTTGAGATTCCTATGTTGTATCAATTTTAATATATATTGATTATGTTCAATATCAAAAATTATTTCTCATTGTTTCATTGCCTTTTTGTTTTTTATGCATTTCCAAACATTAACAACTACAAAAATGAAAGTTATAATGGCATAAATAATCCCAACAATAAGTGATATTTTTTTGCCTTCCTTAACAAGTGCTTTCTGGGTACAAACTTAAGATCCTCCCATACTATCTGGTAGTTTAACTTTCTCGGATCCTTTAAGGCATTTATAACAATTTTAATCGTAATCAGCATAGGTATCTAAACATGTCTTACATTTAGATTGGGGATCTTTGGCTATATTTGAACACTTATTGCAACACAGTTTTGGATCTGTTATATCACAGCCAGTACACTTACCAGCATTAAAAATTCCGCCGTATGTCTCATCACATTTACTGCATTCTGTACAATTAGTCGCTGAAATTGCAAAAGTTGTTGAACATTTACACGTCTATGTAGCTGAATTCCATGTTCCATTTGGAAAATTACAGTCTGGGTACTATAATAAAGTATTAATAAAATGTAACATAGATAGGAGTGGTGATTAGTTAAACACATTACATTATGTGTTTATTAATATAGTATTAATATTATTGTTTTAAGATTTTTTACTTTAATTCATTATTTCTTATAACATGACTCAATCAGTTGTCAATGCAACCCAATCATACAATATTACGTACTAGTATACTCGGAAAATTAAAAAGTCAATACACGATTTCCACACTTGAATTAGGTATTTTGATTATTTTCTCACGTAAAGACCAAACCTAATCTTCATATAAGCAAAATGTCGTCTATATTTTCTATATTACTCAACACTTATTTTATTGACCCAAGTTGATCACGCTTTGACTCTTGAAACAGGATATCTCGCAAAAGCTTATACGAGATTTTGCCTGGCTCTATATGCGAGTGTATCCCAGAGTCTTTTCATAAGATTTTAAAGGACCAGGGTTAATTTGGGGTTTTTTGTTTTCTATAGTTCTAAAAATTTATATATCGTTATATTATATAGTAACTCGACAATTCAGTTTTTTTTCAATTTCAGACCCACTTCTTTAATCCTTAAACACCCACAGAGGTTTTTCGGAAAATAAAAATATAATATAGAGACAAACCAATATAATTTATGTACTAGTGAGAGGTTGTATATAGTTCACTTTTTAATTTCACTCCATATCCTGTCAGCCCAAATACGAAAATATGAACACACGATTTCTTGACTTCTAGATTACAGTCATTCACTAAATAATAATATTAATATACATTGATAACTTGTATCAATATTATCGTATTATTTATCACTAACTTACATTTCGGTAAAATTCAAAATTTATTTATATAGATATTTTGATTCTAGAAAAAAGTAATTAAATACAAACTGCTTATTATATTGACATAACATATAACTATATTTTTCGTAACATCATATTGATGCTGTCTTGGTATTTGTTATTTTTATTTTCTTTACTCGAGTTTTCACCATGTAATTACAAGAGGAATTCAAATGGATAAATTAATACGTACTAATTCAGAATAACATATATAATATAATTTATTGTATTTATACTATATTGGTCAAGATTCATAACTCAGAAAATTCGAAATAATAAACATTATCCGTATTATATAATAATTGGGGAAAGTTACTTGTGACCAAGTTCTAACACCAAATTTTTGTATGAGTTAATTTCCTTACCTAAAATATTTTGATAAACTCAAGTTATGACTTAAATTAGTTTGTGAAGTGGATTTATTAAAACTTTATAAATATTAGATGTTATACTAGCATATCATAACTTATTAATTATGAATATTGTTATATTATTCATTTAATAGCAAAAATTTGAATCACAATAATTCATTCAACGCACTGATAATACATAGAGTTTAAATAGTAAAATACTACTAGTAGTACTATTTTAGTTTGCTTCATAATGCATTAGCTCAATCAAATTAGCTATTTTTTCTTTAATGATTTCATATTTGTTATCCGTATTTCTTTCAGCTTTATAAAATATGAGATTTTCTGGTACTACATTTTTTTCTAGTGATGAGTATTGTTATAGCTTACTACCATTACAAACAAACTTCCATTAAGAATAAAATATCATATAATTTACTTTACTTGCTTGTAAAGAGAAGTAATTTTTATGTCACAATATAGCAATAATCATCGTATTTCTTTACATTTTATATTAAGTTTTCATATGGTATTTTATTTTTAATCAAAATTATATTATTTATTATGAAATTGTCGTAAACTACAAACAAAAGACTAATTATATTATACTGCATGTCTGAAATGCATGTATTCTGCTAGATTTAATTATAGTTTTGACTTTTATTTGTTTCACTCATCAAGTTGAATATTTCTCATTTTCTGTTAAAGAGGTGGTAACAATATTTAAAATATCCAGTTGTCCCGGTCCGACTGTAAGAAGAAGTTTTATGAAATATTAGGGTATCGAAAAACGCAAAGCCCGAAAACGCCCGACGGGCGTTTAAGGACTTAACAGAAAATGAGAAATATAAGACTTGAAGCTTAAAAATATTTCATAACCTTATCTTGCTTCTAATAAGCGGAATTAATGCAGATTACTTATTATATGATCTGAATACAATTACACCACACCTGTTTCTATATTAATTTAGTCTAATTCTAATATTCCAACGTAGAGAACAATTTTAAGACAAGTTAATAATAAAATATGTATTTACATTCAATAAAAATTGTAACAATCTGCTTTCAAAATTATTATTGTTTACTACAGTAGGTAAAGTTAAATATTTTCAATTTTGTTCTCAATATAAGTTAGCTGGTACCGGCGATTAAACATTATAAATATTTTAAAGAAACTACCGTAACTATACTGTAATAAACCAAAGTTAACTGCAACAAAGTAAATGATTGTAACAATTACGAATACGGTAAAGAAAAAAACAACTAGTAAGATTATAAAAATATATCATTGTGTTAACCATAAGGTATTCATAGAAATGTGTTATAATTGATGTATACAGTTTTAGATGTGCGTTGAAATAGTTAGTGTGATTTGTATTTTTAACTTGTTTGTTGATAAGTAAAATATAATCTGTAACACGATTTTTTAGTTATTGAATAAAAACTATTTGAATATTGATGTTTGTACGTTATTTCATACGTGGAATATTATCCTAACGGATAAGCTCACTAATTTATTAATTTCAAATATGATGGTACCAAATACCATTTTAATCGTAATTATAATAAAGTATTAGCTCTGGAATTTCTGCAAATAATTAAATTTTAGATATAGTATTAACTACTGAAGACTAGAGCCACCCAACGTTTAATTTCTAACGTACGTTAAGGATTTCTAACGTTTTTCGCGTTAAAACAGTCGTTACAAGCACGTTACACTTTTATTTATTTTGTGGGGATTGACGTATTATAGTATTATACAAATAATAATATTCCGTATTTCCACTTCATTTAAAATATTTGAAATATTTATAAATATTCTGTTAGCTTTAAAATGATATTAAGGAGTAATTTAAACATTTAATATACAATATTTTGCTCAGAACACTGAAATATAACGTAGAAAGATAATATATAGTTGTAAAACAAGTATAATAATATATTATATTTTATCGTTTTTACAAGCGTTTAAAGCTTTAATTGAATGAATTTTTTCATTTAAATTAGTTTAATTACTATAATACGATATAATATAACTGTAAAGTTGATTTATATTGATTATTAAAATATAGTGTAAATAAGGGGGTTGACCAATGATTTTCGGACCCCCTATATAAATGAACCCAGTCTTACAAAATACTCTCATAAATAGCTAATATTTATCATTATTTTAGCTATTTTCAACAATATTATGATACAAATAGATAACCCAGAAGTGAGGTTCGTCATTTATAAGAGAGTTAGGGGCTTTTTTGAAGGGGTACCCCTCTTATAAATGAAAAGGGACCCCTCTTATATGCGGATTTCTGTAGTATTAATATAATTGATGAAGAAGACCATAATATTCAGTATACTGTCATGAAACAGTTTCTTATAGGCAATAATGATAAGCGTATGCATGAAATTAAGACTGACTCTATATTTTAGTTAAAACATACTTACTGTATTTCTTCCATCGATCATTTGATAATCATATCACAAACATATAACATTTGGTTATGCATTTTCAAAATATTTAAATTTTTGATCGATAAAGAAATATAGCACTAATTATAAATAATTATGATGTTTATATAGCTTTTAGGCTAGTTTGATATCATAAATGAAGTCTTTTCAATTTTGTATATATTAGGCGGAAATTAATTTAATGAATTTCAATCACTATTAAACATATGGAAATATATTATTATTCCATATATTCATATAAGTGATCATAATTATTTATCATTTCCACTTTAACTATTAAATTAATATAAATTTTAATATTTAGTTCAAATAGCATCGTCAATGTTAATCCTTTAAATTTATGAATACTATTTACTTATCTAACTAATATTATACATAGAATTAATTTTCATACGCTAGAATTTTTTAAATTTTCAGTACATAAATAATATTTTTGATTTGACAGACACTAATATATTTACTAGTCTATGATTACTATAGTATATTATGTATTTAGTAATTAATCATTATTGATGAAAGTTATATTTATGAAAATTTATGTAATTGACTTTAAATCTCAAGTTGCTATAATATATAGTTCTATATATAACTAATACAAATATATACTTACATACTTCATATAGCTCATGTAGATCAAATTATTATGATCACAAAAATTTACTAAATTATGAATATATTTAATGAAGAAGAGTAAGAGAAGTAAAATCAAAAGATATTCATATATAATTATATTTCAACAACATAATATATTGTTATGACACAAAACAATTTTCATTCCCTAAATGATGTAAGCTAAATCTGTAATGATGAAACCAATGATACATAGAATTTCCTTGAAAATTTATATTAATGTGTAACAAGTCTTAGTACTTCAATACAACAATAATCTCACACGCCGCTAACAGATTGGAATAGTTGTAAATTTGAAGAAATAGTGGAATTTTTATTTTTCAGTAGAGCTCCTTTATTTTAAATTATTATCATATATCATAATGGCTTTGCTCTATATTCTATTTAAATTTTTCGAAAACCCCCTACGGTCCTTTATAAATTAATTTATTTAATCGTTTTTAATTTATTAAGCGTTTTTTGAGACGTTGTAATTTATTAATGAACTAAACTAAATGTATCAGCATAAATAAATTCAATTAGAAAAATAATATCAATAAATTAGCTGCCACTTGTTAGGGATTAATAGCTTCTACCTAAGTTTCCCCATATTTTGAATCATTTTTTGACTATTTCAATTTGATAAACTTTAAGACCCAAACTCGAAATTTTCGTGGTTCCCAAATTATTTTTGTTCAATTATCTTCTAGGCGTTTTCTTTATGTCAGGAAGACTCTTGCTTACAGTCAGCACTTATGAAAATCTGTTAACGTTTTTTTCTAGTACGTCTTCGAAGTCAATCCGTTAATATTGATTATGAGCTCGTTCTCTAGCTAAAATTGGCTGTATTTCGTCTTTTTTAGCTTCAAAAATTGAAGTATGAACAGTTGCCAAATTCTTTTCGCACCAAACACGTTTCGCTAATTCCTCTTCACCTTGATAAAACCGTGTAGAAGGTTGTAATTAAGAGATCTTTTTATCTGGATATACTTCATCATAAAGTTCTAGTGGTAAATCTTTTATTAGTGAACGCATTTAGTAGAGTGGAAAGATTAATCAACAGAATATAATCAATAATTTAAGCAAATATAAATATTATTATAATATTTTCACACACAAATACTTTTGATGCCCCTAAATGACGCATTATAATTATAAATTAAATCTCTGAACAAAATCGAGAATATTGAAGACATCTTGCAACAGAGAGAATAACACATACTGAATCGACGAGCATTGACGTCTTCTGAAAGCGCTTCTTCAAGATAAGGAAGCATAAAAAAGGTTTAGAACACGATACTGATCAAGTATAAACGAAAGTTAAGTGAGTGGGATATATATAATATTTTCACACACAATATACTTTGAGTCAAATATCACAATAAATTTTTGAACAATGCTAGGTCTTCAAGTCACTTACTCGGCCGACAATAAGTTATACTTTAGCTGAATGGGGTTATAAATTTTATAAGCAGACCGTCATATAAGCTCTAACAGAAGAACGCAAAAAGAAGCTGACAGCGAAACCGGAAGAATTCAATAATGTTAGGCAGCCTGTGGTGGATGGTTTGGTAAATGATGAGTGACGCCTTTTTCTTCTTGTTAATATTAAGAAAAACCTTCGTTTTTACATGTTTTTACCATACATTAATCCTTAAACGCCCGTCGGGCGTTTTCGGGCTTTGCGTTTTTCGATACCCTAATATTTCATAAAACTTCTTCTTACAGTCGGACCGGGACAACTGGATATTTTAAATATTGTTACCACCTCTTTAACAGAAAATGAGAAATATTCAACTTGATGAGTGAAACAAATAAAAGTCAAAACTATAATTAAATCTAGCAGAATACATGCATTTCAGACATGCAGTATAATATAATTAGTCTTTTGTTTGTAGTTTACGACAATTTCATAATAAATAATATAATTTTGATTAAAAATAAAATACCATATGAAAACTTAATATAAAATGTAAAGAAATACGATGATTATTGCTATATTGTGACATAAAAATTACTTCTCTTTACAAGCAAGTAAAGTAAATTATATGATATTTTATTCTTAATGGAAGTTTGTTTGTAATGGTAGTAAGCTATAACAATACTCATCACTAGAAAAAAATGTAGTACCAGAAAATCTCATATTTTATAAAGCTGAAAGAAATACGGATAACAAATATGAAATCATTAAAGAAAAAATAGCTAATTTGATTGAGCTAATGCATTATGAAGCAAACTAAAATAGTACTACTAGTAGTATTTTACTATTTAAACTCTATGTATTATCAGTGCGTTGAATGAATTATTGTGATTCAAATTTTTGCTATTAAATGAATAATATAACAATATTCATAATTAATAAGTTATGATATGCTAGTATAACATCTAATATTTATAAAGTTTTAATAAATCCACTTCACAAACTAATTTAAGTCATAACTTGAGTTTATCAAAATATTTTAGGTAAGGAAATTAACTCATACAAAAATTTGGTGTTAGAACTTGGTCACAAGTAACTTTCCCCAATTATTATATAATACGGATAATGTTTATTATTTCGAATTTTCTGAGTTATGAATCTTGACCAATATAGTATAAATACAATAAATTATATTATATATGTTATTCTGAATTAGTACGTATTAATTTATCCATTTGAATTCCTCTTGTAATTACATGGTGAAAACTCGAGTAAAGAAAATAAAAATAACAAATACCAAGACAGCATCAAAATGATGTTATGAAAAATATAGTTATATATTATGTCAATATAATAATCAGTTTGTTTTAAATTACCTTTTTCTAGAATCAAAATATCTATATAAATATATTTTGAATTTTACTGAAATGTAAGTTAGTGATAAATACTATAATAATTTTGATACAAGTTATCATTGTAAATAAATATTATTATTTAATGCATGAATGTAATCAAGAAGTCAAGATATCGTGTGTTCATATTTTCGTATCTGGGCTGACTGGATATGGAGTGAAATTAAAAAGTGAACTATATACAACCTCTCACTAGTACATAAATTATATTGGTTTGTCTCTATATTATATTTTTATTTTCCGAAAAACCTCTGTGGGTGTTTAAGGATTAAATAAATAATTTTTTTGTTATCTTTAAAGTTTTGAATCAATCCTTCCACACAAATTTGATAACAACATTAAGTAGTTAATTTATTGATTGTATAGTGTTTGACAACTTTTGTCACATTACTATATCTTTGATAGTAAAATATTTAAAGTTAATTAATGCATTCAACAAGTGTATGTAATGCAATTCGATACAAATTGAATTAATCTATATTATTGTTGTTTAATATTACAACATGTATATTACATATCAAATAGGATCTTCTAAAAATGCTGGATTAGATGTTTCGACATTTGAGTTCTCGTAATAATTGGGGATTTTAACCAATTAGTCAATATCCAAGATTTAACTTTTATTGCTGCATATGCTATCTTAATTTATAACACTTGTATTTGCATCATTATCATCATTATTATTTATTCCATCATTTTGATTATTTAGTGACATATTGGTGTCTATTTTAGATTTTTATTTGTAGTTTTTACTTTATATACTACTATTTTATACTTCGATGTTTGAGAATTTACTAAGGCTATCCATTTACAGAAACGGAGTGGTTTGCGGAGTGTCTAGCTTATAATAATAATAGTTTTGTATATTTCCACACCACTTCTATTCATGTAAAAACCTAGAACAGAGGAAACAATCATAATGAAGCGCCGTGAAAAGCTCGAAGTTCAGAAAGCGACTAAAGAGCAGCAGGAGGCTTTGAAAAAGCGTAAGTAAGGTTTGAAGGAGCTTACTGTCATTCCTCCATCTTCCTATGCTAAAACTTATGGTAAGTAGCTTAAGTTTGAGCGTAATTTGCGTTTATCTAAGTAAACCATAACCGCTGAGTCCAAGTTCGAGGGTAGTGTAAAGCCAATTTTGGTCATTCGTCAGCTCCACCCGTTCAAGACCTCTCCAAAGGTTGAGCAGATGCTTAAATTGCTGAGACTCGAGAAGCAGTACGATGCCGTTTTCGTCAGAGGTGATGCCAAGACCCTCAAAATTTTGACCCTTTTGCAAGATTTTGTTGCCTTTGGTTACCTCAAAACCGAAACCATCCGAGACCTCATTTACAAGAGAGGTTGCTTCTCCACCAACGGAATGCGGGTGAAGATCAGCGATAACGTCGTTATCGAAGAACAACTTGGTAGCTTAGACATCATCTGCATGGAAGACTTAGTGTTCGAACTCGAAAAATGCTCCGAAAAATTCAGTAAAATCAACGGCTTCTTCTCCGTTTTCCAACTCCAAGGAACCGAAGCCAAGTTCGGAAAGGTTGATAAAATGGACGAATTCGTTCGTACACTTGTGTGATTCTTTTGACTTTTGAAGACTACTTTTAATATTTAACTACTTTTAATACTATACAGCTAACAAACAAACATTGTTATTACACAAACATGTTTAAATCATGTTTACAAGAACTGTTTAAACAAATCAAACAAAACTTTGGACCAAAAATCAATAATGCATTGAATACACAATAATTTTAGGTTACCACTCCCCATATGCACTCACAAGTCAATTTCTTTGAACTCTCTGTACTCATACAGATTGTTTACAATGTTTACATCATCATATCTTTCCTGTTACATGAACATAAACAACAAGGATTGATGGAATTTTTCGCTTTTAGGGCCGATCAGTTCTCAGACATGCTGTTCGCAGCATTTATTCTTGGCGGACTCCAAGTTTACAAAAAGAAGGGATCTTCAAAAGATACCATTGCATACCTCTCAAACATGATCAGTAGAGAAATGTATTGCAGATTAATTGTTGTTATGTTATAAGGAATGGTTATAGATTAATTTACCATATCTATTACGGATATAGTTCTAACTATATCATAATATAGCTGCACACTTATATATTTCTTGTTCAATCCAGAATAACAAATGACAGCGCATTGTTTGCCAATTTTAATAACGTGTTTAATTTAGTGGAGTTATAAACTTTCCAAATCAATTATTTACTCCGTTTTAATGTCGATAGCATTCGGATGCACACCATTATTTGGTTAATTCTTACACACAAAGACAAGTGGATTTACAAATATTGATAAATCTGTAAGATAACTCAATAAAATGGGGAAAATCATTGTCAACGCATTCACTAATTCATTACCAAATAAAATTCTTCCAAAAATTATGAAAGCGGAAAGACTTCCTTGTGATATTGTTAACAATGTAAACTTTTGTTATCTATACATTTTGGGAGAAAATGAAAACGGTCTTGCTTATATTTCTAGATTAAACTAATTTTATTCACTTTTGGACTTCTTTAGTGAAATTCTTGGTGTATAAAAAGTTAAATGTAGCCACTAATATTACATGTGCTGTACCGGTGCATAAAAACATTTAAATAATGAAAGCAAAGTCGAAGAAATGAACTATGATAACGCATACGATTCTTCAAAACTATTGTTCACTTTTAGCTTAATATCTGTTGAAGTTGCAAAATTATTTGGTTTTAAATGTACATGTGGTATTACAAAAGGAGATGTGGTCATGGGTGCGGTATCAGTTTCTACATCAATTATCAATTTTGATACATATGGTGATGTAATCAACACTGCTGCTAGAATAGCCAGAAATAATCCATTAGGTGTTTATATTAGTGTTAAAGATTTTCGAGGGGTACAACATGAAAATGATGATCAGATGACTGAAACTGATGACGATAATTAATTTTAGCAGATGATGTAAAATAAAATGGATACTGACAAATCAAAATAATTATTTTTGAAGGCCCCGCCTTAATATGCATTTGGACAAAGAGTCAACAAAGAGTATAAAGGTAAAGGAATCATAGCAATATAAAAGCTGGACCCAACACGTTAACTAAAATAATACACCTGTTAAGCATTTTAATAAGCTTATATGACATTGATTGCTGAATGCTTCACATTAATGTAGGACGAAGATTATTCTAGTTTAATGACTTAACTGGATGATTCTATCGAGTCTTCACTTATGGAAACATCTGAGTCTTTTGTGAGTAATTCTTTCTCTGAATATTCTGAAACAACTAACTCCACTGATTTTGTTGTAAGATTATAGGAATCAAACAATAATGAATATGCAGATGCAAAAAGCGATTTTACATCAACTAATACAACAACTAATAATTCAGATAAAGTTGAACCTATTGACGGATAACTAATTCCAAAATTATAAAGTTCAGATCAAGAATTTGACATTAAACTAAGAATTAGTGCAGTTTCTGGTGTTATAAATAGTAAAGATGGATTCAATGAATCAGAATAACCATTAATTAGTAAAAATTATTAGATTGGCAAAAAATCAGGAAAACTTACTAAACCGAAGTATAAAAAAGGAGGAAAACTTACCAAGAAACCACTCATTGATTAAGAAGTTGTTAGTGATTGTGAATCAACAGATGTTAGCACAAGTGAAGAACACTTTGATTTTGAAGGACTTACAAGACACCTTGAAATGTAATCACATATTGAGCATGTAGATAACAGATAAGCTGCATACTCTGCAAGTGAATCCGTTGAATTTTCTTTTAATCCACCAAACGAGAAAAACAAATAAGATAATAATCTTCTTAATCCACAGTTGCATTAATTCTTTGAGCAAGCTAAGATTAGCAATTCATTAAGAAAATAATCATCTACACTGCCAAGTTAATCAATTGCAACATAGGACAATATGAAAGATGACACTAAATTCCATTTGCAATTAATAGAGGAAGAAGAAGAAATATAACATATCTATCACGATAATTTGAATATAGATATGGAGGGAGACATTCACATGGGAGAAAATGATTCAGATTAAATTAATTCAACCAGCGATATTAAACTATTAGATCATCATAATACTACCTCAGAAAGACGCTAATCAGACGCAGACTTTTAATTACAGTTTAAAGAAAAAGAGAAAAAATTACCATAACCAATTGAAATGAAGCCCTTAGAAAAACAAATAAGAGAAATGCTAGGAATTCATTCCTTCATGAAATAATTTTCAAAAGAATATTGTAATTTAATGTCTACAAAATTAGAAGTTTTGGATGTTTGGATTAATTCTATAAGTTTAAAATATTATATGATTGAACTTATTATCATAATAGTCAATTTAATTTGTGCAAAAATTGTGTTATGTGGAGATAGAAGCCAGTCTATGATATTTAGTTTGCGTTTTGAAACTAAAAAGTTATATGAAACCTGCTGTTACATTTATACGGCTGGGTGTCTATTTTTCTCTTTATATTAAATTCATTTCGTATAACTATTAAATAAAGAGCTGCTATAATAAAAGAAAAAATATAATGAAAAATAACTAGTGAAACTGCTATGGGGTTAATTCTATAAGTTCAATAAGGTATATGATGTATGTTGTGCTATTATTTAAAGTCTCAAATAATTAACTTTGGTTACAACACTTTAATCATACAAAAATTTAAACATATCACTAAATAATTAGAGTTATTTACTTGTATTGCTGATAATTGATGTATTCCTGTATTAGCTTATAAATTTAATTAATGGTAATTTCGTTACAAATATGATTCCAGTTATTTCATTCAATTATAGTTAATAATTAATATAAAGTACTATGCTTTGTTGCTTATATGCAAGATAACTACCATTATTAGCAGTATTTTAGGTAATATACAATCTCATCCTTACAATATATAAATATTCTAGACTTAAACCAATAATGGTTGATTCAAAGATGAAGACTGAGATGCAAGATTAAATATAGCACGGTAAGCGTTTATTGAAAAATATTTTACCGCAAATAACTATTGATGCCTTATTGCTAACGACTTTAGATAAAGATTCCAAAGATATTGTTATTTTGTCTGATAGAAAACATGACATGACAATGTTGCATACAATTGATGAACTATTAACATAGCAAGAATTACCAGTTTTTAAGCAAACATTGTTTGAGAGTAATACTAACAAGAAAACTGATTATTATTAACTTAGATTGACCTAATTGATTTATAAGTACTTGAAAATGCCAAACCCTCGTTCTTTTGGTGCATAAAGACCTGCGATTAACTTTGGTAATGTTGCTTATCTAAATTTGGACGTTTGTTCTTTCACTACTTTTTGTTCGTAGCACAACGCCTAATAAAATATGCATTTCCTCTCAAGTTTATTTAATAAATTCGATGAAAGAATTAAAATGGCCAAGAATCTAATTCAAGTTAAAATATCTGGAGACTCTTATGAACTACTGAGCTAACCTACAATACTGAAGAAATATTCAGCTAAACTTAATTTCCCTGATGAAAAAGTTGAATAGCTTCTAGAATATGAAAGTATTATCCAATTGATTGCTGTTGGGCTTGGGTTTATATAAGATTGTAATGAAGTACTTTAAAATTACCCTAAATGGAAAAATACTCTAGGAATTCGCGTTGGTATCAGTTTCGGATAAGTTACTGGGTCTCTTCTTGGAAATAAAATATGCAGATTCGATACGTTTGGTAATGTACCAATTGAAGCTGAAGATGCTCAGACTAATGCTCCAAAGAACACAATTATGTTAAATTAAAAAGTAGTTGACAAATTAGATGCTGGCGAAGCAGTTATAAATGATTATATTGTTGATTATTTGACAAGTGAAACACTAAGATCACGAAAAGCTAATTACGGAGATGAAGCAATCGTATTCGATTATACAGTCACTGATTATGGTAAAGTTGTTCAAGGTATAAAGGCGAAGTGATAGTTTTGTAATTAATTTCAATCAAATGATGTTTCTTGTGTAGTTTGTTCTATTTATATGTTTTTACAAATATTAATAAATATTATAAATATTTGTGCCAATCCACTTCTTAATTATCTTAGGATGGAGTATGAGCAATTTATAGCTACTTTGATCAAGACAACGAAAATTTAAGAGAAAACATCCATATTCTATCAATCCTTGAACAATTTGCTTAAAGCTTCTGTAAGTTTTAAGAAGAACAAGGTAATAGTTGATAGCGACACGATTCTTGACACGTTGATGCAAATCCTGGACGCATGTTACACCTGGTCTAAAACCAACGATCTCAAGCATTAGAAATGGTACAATGAGATAGTGGACGAGAGTCAAATGAGTATGATGGAATTGTCCAAAATCAAGTGCGAGGCAATTAATCTTGCGATGGCTCTTAAAATACAGTCAACTGGTGATACGGTGTAAGATATGCAGAAGGCGATTAAAGCTCTTCAGTCGCTAAACGTTGATTAATTACAGTAGTAGTTAGAAAACACATCAAATTAAAGGGAGGAAACCGATAAGCGTCTGCAAAACACCATTTCCGAGCTCAAAAGCGCCTAAAACGAACTAAAAGCTGCTCAACAGAATCTAGAAGCTCAAAGTTCTTAAAATCATGAGCAAGTGTGGAATCTGGAGGAGCAAATCCACACTCTTCACAAGAAATTGGATTCGGTTTAATAATAAAACGCTATTAAACAACAAGAACATAATTTAAACTGCGAATAACTTGAATCTAGAATATTTGAATTAGTGAACGAACTTAATTTAACGAATAAAATGCACTCAGAGGCCGTCCTCTCCAAAAATGAAATCGCGAACGAATATCAACAACTTTAATCTGAAAATCAAACACTTATCAGTTCCTTACAAAATGAAATACAAATGTTAAATGAACAAATAACATAGTTGCAAAATAAACACGAAGAAGTTGAAAATGATAATTTATAACTGTAAAATTAAACTCCAGTTCTCAATCAGCAAATAAATACGTTGCAAAACGAACAAACAGAGTTCTAAGCCAAAATAGTTTCGCTTCAAGATTAGAACAACTCTCTATAAGACCAAATCGGAGATCTTCAAAATTAACACGAAGAGGTGGAAAACAACAACGCACTCTTGAACCAACAAATTCTTTAACTCCAAAACGAACAAACAGAGTTCTAAGCTCAAATTAATTCACTTGAAAACCTAAATTCATCACTTTAACAATAAGTCACTGAACTTTAAAATTAACACACTGAAGTGCAAAAGAATTTGAACCAACAAATACTATAACTCCAAAATGAACTAAACACACTTCAACAAGAAGTAAGCTAACTTTAAAATTAAAACGCAAACTTAACTGCCCAAATCAGCAATCAATCTGAAAACGAACAAAATTAAATCCAAATGCTAAGTGAACAAAATAATTTGCTATTAAACTAGCTAGACACGCTCAAACAAGAACAGCTTGAACAAAATATGAACACTGATATCTCAAATCAACTCCTCGAAAATCAAATCAAAGAAATGCAAGAAACGATAAACAGAATCAATTAGGAAAAAAGTGAAGCGGAAAGAATAAATCAAATAAACAAAGAAGATTTGATTAGAAGGGAACAAGAAATTAAATAAAATAAAATGGAAATACAAAAATTGTAAAATACGTTGGAGAACTCGAAACTAGGAGAAAGCGAACACATCCAGCAGTTAATGTAATAAATTTAAATATTTGAGCAACAGGTTAAAGAAAGTGAAAGAACTAGTGAAGAAAAGAACTTAGAGATAGAAAACTTGAAAAACCAGATCCAAATTGTTACGGATGAAAACGCAAAGATTTAAGTGCTTAACAACCAAATAACGGAGTTGAACTAACAGATACAACAACTCTAAGAATAAATCTAGGAAAAAGAAAACTAAATAAAACAAATAAATTCAGCATCAAGAACCAAAGAAGAAGAATTGAACCAAAGTTTAATCAATGCTAATGAATAACTTCGAATATTTATCTCTAAGTACGAATCTCTTAACAATGAAACAATGGGATTGTTCAACCGCGTTGGATTCGAACCAGCAAGTCAAGATGTAGTTTAGAGTTTGAAGCAGTTCGAAGAGTTCGTTGCTTCGTTGAAGAATGAAAACCAACAACGCGAAGAGAACCTAAAAGCACTTCAACAAGAGATTTTAGAAAGAAATGAGAAAGAAACACAACAAACTAATTCAATTGAAAACCTCAAAGCTGAAATTGAATAACTCAAATCATAGGTACAAACTCAAACTGAGTTGTTAGATAAACAAAAATCAGAAACTAACCAAGCCAAAGAAGAACTTGCAGCGTTAGCTCTTGAGAAACAATCATGCATGCAAGAACTCGAAAATTTAAAAACTCAATTCGAAACGTCCAAACTGGGAGAAACCGAGTAAGTGCAACAACTTACTAATTAGATCTCATAACTGAAAGACGAAGTAGAATCCATTTCCAATAAACTTGAGGAAGTCACCCAGGAAAGAGAAGCCAAGGCCGCCACAGTAGTAGAACTCGAGGCGGCTCTGCTGCAGCTGAAGGGCTCTCTGGAGTAATCCAGCCAAGAACACCAGGCCCAGCTCCGGGAAGTAACCGAGAAGACGACGGTAGAGAAAGAGGTGCTTCAACAATAATTATCCACTTCAGAAGAAGAACTCAAGGCCATCAAGTAGCAGCTCGAAGCCTCCAAGGCGGAACTCGAAGAATCCAGACAGAAGCTCGAAGGAGAGGTTCAGGGCCTCAAGGACCAGGTTTATCAACTAGACTCCCAGAACGCCCAGAAGGCCTCCCAGGTCCAAGAACTCGAGAGCCAGGTCCAGGAGAAGGAAGCCCAGGCGAACCAGGTACAGACCCAGCTCGAAGCAGTCACGCAAGAAAGAGAAGCCAAGGCCGCCACAGTAGTAGAACTCGAGGCGGCTCTGCTGCAGCTGAAGGGCTCTCTGGAGTAATCCGGCCAAGAGCACCAGGCCCAGCTCCGGGAAGTAACCGAGAAGACAACGGTAGAGAAAGAGGCGCTCCAACAATAATTATCCACTTCCGAAGAAGAACTCAAGGTCATCAAGTCCCAGCTCGAAGCCTCCAAGACAGAACTCGAAGAATCCAGACAGAAGCTAGAAGGAGAGGTCCAGGGCCTCAAGGACCAGGTATCTCAACTAGACTCCCAGAACGCCCAGAAGACATCCCAGGTCCAAGAACTCGAGAGCCAGGTCCAGGAGAAGGAAGCCCAGGCGATCCAGGTACAGACCCAGCTCGAAGCAGTCACACTAGAAAGAGAAGCCAAGGCCGCCACTATCATAGAACTCGAAGCGGCTCTGCTGCAGCTGAAGGGCTCTCTGGAGTAATCCAGCCAAGAGCACCAGGCCCAGCTCCGGGAAGTAACCTCCAAACATGAACTATTGTAATGCTCATAGAAAACAGAAAATAGCAATGATGAACAAATATAGTATTTGTAAGAGCAACTATAATAACATAAATAAACAGAAGCAGAATACATATCTAAATATGACAAATAGGTTTAGGAATTATCCTAATAAGTGTACAATCTCCAAGATTAAATTATAATAAAGTCTCAACGCATTGCTGATATCGAAAAGGATCAGTAGTAAAATGAATAATAAAGAAATTAATTGGAAAATGAAAAATAATAATTAGCAATCAATAATGATAAATTGTCAAAAGATTATCAAAACTTAAATCAAAAATATAAGTAAAGAGGAGAACTCATTCTTTTCTTATAAAAGTAGAATGGAGGGAAGTGATAGTTCAAAATTAATAAGAGAGTTATATTTTATATGATATTCATCTTAAGTCATTTCAAGTTTCTTCATTAAATATCTCTTTCGGATGGAGTGGAAGTATCAGCAAAATTTCATATCTCCAAAAATGTTTTTAATTTGGTAAACGCAAGCTTACAGTCTAAGCCGTGAATGTTATTTGAAAATGTTTATAGTCACTCCTCAATTATCAGAAAATATCTCAGATTTTCACTGTTTGTTTGAATTACTATTTTGTACTATTATATAATATAGATCTGAATAATAATATCAGAACACTCCAAACTACTCTTCTTTTAAATGACAATTTTATAATTTGAGGTAAATAGATTATTTTCAACTATTCATTTTCCTTTATCTGTTTAAGTAATAAATGCTAATCGGCAGGTTGTAATTGTACCGTATTGGAATTCAAATCGTGCAAATGTTAAAGAATGATTAATTTATCAGATTAATTTATGTTTATATAAGCGGCCTATCATATAAGTTAAATATAGCTGCGATTCTGTGATTCAGAAATTAATTATTATTAACTAGATTTTAAGAGATATTTATCTTCATTAACTGCATGACGGTATTTTTATGTTTTCGGCAGACAACTTATTGTGTTGAAGCGAAATTATAATGCAGGTAGCTTACATTTTGCAAATATAAGGACATGAAATGTATATAAAAATTACCACTTCAAACATGAACTGTATGAATGTTTATATCAAAATAATGACTAATAATTTAATTTAAGCTGAAAGTGTATCTCATTTTCTTTGGTATTCATTTTTATATTATTATATATGAATATTTTGTCAATAAATTATAAATATGTTCATTTAGTGATAACATTTCTGCTATTGCTCATCTGAAGTGGTAATTTATATATCCATTTCATGTCCTTATATTTGTAAAATATAATCATTCATGAATTAATTTCGCTCCGACACAAAATGTTACTTGCCAAAAACACTAAATTACCGTCATGCAGTTAAATATAGCTTAAATTTCCATTGGTTGATTACTTGTAATTATTGTTACTATAATATGAATACAAAATATTTAATAATCCACTCCAATTATAATAAATATGAGTTTAACTTATGATTAGTATGTAATCGGCATGTTGTAAAATGCCGTTATGTTTAAGACTCCAAACAATCAATACGTGAAAACTGTCAAAAATATACTTTAAGAATCTGTTTCCATTGAAAAGAATCAAGTAGTAATTGACAAAAGCTCCATTGTTTAAACTCTTGTCAGAATAGTTGATATTTTGTACAAGTAGCAATAAATTCGCGAAGAAGATCAAAACAAATTGATTGATGACGCGAATATCCAACTTGAGAATTCAATCAATTAGTACATCGCGCTCCATGGAGAAATGACCGGTTTGTTCAGCCGGGTGGGTTTCGAACCTAATACAGAACACGATATAGTTAAGAATCTTCAGGGGTTCGAAGAATTCATTTTCAAGCAGCAAGAAGATCTCGCTGACATGGAACTTGAGCTTTACAACCTGAAACAAGACTCAGAACTGAGACAAAAGTAGATGAACCAGAATATAGAAACGATTCAGCAGTTAGAGTTCGAAAAGCAAATGCTATCCGAGCAAATCCAATATTCCAACGAGCAATTGCAAAACATAGGCGCCGAAGTGGAATCCATTTCCAATAAACTTGAGGAAGTCACGCAGGAAAGAGAAGCCAAGGCCGCCACAGTAGTAGAACTCGAGGCGGCTCTGCTGCAGCTGAAGGGCTCTCTGGAGTAATCCAGCCAAGAACACCAGGCCCAGCTCCGGGAAGTAACCGAGAAGACGACGGTAGAGAAAGAGGTGCTTCAACAATAATTATCCACTTCAGAAGAAGAACTCAAGGCCATCAAGTCCCAGCTCGAAGCCTCCAAGGCGGAACTCGAAGAATCCAGACAGAAGCTCGAAGGAGAGGTCCAGGGCCTCAAGGACCAGATTTCTGTTCTGAACCAATTAGTCGCTGAGAAAGACGTCGATATTGCGAATTTGTCTGATTAGCTTCGTTAACTGATCGCTCAGAACTAACAGCTCATTTCTGGCTAATAAAACAAGCAAGAGCAGGAAGTAATTTCACAGTATCTGAGTTACGCAAGTGTTGACACGGACGTAGATGAAACAATTATACTTGAGAAATCGCCTAAGCCAAAATTGAAATTGAACTTGGCCCAAAGTAAATTATAATCACAAGTAAATTAAAACGAACTCAAAATTGACATCGGCTCCTTTAAAATAGATACTTCAGAACTCTCAAAGTTCCAATAAATGCAAACTAAAATGGGTGAAATGCTAAACAAACTCGAAACTACAAAAGAGACACGAAATAATTTCACAATAGTTGCAAAAATCGAAAATTGTAGGTATTAATCGCAAACAGCAACTTCAAGAACTACTTAAATGATACAGAATGAATACATATTTATTTTAAGATGTTATTAAATAAATAATTTACTTCCTTGAGATCTTCTAGACGGCAAAATAATGAATTCTTTTAATAATTATTCCGAATAGGAATTTGACAGTTTACAAATATATCTGAAGGAATCACAACTTTTAAATTAAGGATTGTTGTGAATTAAATAAACTAACATTTATAATGTTTATTCGATTATAATGTTAAACCACTTCAATCAATGTCATCAAACATAACATATGAACAATATCTTTCGAGTTCGTTGTAAAATTCTGTAATGTATAAGCAACCTCTCAACATTCACGTTAAAACTTTATAAAATATGCTGAAAGCTTCTGTATCAGTTGAGAAAAATAAAGTAGTGATCGACAGTAATTCGATAATCCAAACGTTAATAAGCATAGTGGATGTGCTGTTTGTGTAATAAAGAATACATGATCAAGAATAAAACAAGCTAATTGATGAAGCCAATTAGTCTAACTTAACATCGACAAATTAGCTATAATTAATTGAGAGACAAATTGTTGGGATATTCAGCCGCGCGGAATTTCAGCCTGACATATAATAAAATATGACTCTGTGGTTGTAGCAGTTTGAAGAATTGATATGTTAACAGCAGAATGACTTAAAATAACTGTAATAAGAGAATTAGAAATATGAGAACGATATTACTTCAGCTCAAAATTAAATTTAGCAATTAGTGGCTGAATAGAAACAATTATTAAGTAATATAAGTTAAATTAGTTCAGAAAATTCTCGTTTGAAAAATGATTTTAGTAAAATACAGACTGAACATTAAACTGTTAGCAAATAGTTAGAATAACATTCATATGCATACGAATAGCTATAAATTCTCAAAGCGGAGCATAGTTAGGTGTTAGAAGCTAAATAGTACGCACTGTAAGAAATCGGTTTGGTTTAGTGTGAACTGTAACATTCGCATTACGAGCTGCTTCAGATTAAGGATTCTTTGAGCGTCAGTGAGTCCAACAACGAGATATTCCAAGAATAGCTGTAAAAGCAGAAGTTTGCGTACAATTTATTAACAGAGTAACTAACTAGTTCGAACGCCAAGTGCGAAGAGTTACAGAAGAAATCCAGCGAATCACTAAATATTTGTGAGCACTTGCAACAATTCCTTACAAATAATTAATACTCTGACCCCGATCTGAACAAAAACTTTTGTTTATTTGAATCAAACTACAACAAACATCAATAAACAATAATTAATCTTTAAAGTGAATTATAAACGGCTCAAGCCGAATTAATTCTAAAGCGAAACTAACTCGAACAGTTTAAAGCAAAAAACGACCTTTAAAATAAATAAACGGAGGAAACGCGAAAGAAAATGCAAAAATTCTACGACGCGCAAATTAAACAGCACAAAAAAGACATGCAAGTTTTAGAACAGATTTTGGGCCGCGGAGAGTAAATTGAAACGCCAGAGTGAAGATCTATTATTAACTAAAAATTATTATTGATATTATTTTTAATATTATTCAGTTTGATTGACATTTAATGCAGAAATATTCTAAATATATAATATAAATTATGTAAATTATTGAATGGGCTTATTTCAATAGTATTTTGCATCCGCGAGAACTAAGTCATAACTCTTTAATCTGTTTCTTCCTGTTCACTTATTCTTGAAGGCGAAACCTCTACAATATATAAGCTATATATTATGAAAACAATAACAAATAGCTTATATTTATGATTATTTTACCTCATCTTAATCTCAAGGATTGAAAAATTGAGTACACAAATAAATATGAGCCATCCATTTCCAAATAGACTTTGTAAATTTATAACGTAAATGTATAGAAAAGTGATAAACAAATACTCAGAATTCAGCAAATAATTAAAGTTGAGTGATGTTGAGAATGGTTTATTACTAATTATTTTATATTATTGTTTCCAGAAAGAGAGAAGTTGAACGAAAAGTATTGAAATCAAAATAAAATAAAGAATAAAAGCAGAGATTATTAATTGAAACGTATAAATATAATTGTGAAATTGTAATTTATTGAATAACCAATTTTAATATTTCATATCAATACACAGCAGATTAGATATATTAGACATATGAGATACTTAAAATTAAATAATAAATCATACCACTTCTAGTGACCAATGAAACACTCTTTAAACATTTCGACAACAAACAATAATTTTAATTTATTGTACTAGTTGACCTGCTATAAAACAAATTAAAATACACCTCATTTGAGACTTACCAAAAAATGTAATAATATTAGCTAATTTAAAACTCCGTCGACTCCTATAACCACAATAGGAACTAAGTCAATACGCATGTAAATACCATAGATTCATTCTATAAAATTGTGCAGCAAACCTACTTTGCTCAAAATGGATATATAACCATTGAAATAAGTGGAAGCTACGATTTACTCGTTTAACTTGGACGATCTGATTTCGGATTTCATTATAGACATGGACTCAAAAAAGATAAATAATATTCTATTAGGTTTTATAGATAACGTTAGCGTTAATGTAAATCATGTTGAGTTTGCTATTCTTATCAGAAATTAGATCCAAGCTCTTCGCATCACTATCGAACGGCTAGAATAACAGGTTGTCGAAGTAACATCTTTGATGAATAACATGTAACTGCTGCGTAGCAAACAATTTTAGATGATCTTAAGTTTGAAAAGGATATGATTATCAAAATCGGGGCTAGTTATTTAAATCCGGTAGGAACAACAACTGGTAATTGAGGATTCGCAACATGTGAGATGATTGATTGAATATAAAATAATTTAATTATATCTGGAGCATATCACAGTAGAAAAAGTTAAATACGTTAAACACAACTTCAAGAAATAATAATAGGAACAACAACATCAGGCGGGTTTATTAATCCGACGTACTCGGAAAAACCGCTGATAATTGAGGATTTGATGATTAATTAAAATATTAAATAATTGTATCGGAGTAACAGCACAGAAGGAAATTTTAATATGAGTGAGTTTAATAATATAAATATTATTGTAATGCAAGCAGATCTATATCTGTATGTGAATTCCTCCCAAGCATTCTAACTCTCTATATACAAAAACACTATTTCTTACAATATATATCCCACTCACTTAACTTTCGTTTATACTAGTTCGGTCTTCTGTACAGGAACTGTAAGTTCACGCGAATGATCATTAGTTTTAGATACACCTATGTACGTTAGGCGCACCTCCGCAGCCAAGGCAACCAACGACTCGGGTACAAGCATCCATGTGCGTAACGCGGCTGCTTCGTGCAAGCCGATCTATACGGGAATCCACCTGTGTCGTACCATCTGCGTTTCTAAGGAAGCAATGGAGTGGTTGCCTCTTTCCAATCCTGAAGGCTCGTTGATGGCATGCCCTTAGCCATACTGATCCTTGATGATGCCAGCTCAGCACTTTGAACCGGTGGATTTTACCTTCCGCAACCGAGCCGCATCTCAGGAAGATGTTCAATTAAAAATAATTTTAGCTGTTAATTTGGTTATTCCCCCAACCTACACATATTCAATAATGCAGCAGTTTAGTCCAAGTTAAATACCCTTCTCTACTTATTTACCTATATATGTGCTATATTTTCAATTTCACACTTCAATTATAAATACTTTGTGTACTTGAGTATATTCATGTGAGTGTATATACTTGAGTACAGCAAGTCACGCTTGAAAGTAGACGGGTTTTACAGAAAGTGATAATAGTGTAAAATTATTATAATTAATATTAAGGCCTAGGTATCGTTTTGTATTTTTATTGTAATACTATTAGTAGTTAAATTATACTAGGGTGGGCAGAAGAGGTTGATCAAAGAAAAAACGCCCATAACTCGGGCAATAGTGATAGCTTATTGATTACTTGGTATATATAACTTGGTACATAAATAGGAAAATCAATTACTGACCAAGGTATTGATATTTGTATATCACGACATCTCCTCCTACATTTCGAAAATTAGAAGTGAAAACTAAATAACATTAAAATTATTTTGTCAAGTATAGTATGTCTAGTAATAATATATTATTAAAAGTGACAATTTCACTCTAGATATTTCCTTAACATTTTAATGTACCGTATACTGTATATATAATTAAAACTCACTAATCGTTTTGTATTTTTTATTGTAATACTATTAGTAGTTAAATTATATTTGATAGGGAGAAATAAGCTGAAACTTTAAAACATTTATATTTTAATATTATATTACCACTTTATATTACCACGCTGAGTCACATCAAATATATTTCAACACAAAACCATCCCAAAGATAACTTCCGAGATCTCAATAATGTTAGTTCAAGTGCCGAACTAACTCAGTGTCTGAGGAAGCTATTTAGAGTGACAATCCTAGAAGATGAGGTATGATATTGAGATTAGTTTGAGGTAACGTTATTGTGTAACTAAGTTTGGATTTGTGGATTGTCATGATTTATGAGATGAAGATGGAATGATTAAATTGAGCCTTAGTACTGATGACAAGGTTATAGTTAAGTGAGTCATTTTATACTCAGATATTTTATACTCAGATATTTGTATATAGTTTGTCGATAGCTCTAGTTTTATACTAAGGAAGAAAACCAATAAACATTTACATATATACACTTTATCACTAAAATTTTAAAGTATTTTAATCATAAAATACATTTCTCAGTGTAATTATAATATTATAAACATAATTATAAAATTTTAAATTGATGATAAGGTTACAGTCTTCTTTATTGATAAAGTTGAAATTGTTTCTAATCTATTTAACACGGCATATATATTACTCTATTTCCAAATAAAAATAATCAAACAATTTAGTCCACAAATAGTTCCTGGTACAAATCCGCAACATTTGAAACGGAAACGTTTTCCGCTCCATTCGTTTTTATCATTGAGGAATATTTACGATTATACCGTTTATTAACCAACAGTGAACAATCTATACGTTCCACCCCAAAATAATCTATATATTAACCTTCTTTCAAAGTTTGATAATTTACTTGGTATTTTGAAATATGTTTTAGCATTTTACTAATAACATGACTCACTCAACAGCAACAATCCAACAATACAGCCAAACGCATTTAAAGTCATATTTTGCTTTATCTTATTGTATTTATAATATTTTAATATTCCTTTAAAATATTTTGAACTTTTGTTTTTGGATAGATTGCTCTATTTTAATAGCAAATTCTTTTTAATTTACTTATACATTTATGGTCTTGATCACCACTTTTGATGATATTATTGGGAAAATTAATATTTTCAATCCTTTGAATATATTGTCTCCAAAGCAAATTTAAGGGAAACTAAAAATGATTATTAATTCATTATTCATCTAAGTATCTCAACAGTACCCGAAACGCTACAATTTATCTCACTCCTCTCAAGTCAAGTCTAGTTTTTGATGTGAATTAAATCAAATCTAATATATATATATCGGCTCACTCTTTTGGTACATCTCAAAAACATCCACTCAATAATCAATTACATCAATCACAGGAACATTTTAAAATGATATTTTTATTTAATTGAACAACACGTTCTTTACTCCTGTACATAAAGGACTCTATCTTTTCAGTGTTAATTATTTGAGATGTCATCAAATTATATCAATTCTGAAATGATAGTATTGTTTTATACTTTATCGTGTTATTACTGTGTTATTAATATTTATATAACATTAATGTTAGGTTATTAAATTTTCAGAGATGATGGGTGTGGATGAGATAGTTAAAAGATATTACAGCTACTGTATATTTATTCTTATTAAGAAATCTAATTATTTGTAATGCAAATCATACATTGCAAGCTGTAAGTATATTATTATTAATGACTATATTAATATAATAATATAATATTATGATTATAGAATAATCTATTATATTTTTGCGATTTAATAGAATCATTATTTTGTATACTTTTTGCATAAATGTTGTGTGAACGATTTTAACAGTGCATTGCAGCGTACGTTCAATATAGAAACTAACTACAAAATTTACAAATGTTGTTATTTACAAATGTATTTTTGTAAAATCTGGAAATTTAAACTAAACTTCTAAATATATTGTTGTAAATATGTTTAATTTATTACCACTCTATTAATGTTAAACATATTACAAACACACATTGACAAAAATAAACAAAAATTTAAAGCTCAGTCAGTTTGCAAATAACTGCACTGTAATATCAAATAGTTAATGCATTAACACATAAACACAAGTAAAGAGCACGAATTTTTTTGCATTGATAATATAGTATTTTTGAACAATATTTATGTTAATAAACAAAATTTTGATGCTCTGAGTATAAAATTCATTGGAAATTTACAAACAAGATTCGATTTAAACAGCATCCAAAGCAATTTACAAACACTTTAACTTGAAAACTGTTTAATTGATTTAAACACGCTTCCGTTCTACTCTAGAGACATAGAATTTGTTAATTGTAAATTTGTTGGCAAAAAGTAATAGTTTACTTGCAACAGTTTACATTTAATTTTTAGTGGATAAATTAATTTGAAATGGTTGAATAACGAGTAGTTTAAATATCTTCAGATATCTATTTTCAATGTGGATATTTAATCGCACACTGAATTAAAATATTTAAGCTATATTTAGAATCTGTCGTTTCTGCAGATAAATAACTCGGAAATATATTTATCGCTATTGAAGTTGAAAGTTAATAAATTATGTGTTAGAAGGTCGAATATAATCGGATATGCAAGATAGGATTTATAAGTGCAGTAGTTTACCTTAAGTGAGTGCAAAATCAAAACATCACAATTAATGAGCGCGGAAATAAATCAGCTTACAGTTGAAAATACAGCAGAAATAAGTTAATTCAGGTAAAATATGCAAACTATCGTTGATGACCTTTAAAATATAAGTTATTTGAACGTAAATAACTGCAAATTTGAACTGAAAACGTTCTCAATGCCTGTTATACAAAAATGCAGCATAAACGGAAGCGATGTTAAATTTATTCCGTTTAAATTCTTTTAAAATATAATTAAAACCGGATCAAATCTCGTTGTTCAAGAAGACCCAGAATATTTATTGCATTTCACTTAAGAATTCAACAAATATAACAACATAAAGCTTAAGGGCTAAAAAATTTATTAACAATGCTGTTCAAATAAATACAACAAAATAGAGAATATAATTGCATTATCCCGTAATTTATACAAATAAATACAGTTCACAGATTTTATATTCTTGGACGGTGAGTGAAATTTAGTTACTCTATTGATACAAAAAGTTTTATACTATGGTATAATTCTTGTATATTACAAGTATATCTATCACTAACTGTAATCATATCGGTTATTTATTACATGTAAATCAGATCTCATTAAACCTTTACAATTACTTAAAATAGTCCTCACTCAGCATCCAAAATCCCCATTACTTAAAAATAATGATATCATTACTCAATATTTGCTACTTCTAGAATTATTAAAGCCTTAGTATTGACGATAATATTTTGTTACAGTTAAGTGAGTCCTTTTATTTTATATCTTCTTAAAGAGTTATGACATTGTTCCCCGCTCTAAACTTAGAAGCACTACACGTTGCCGCTGATACGTTAGTCCCAAGATTCATACCAGCCATTCCAAAGATAGTTACAATGATAAAGATGATTACGAGGTCAATAATGTTATGATTAGGTAAATAATAATGGCGAATAATATCTATAATGCACCGCTTCTGTTTCATACCACTAAAATCTAGTTAATCTAAAGGGTTTGTATCCAGAAACGTGGGCCAATTTTGTGTGGTCATGAATTTGGTGTTCAAACATCACGGGCCACTGTTTAGTTACTTTTATTTGACTTATTTGGCGATAGTTGCGATTATTAAAACTTTTATTTTGATTATAGAATATATCACTTTATAACACGATTAAACGAATATATTGAAGTGTTTTACTAACTACATAAGTTATTCTTATCTAATAATATGAAATATATTAATATACCACTTCAAACAAAAATATGGCGGATGATCACACACAAGAATTGCGTCAGATGATAACAGAATATCATCATATTTAAGTATTATTCTAACTGATAGTAAATCAACCGCTAAGAACAGTATGGACTGTAAAAACATAATTATAATATAGAATTCAGATAAGTAGTGGCTGAGCTGTTAACGTTACAAAAAAGGTTTACAGTTCACACATTGTAAAAATTGAATATCAATATAATTGGGATCAACGCCACGAATCCTATTTACTGTTAAATATGGAAATATTGAAGCACCACTCGCTCTTTGACAATGATTACAAAGCTTTTATAATTCATCTGGACTTTTTAATTAATTACGTTATGGACATACATTGATATATAAGATAACAAACATTTGGTTTACTATGTCAGCTACAGCTCTAAATCAAAGAATTTTAAGCTTAGATAAATCGCTGGCAAATTTAGATAATAAAACATAAATTCTATATTGCATGCAACTATAATACACTTCAATATTTCCATTTCGGCTCAATAGAATAGAGAACATAGTAATATTTGTCAATTAATTCTAAAGTAAAGTATAATACGTATATGAATATTTATTCAAAAGGAACCGTAGTTATTAGTAAAAACAAAACTGAAAATCAAACTCAATCTATTTCTAACATCAGATTAATTATGTGCAACAATATAGTGATTATTGAGAGACTGAGATAAACATAAGCGACAATAAATCATTATTAATTTAATAATAACTAATTAATCTTCAGAAGCCGCATACGTTATCCTGGACTCTTCTTTGTCAATAATTGATTCATCATCGGAGTGAAAACAATGAAAAATGACCTATATAAAATAGTATATGATTGAAAAAATGGGGTAGGAAGGTTTTAATAATCGCAACTATCGCCAATATTTTAATATAATAACACACTACACTAAAACAGTCACATTAATATAAAATGATATCTTGCGCTACAAAGCATTTTTAATATTTTATAAAAGATATTGTATGTACATCCAAATTCAAAAAGGTAAAACAGCGATATTGTAATTAGTGGTAAACTATGTAAAGTTGAAAACATTAATTATTTGGTAACGCGTTTCAGTATTAATAATATTCTGAATTTATAATGCAGTATGCCAGTGACTGTGAAGTATCATATTATTCGTAAACATGAAAGAATATATAATAACATGACTCACTCAACAGCAACAATCCAACAATACATCTAAACGCAATAAAAAGGTATATACTAGTTATTTTACTATAGCTAAGTAAAAATAATATATATTTTAATAATTCTCGTGGTTAGTGAATTTCCAGTTTATTACAATGGTTTTCATCTTTTTTCCAATCTAAGTGATTCTGCTTCCTCATTTATGTAACAGCTTTAATGTATTTACTATGTGTGATTTAACATCTTTTTTAATATCAAGTAACTATTTTACTTTATTCTATGGTATGCAATGTGAACATATATACATAATATCAATAATATTACGTATATGTGTAAGAATATATATATATATATATATATATATATATATATATATATATATTAACGCAAATATTAATATGCAAATTTGTTTAGAATCTCACGAGATAACACGCTGAGTCACATCAAATATATTTCAACACAAAACCATCCCAAAGATAACTTCCGAGATCTCAATAGTGTTGGTTCAAGTACCGAAATAACTTAGGTTGTCTGATGAGGCTATTCAGAGTGACAATTCTAGAAGATGAGGTATGATATTGAGATTAGTTTAAGGTAACGTTATTGAACATACAAGTTTGGATTTGTGGATTGCCATGATTTATGAGATGAAGATGGAATGATTAAATTGAGCCTTAGTACTGATGATTAGGTTACAGTCTTCTTTATTGATACAGTTGAAATTTTTTATGATAGTACTTCAGGTTTTCATTAGTTTTAGCAAGGCAACAAGTGAATCAACATTTTTATGATCTTCATTTTTCTTTGTGAAATAACTTAATTGAACAACTGTTTTAGTAAGTATGCGGTAGAAGATTAATTGAGTTGAGAGGTTTATTTTATGTTATTAATTTTGTTGAAACGAAATAATGTTAAGCTTGTCAGTATTTCCACTTCGCAAATAATTAACAAAATTCTCGAAAACGACTTCAACCATTTAATAGGTAAATTACTATTTTTGTGTTCAATATATATTAAAACATATTATTCGTATTTTAAATCACTTTATCCATTTTTTATAAATGTGTGTGTACCCTCTTATGTCATTTTATTCACTAATATGCGTTTTATAACACTCTGGACACAAATGATATCCTTTGCACGAACACACATATCTGCTATTACATTATTTGCAGCCGACACATTACGCACTTACTTTTGTATATACATGATAGTGTTTATATGCTTCTATTACTGGTCCTTTAATTGGGCTTACTACTGGTTGGTTACAACCTTCAATTTTTCGTGGTGTAGCTTTAATTTCATATTTTGTTAGATTTATTTTCATTTAATCAATTATGCTTTCAATATAATCCGTTATTTTAATTTCTTTATATTCTGGATGCAATAATTTCATCAAAGAAAACCCATTAACTAATATTACTTACATAAAATTAATTATTAATGGTAATGCAAAAAGTAGAAAACTTTAACCATGATATATACAAAATCAAAATTTGTGAAATAACCCTGTTAAATGTAAGAATTTGTAAGTTCTCGTGGTATTCCCAGAGAACAACCTGAAATAGTTCGTTACTACAATAATAATTATAAAGGCGTTGATTACGTAGACCAACTTACAAAAAATATTAAGTTTCCAGGACGATGTACTCGTTGGACCACAAGGATGTTTATTTATTTTATGTAAGTAATATTAGTTAATGGGTTTTCTTTGATGAAATTATTGTATCCAGAATATAAAGAAATTAAAATAACGGATTATGTTGAAAGCATAATTGATTAAATGAAAATAAATCTAACAAAATATGAAATTAAAGCTACACCACGAAAAATTGAAGGTTGTAACCAACCAGTAGTAAGCCCAATTAAAGGACCAGTAATAGAAGCATATAAACACTATCATGTATATACAAAAGTAAGTGCGTAATGTGTCGGCTGCAAATAATGTAATAGCAGATATGTGTGTTCGTGCAAAGGATATCATTTGTGTCCAGAGTGTTATGAAACGCATATTAGTGAATAAAATGACATAAGAGGGTACACACACATTTATAAAAAATGAATAAAGTGATTTAAAATACGAATAATATGTTTTAATATATATTGAACACAAAAATAGTAATTTACCTATTAAATGGTTGAAGTCGTTTTCGAGAATTTTGTTAATTATTTGCGAAGTGGAAATACTGACAAGCTTAACATTATTTCGTTTCAACAAAATTAATAACATAAAATAAACCTCTCAACTCAATTAATCTTCTACCGCATACTTACTAAAACAGTTGTTCAATTAACAGCACTCGGTATTCCTTATTTATTTAAAACTATAGTTTCAATAACTGTGATATCAGAAGCTGCATATTCTCTCTTAAAGTTTATATAATTTACAAATTAGTGCAAATGCGATTTGATTTATTTATTCTAAGATATTCTAAGTCGTTAACTAGAGCTTAACGACTATACACACGCTACAAAATACCATACTAATTTCTTCTACTTTAATAATCGATCTAGTGATTCAATTTTTCTCTTCAATTTGCTTATACTTTTAATCTATCAGTATTTTGATACACGATCCAAACTATCATAGCCCTCCCGGAGCCAGATCAGATAACAATTAATGAGTAAATATTACAAGCTACCTAGCTCCTCATATGAATTTTTGGTTGAAGTTACCTTACTTATAACTAGGGCTGTTATTTTTACAGTTTCTTACAGTCCACATATATTACTGTAAAAAGTGCGGCTGTAAAGAAATATTACAGTAAAATGGCATAACTGTAAGAAAATAGGTCAAAAATCGAAAAATTTTGGAAATTTATGATTTTATTTTCATACTTTTTGTTTTTATTCTTCTTGTGCGAGCTTATATATAGCTTATACCATGTGCTATTGATTTTTAAAATTGATTTTTATAAGTTATAACCTCCAATTTGTTTCCGCCTTTGTTTTGCTTGCTGAAGTTGGTCTAGCCTATTGGTATTTTGACGTACATGAATGAGTCATCGTTGCGTTTTGATTTAACATCATCGTATCTGTATTCGTTTAGGGAATTGAATAGTTTCCCTTAGTTGTTGTTGAATTTGTTGTTGTTTCGATCGAAGTAGTTGCCTTGTTGTTTCAGAGTTTTTTGTAAAACTTTCGTTAGCTTTTAGACTACGTCTGCTTGGTTCCAAGAGTGTTTCTTCCAGTTTTTCTTGTAGGCGTCATTGTTTTTGTTTTGTTGTTTGCGATCGAAGCAGTTGTTCATTTCACATTATTTGATGTAGATGTATGGATTTTGATCAGTTGTTGCTCGTTATTTGGTGGAGCTGTTATGATTCTGTTATCCAGTGAATGAGTTTCCTTTTGGTTTTTGGTTACCGTTAAGAATTTTGTTAAATGATTTGACGAGTTCTTTAATTTAATTCTTCTTGCTTTGGTTTTGTTGGGAGCCTTTTGGTTTACTTTATTCCGTGTTACTCTGGTTGTTTTTCTTGTTGTGTTCAGTTTGTTTTTGTGATCTGAACGATTGGTTGTTTTGTTTGAAGGACTTCTTTATTGAACTTGAGCATGATTAGATCAGAGATTGAAGTGCTTCAGAGGCTTCCGATATAGCACTATAATCTGCTTTATCAGGCTTTCGATGATCGGTTCGAGGAGCATTATATTCCTTCCTATGCGGCTGCTCTTAGTAGTGCGAGAAGTTTCCACTATTGGAGCTGGAGTCCTCCGAGTTCAGTGACGCGAACTTGTTTTGCTGATTTATTTGTCTCGTCGATGTATTAGCTTTTTGATGGTTGCTCTTCCTTCTCCTATTTTCGCCCATCTGGGATGTGAATGTGTAGCTGTCACTTTATGAGACGTGAGAGTTATTCCATTTGTTTTGTTGGAATAAGAATTTTTCGATAGGTTCTTTTTCGCTTTTATCGTTATCTTCTCCCAGGTCTGCCAGAGGAGCAAATTTATTCATGTCCAGCTTGCCAATCGGTGCTTCTTCAAGGTTTGTTTCCTTTTCAAGATTTCGCTTTTTGTAGAGCGAGTTGTTACATATTTGAGCGTACCTCGAGATTTTATATCCAATCTCGGCGTAGAATGTTTGCATGTTTACCTTCAGTTCCTTTAAGAACAGGTGGCTTTCTTTGTGTAGCGTACAGTTTTTGCCCATTATAATTGGTATGGTTTTGGCCTCATAACCTTGGTAGTGTTTGACCTTTGCTTTATAGTACTTATCTTTGTACCCAACGTCTAGGTAGATTCTTTCGCCGCGATAGTTTATCGCAATGTCAGGTTTTATGCCGTCATATAGTATATTTTGATACACTCTCTATTCAAAATATACTCATCTTTTTGTATTTATATTACAAAAATCATGATATCTTCTATATTATTATTTAAAATGTTAGATAAATCATTCAATCAGTTGTGCTAAAATAATATTATTCTAAATAATTAATAATTTTCTTATTGTTAAAAATCTAAACAGCTCACAAATATTTTAGTTAATAAAAATATATAGTTAAGTCCTTAAAATAAACAATACCACTTATTCATTAACTCCAACAACGTCCAATCATCTACCGTTCAGTCAACTGTATCAAATGATTAAAATTTTGCTGTATTCGGATTCACTTAGAATATAAATTAAATACAAGAATCAATAATAAACATAACAATTAATTACAATATTTATGAAGGTGCTCTTATATGTCTGCAATGTGACATATCAGTTTTGAATTCTCAGTTAGTATTCATCGCGAGCGGACAAACTCTTTCCACTATTATGTTATTATCACTAAATTAAATTTTACTCGAGTCCACTTCAATCCAGTACAGATTTCATAGCTTTTAGTCGTCCGGTATCGTCCACAACATAACAGCCGGATTCTCCTTGTTTTCAATGAGTAACGTTAAAATTCTTGGAAACGACAGCAATCACGATACTTCCTCATATATTTCCAACTTCGTAAATTAGTAAACTCAAGTTGCAGTAAGTTAAGTTTAAATATGCTCAAACGTGCTGAGCGCATCAGTTAACAATTTATCTCTGTTGATATTTTCTATTCCAATTGTCAGAGAATGCTAGAACATATGCGACGCCAGCTCCTATTACACCTATGGTATTTGTCAGAATGATCTAACAAATTCCCAACTAATAGCAAACTTTACTTTCTTGTGCATGACACCGTTCAATTTCAACGGTAAGCAATGTGTTTGTAGCGAAGGTTTTATGCTGAATGGATCTACCTGCGTTGATGTCGTGCTGACTCTAACCAACATTCAAAAGTCGCTCGGAGACACATAAATTAACGAAAAAGTCCAAGCTGCTTTGGTTAAACTTAACTTATCTATCATTGAGGTAAATAATACCGTTAATGCTAATTTGGTTTCACTCACTAATGAAATACAATTGCATAACATCTTAACCGACCAGAACATAATTGGAAATACTTCCCAGTTGTAGAACTCCATTTTGACCATAATTCAGCTGCTGGACCAAAACATCGCATCTAATAGTTCAATACTCGTTTCCGCGTTAGCGATTACCAATAACAACGTTCAGAGTTTGGTGAACACCTTAAAGTCTCTGAATCAATCTATCATCGATTAAAACACCAGTTTCATGAATATAATAAACTCGTTGAACACTTCCATATTGAACACAAACGCAGCCGTTTCTTCTAATTTCAGCAGCATTGATAGTTAGTTTAACTCAACACATATATCGCTTAGCAAATAGAACGCAACAATCCTGTAAATGCAAAACACAATCAACGACCTTCAAATAATCGCGTCCAGCATCGATCAAGAAAGCCAAGACACCGTAATCCCTAATTTCAACATCGCTGAGTTTGTTTGCCTACAATAGAGTTTCGTGCAACAATTCGATATTCAATCAGTGACTCACAACATCCAGCTCTCTAACTTTTCGACCTCGTTTGTATTTGAAACAGTATCTATAAATAATGCTTTCCTGGATATAGCCGACTTCTCTCTTCAAACCGGGTTCCAGTTGTATAAATCGCAATCCAACTTCTACAACTTGAAAGTACAGCTTGGATCTTAATCGACCGGTTCAGGCTCCATAATATCCGATTCCAGCATGAAACTGTTGGTATCCGTAACAATCCAGTCCAAAGCTTCTACTTCAGTTTCAGTTACGGCGAGCAACCAGCTGAACTTGATATAAAGGACTTCTATCGGTTCCAACATTCGCGAGTTGCTTATAGATATCAACTTCGACACCGTGTCCAGTGGAAACTTAACTCTGATTGGAAGCGCTAGCGGATTATTGAATATCAACAAGTACCAAGTTTCGGGCAAGTATTTCACCACGTAACAACTTTCATTGTGTGTATTAATAGCATTAAATGCCCAGGTATATATCAACCAAGTTAACTTTAATCCTTCTTTAATCCAGTTTGGAAGCCAGTCCTCGTACTTGCTTTCTTACGTGGAGCTGAGTTTTGTTCAGTTTAAACAGATAACTCTCAGTGTTGGCGTTGATTAAGCATCTACAAATCTCCTTTCTAAAACCATTTCGAGTGCAGCCAACAAGTTTTAGTACGGCGGATTCATCAACAACGTTTACACATCTCAAGTTATTATTCTAAACGTTGTCAACAAGCAGTTCTTGGTGCACCAAACATAATTCATAGTGAATGCTGGTCAGATGATAGGATCTACATTCCAGGATTCATTCGTATCTATTTCGAACTTGTGCTAAGTTGGATACGACGCGACTGTGAGCGGACAACAAATTACCGCAAGTGGGTTGGTCGGCAGTATCGGTGGTAAAATATCAATTAACAATGCGAACATAAATATTATCATTAGTGGAAGCGCCAGTTTCTCCAACATCGGAACCATCGGAATAATTTCATCAAGTTCTCAAAACGCAACTTTCGTAAACATCGATGTTATCTTATCTTCTTCATCTAAAAGTGATTATGACAGCACCGAAGGCAATATTTCTGCTTTAGTCGGATAATCTAACTGCAAAAAGTTGGTGGTAAATTCATCAACTTTCTCGAATATCTCTATCGTTGCAGCCACCAACATCTCCGTTCTTGTTGGCTCGTCAGTTAATTCCAATGTTATAGTAAACGAGATAAGTTTCAGCAATATATTGCTTACTGCTATTTCATCAGTTAATAACAATACTATAGGAACTGTGTTCGGATCTGCTTATAATTCAAATTTACAAAGTTCGTAGTTAACTATTAACCAAGCCAACATTACTTCACAACTAGCTTACGCTGTCAATTTAGGTGGAGTAGTTGGATATTAGATCTTCGGCAACATATTAGTAATACAATCCAAAGTCACCAATTTGTAAATTAATGGAAGCTCCAATAATTGGGCAATTGTATCCGGATTTGTTGCTGGTATTTATAACGTTACTACTAACTGTTTTAAAAATATCGAATTATTTAACTCGTCAATATTTTCGCTATCAGAAATTAGAGTAGCTTGTTCAGGAGGTATTATAGGATATTTTATTTATTCTGATACAATAATAAATAAATTTAATGTTAACAATATAACTACTGATGCTTAATCTGTACTTGGAGAAGGTATTTCTTCAGGTATCATATCTATTGCCCATAAGTACAATGTTGTAAATATATCAAATGTAGAATTGTTATTCTCTTTCATATATTGCAATTCACGTTATCCAAAATCTAGTGGCATTGTTGGTATAGGTTTTTATGGTTTAGTCGATGTAAAATATACTTATGTCAGAAATACAGTCATACAATCATCAGATGAATTATATTAAAATTAAACAACTCTGTATTATCTTGGACCTATGTGGGGGCTAGCATGTGGATTTTTAGCTTAATATTATAACTCAAACATATTCATTTTTTAAGTTGAACTTATAGATTCAATTCTGTCTGTTAATTGTTCGAATGTATCTAGTAGTAGCGGTATCGCATCATAGTTAAAAGTAACAATGTTATCTTTAAGTTAGATAGTCATTAAGAATTCAGAAATATTTGCTTTTTCAAAAAGTCACGAATCATTCGCAGCTGGAATATGTGGTACCCAAAGAAGTAATACAAGTTATATAGACTATATAAAAGTTTTAAGATCTAATATCACCTCTATTTCTTCTACATAGTCTTATGCAAGTGTTTTAAATGCTCATATTAACAGAATGAATGAAACAGTACACTGTAATATAAGTGGAAGTTTAGATGACTTACATCAATTCCACTAACATTAATAGTACTGTTGTGATAAGTTAAGGATATTCAAATATTGGAGCAATATATGGTTATGTAGAATTATCCAATACAAATACTACAAATTGTAAAGTAATAACTTCTTAATTTAAAGCGCTAAATAATAATGCAGTATATATGGGTGGTTTAATAGGTTATTATTCTTAATCTAATTCAACATTGGTAGATTCATCAATAACTGATTCAAATTTATCGGCGAGAACAGTAAATAAAGATACTGTTGTTGGGGGTGCTGTTGGCTTTTATGTAAGTTCAAATGTTACTCTATTTGATACGAATGTTTCAAATTTAAAATTAGAGTCGTTTTCACCCAGTTCAGTTTATTGTAGTTCGTTAATTGGAACAGCAAGATCGGATAATTCCAATAATATATTGTAAATATATAATTCAAACGCATATTCTATACAAACAGAATACAGTGGTTCGAGTATTAATGTTAACTTTTTAGTTTATATCTAAACAAAACTAATGTCATAAATTTATACGTAAATTTTGAATTCACAATCTTTGGGATTTTCAAGCCTGAATGGCGCTCCAATAGCAAATTGTGTGTTTTAAATAAGAAATGATACTACAACTTATAACTATCATTGCGTATAGGGTCCGATAGGGTCATTTTTTTTGTACGCCTATCTATTACTGGAAAGTCGCTCTTTTTCAGTAGTACGCAGCTCTGAACTGTATATTGTATTTTTGCAGGTAGTTTCTGAACTGCGTGTGCTAAGCAGAAGAGACTTCAGGGCGAATTTACCCAATCACACAGGTCGGGTTCACCTGGGCTTCCTTCTCCTGGACCTGGCTTTCGAGTTCCTGGACGTGGGAGGTCTGCTGGGCGTTCTGAGAGTCGAGTTGAGACACCTGGTCCTTGAGGCCCTAGACCTCTCCTTCGAGCTTCTGTCTGGATTCTTCGAGTTCCGCCTTGAAGGCTTCGAGCTGGGACTTGATGGCCTTGAGTTCTTCTTCTGAAGTGGATAATTATTGTTGAAGTGCCTCCTTCTCTACCGTCGTCTTCTCGGTTACTTCCCGGAGCTGGGCCTGGTGCTCTTGGCGGGATTACTCCAGAGAGCCCTTCAGCTGCAGCAGAGCCGCTTCGAGTTCTACGATAGTGGCGGCCTTGGCTTCTCTTTCCTGCGTGACTGCTTCGAGCTGGGTCGATACCTGGTTCACCTGGGCTTCCTTCTCTTGGACCTGGCTTTCGAGTTCTTGGACGTGGGAGGCCTTCTGGGCGTTCAATGATTCTAGCTCTAATATTTGCTTATTTAAACTTATTAGTTAATTATTCATAAGTTAAACTTGTTGTGAATCTTCTAATTTTACTTCTTTTAGTTATGATTTATAAATTGCTACCAGAGGCTTTATAGCTTCAAAATCTTTAACAGTGCTTAAATATTCTTGTTTTATATTTTCTTTTTCTGCTTTAGCATTATCCCTTTAATTAATAATTTCCGTAAATTAACTTTATATATTTTAAATTTATACTTCAAGTAACTCTTTTTCTTAATATATTTTATCATATTAATTATTTATTTCTTCTTCACGCGTTTTCTTGTCTTCTACTTCAATTTAAAATGATTTTACTAATCTATCTTTATTTTAAAGTTCAATTGACAAATCTTAATATTTTAAGCTATAATTTTATTTTTCTTTCAGCTATTCTTCAAATAAATGATACTTGTTGGAAATATCATTTTTTAAACTAATTTATTCTTAAAGTTCTATTTTTGTTTTCTCTAATTCATCAGCGATGTTTTACTTTAGTGTACAAAAAGAAACAGCGTTTTGCTAGTTAAACTCATTAAGATCGTTGATCTATTTTAAAAATTTTTATTCATTTTGTTTGATCCTAGTGTTGCACATGTCCAGCATCTTAACTATAGTTTGGAGAATAGTATCTTCGTCTATAATCGGCTTGCCTCTTTTGAATGAAACTGATGCTTTTAAATAAATTGTGAGTGCTTATACAAATATGTTGTCAGGCTCCTACATTTGTGTTTTAGACAGTAAATCATTGATTAGTGGAGTATATTCCATTTGAGAGGTGGGAAAACGCAATCGCTAATTTAGTATAGATGTATTGAATATAACATAAAAATATTGTGAAATGAAGAATAATTGAAATATCAAAATCTTTACTGAATTGTTGTTGACCAATATATAACAACTTCTAAACAAGTACTTTTCTAACAAAAATGTACGTATGTTAAGTGAACAATCCTAGAAGATGAGGTATAATGTTGAGATTAGTTTGCGGTAGCGTTATTGTGTTACTAAGTGTGGATATGTGGATTGTCAGCTCAAATACATATCACTGCATAAGTTCCGCCATGAGCGCCTTGAACATACCTTAGCTTATAGTCCCGTCCTTGTTATCCGCCGTGCTCTAGTACACATTCCCCAATTCATCTTCGTTCATCTTAATCCCAAGTTTACCAACTATTTTTCGTAGCTTCTTCTTGTTGATTGTTCCAGTGTAATCAAAATCCGCACTGTAAAAAATTACGCTCAAAATGTCATCCGTTCGCGCGTTAGCACAAACGTGCATGAAGTGAACGAACTCGCCCAGGTCCATTGTGTTTTCAGTTCCCTCCTCGAGCAGTTGAATGATTCCAATGACCGTTTTCCGGTCGGATTTAACGCCCGTTAAATACAAAGCCTCCATTAATTGATCGGTGTCGATGAAGCCCCTGTTTTCCCGGTCAATGGCCTTGAACGTGAGGGCGTAGGATTTTAAAGTCTCGGCGCTGAATGTCTGCTTCATTTTGAGGTGGAGCAGTTAAATGTTGAATATTTAATCAACGGCAGTTTTTAACGTGTCTTAAAAAATATAACAAATTTGAAAATAATTTGAAAAGTAATTTACTACATCGTAAAACTACACTGTAAATTTTTTAAAATAGACCAAATGCAAGAACTTGTATATACAGTTTTTTCTTACAGATACCGCATTACAAGAAGTGAGTGTAGCGAGGACTGAAAAAATAACATGACTCACCAACACATAATCCGATGAATACGGATAATGCAAATATAACAAATAAAAAGAAAACACATATTAAATCATAATCAAAAAAAATAAATGACAAAAAGAAAATATATAATACTGAAATATGAATTAAAATGAACTTGCTATTAAAAAGAGCAATATAACTTTATCCAAAAACAAAAGCTCAAAATATTTTAAAGGAATATTTAAATATTAAAAACACAATAAGATAAAACAAAATCTGATTTTAAATATTCAACTAATGTAAAAACTAACTTTCTACAAAAAAGATCTAAAATGTCTCTTAAAAATCATAGTAAAAAACTAATTAAACCGCTACACATATACGTAATATTATTAATATTATGTATATATGTTCACATTGCATACCATAGAATAAAGTAAAATAGTTACTTGATATTAAAAAAGATGTTAAATCACACATAGTAAATACATTAAAGCTGTTACATAAATGAGGAAGCAGAATCACTTAGATTGGAAAAAAGATGAAAACCATTGTAATAAACTGGAAATTCACTAACCACGAGAATTATTAAAATATATATTATTTTTACTTAGCTATAGTAAAATAACTAGTATATACCTTTTTATTGCGTTTAGATGTATTGTTGGATTGTTGCTGTTGAGTGAGTCATGTTATTACAAGAAAAATGTACCATTCTTTATCATACTTTATTTATACTTTGTTTAAAAGATATTTTAGAATCTATTTTGTCATCCTGAGACAACATGGAATCCATATTTGTTCGTCAAACTGTTTCTTAGAAAATGAACAAAATATAACACAAATAGATTATTCATTCCTTTGATTTAATTCAATGTATGCGTTAAGCAGATTGCGTTTACCACTCCTCAAATGGAATATACGCAGTTAATCACTGATCTGTTATCCAAGTCGCAGATGCAGGAGCCAGACAGCATTTTCGCGCAGGCACTTAGCATTTACCTCAAAGCCTCCGTTTCATTCAAGCGCGGTAAGCCAATTATTGATGAAGACTCCATTCTATAAACTATAGTTAAGATCCTGGACATGTGCAGCCTCCGCACGAAACAAAATGAGCAGAAAACGCAGCACCAGATGCAAATAACCCGCGAGGAGCTCCAGAATTAATATTCCTTCATCGAGTCCGAACTGAACGAGCGCGTGAAACAGAGCAAAATATTGATGCAAGAAAACGCGTTTTTGAAAGAAGAACTTATTAAATAAGAAACAAATGATGAAAACAATCAAAACGGACAGTTAGAGAACCAAATAAAATTAATGCAAGAAACGATAAACGAACTGAATACGAAATAGAGTGAAGCGGAAAGAATAAATCAAATTAGATAAATAGATTTGATTAAAATTGAAGAATAAAATAAGATATTGAATATTTTCGAAAAGCAAAACAAAGAAATGCAAGAAACGATAAATAAAATCAATTAGGAAAAAAGTGAAGCGGAAAGAATAAATCAAATAAACAAAGAAGATTTGATTAGAAGGGAACAAGAAATTGAATAAAATAAAAATGAAATACAAAAACTATAAAATACGTTGGAGAACTCGAAACTAGGAGAAAGCGAACACATCCAGCAGTTAATGTAATAAATTTAAATATTTGAGCAACAGGTTAAAGAAAGTGAAAGAACTAGTGAAGAAAAGAACTTAGAGATAGAAAACCTGAAAAACCAGATCCAAATTGTTACAAATGAAAACGCAAAGATTTAAGTGCTTAACAACCAAATAACTGAGTTGAACTAACAGATACAACAATTCCAAGCATAAATCTAGGAATAAGAAAATTAAATAAAACAAATGAATTCAGCATCAAGAACCAAAGAAGAAGAACTGAACCAAAGTTTAACCAATGCTAATGAATAACTTCAAACATTTATCTCTAAGTACGAATCTCTTAACAATGAAACAATGGGATTGTTCAACCGCGTTGGATTCGAACCAGCAAGCCAAGATGTAGCTTAGAGTTTGCAATAATTCGAAGAGTTCGTTGCTTCGTTGATGAATGAAAACCAACAACACGAAGAGAACCTAAAAGCACTTCAACAAGAGATTTTAGAAAGAAATGAGAAAGAAACACAACAAACTAATTCAATTGAAAACCTCAAAGCTGAAATTGAATAACTCAAATCATAGGTACAAACTCAAACTGTGTTGTTAGATAAACAAAAATCAGAAACTAACCAAGCCAAAGAAGAACTTGCAGCGTTAGCTCTCGAGAAACAATCATGCATGTAAGAACTCGAAAATTTAAAAACTCAATTCGAAACGTCCAAACTGGGAGAAACCGAGTAAGTGCAACAACTTACTAATTAGATCTCAGAACTGAAAGACGAAGTAGAATCCATTTCCAATAAATTTGAGGAAGTCACGCAGGAAAGAGAAGCCAAGGCCGCCACAGTAGTAGAACTCGAAGCGGCTCTGTTGTAGCTGAAGGGCTCTCTGGAGCAGTCCAACCAAGAACACCAGGCCCAGCTCCGGGAGGTAACCGAGAAGACGACGGTAGAGAAAGAGGCGCTTCAACAATAATTATCCACTTCCGAAGAAGACATCTAGACTCTCAAGCAGCAGATGTCGGAAGTGACTGCGCAGCTAGAAACCTCCACTCTGGACCTGAAGCACTCCCAGCTGCAGCTAGTGCAGCAAAGCGAGAGAGAAGAGGCCGCCAAGGTGAATGCCGAAGCCGAGGCTAAGGTTCTAAACGACCAGATTTCCGCTCTATCCCAGCAGGTCCAGAGCTTGGAAGCCGAAAGCCAAAGCAAAACAGCCGATATCTAGAGCGCACACGAACAGCTCCAGCAGCTCCGAGAAACCAAGATACAGCTCGAAGCCTCCAAGGCGGAACTGGAAGAATCTAAGAAGAAGCTCGAAGGCGAGGTCCAGGGCCTCAAGGACCAGGTATCCCAACTGGACTCCCAGAACGCCCAGCAGGCCTCCCAGGTCCAGGAACTCGAAAGCCAGGTCCAGGAGAAGGAAGCCCAGGTGAACCAGGTACAGACCCATCTCGAAGCAGTCACGCAGGAAAGAGAAGCCAAGGCCGCCACAGTAGTAGAACTCGAAGCGGCTCTGCTGCAGCTGAAGGGCTCTCTGGAGCAGTCCAGCCAAGAACACCAGGCCACGAAGGCCCAACTACAGGAAGTAACCGAGAGGACAATGATAGAGAAGGAGGCGCTTCAACAATAATTATTGAAATCAGAAGAAGAACTTTAGTAGCTCCAAGAAGTTCAGGTCAAACTCGAGGACCAACTAAAAGAAGAGCAGGACAAATGCAGCCAGTTATCATCTGAAGTCGATTCCGCAAAATCTGAAAAGGAAAGCATCAGCACTCAAATAGCTCAAGTTTCGAGTGAATGCGAACAACTAAAACAATAAGTACAATAGTTAAACCGCGATAAGCAAGCAACTGAAAAGCAGTTCGGCGATCAGCTATAGCAACTGGAAGCGAAAGCCAAGCAAGCAGACAACGCCTTGCAGAACCACATGGGCAAGTACGAAACGGTCAAGGCCGACAAACGGAGCCTAGAGTAACTGTAGAAGCAGAACCAAGAGCAAATTACCAAACTACAACAGTAGCTTTAAGAACTGAACGCGTAAAAGCTGCAAATGGAAGACGAGTACAAGAAGCAGTTGGAGCTGCTCGTGTTCCAAAACCAGGAGCTGACCAAACAGTATCTAGATATTTATTTGAATCGAACCAAATGAATTAATGAAGTTATATTGCTATAATTACTACATAAAATTTTGAAATTTTGACATCATGCATCACATTTAATTTATGATTATACATCTTTTATCTTATCTCATCATTGCTATAAACACATATTTCAACATATAAAAATATTCAATGAATTAAGAATTGATTTACAAAAAAGAATTGATGTACATACCCATTTCAATAGTATAATATTTAAATGTGTTTAAAATCATATATCATGAAAAATAATAAAGTAATTTAGAAATAGTAATTTGATACACAATAAAACATTTAACAGTTGCACAGATATTTTGACTAATTTTACAATCGGCTGCTACAAATCAAATTTGAATACACCACATCAATGAAACGTTTAAAAAATCTACATCAATTAAGAGCCCCGACAACTCCAATAACTATAAGAACTAGATCAATACGTGTATCAATTCCAGCAAGTCCCTCTATTTTGATGTGCAACAAACCATCTAAATTCAAAATAGATACATAAGCATTGAAATCAAAGGAAAATTAAGTATATTAGTCACTTGATGAATTGAGCCTTTCTGAGTTTGCATTTGAAATGAACTCAGAAAATTTGAAAAATATTCTACTTGGATTTATAGAAAACTAGAGTCTTAATGTAAATAACGTTGAGTTTGCAAATCTTATCAGAAACTAGATTTCAGTTCTTCGTGTCACTATTTAACGACTAGAACAACAAATGCTAGAGGCCACTTCTTAAATGAACAGCATGGAGCTTCTGTGTAGCAAGTAAGTTTAGATGATATTAATTTTGAAAGAGTTATCAAAATCATATAATTATAAATCATTTTCCAATTCTAATATATATCGGCTCACTCTTTTGGTACATCTCAAAAACATCTACTCAATAATTAATTACTTCAATCCCAGGAAGCATTAAAAAATGTTATTTTCATTTTAATGCGTTCTTTACTTCTGTACATAAAGGACTCTATATTTTAGTAATTAGTGTTAATTTTTTGAGATGTCATCAAATTATATCGATTCAGAAATGATAGTATTGTTTTATAATTTATCGTGTAATTACCGTGTAATTAATATTCATATAACATTAATGTTAGGTTATTAAATTTTCAGAGATGATGTGTGGATAAGATAGTTATAAGATTTTACAGTTACTGTATATTTATTCTTATTAAAAATATATTCATTGAGGTATATTGATTTTAAGGTGTAGAACTTATTGTATTCTAATATATCGGCTCACTCTTTATTCTAATAATATGTCAGGCTTATTCTTTTGGTATATATGAATGTGATGATCAGAGAAAAAGGGTGACCAATATAGACGTAATTTACGGTGTGATGTCTTTCTTTTGGCATATGTAAAAACAAACGTTCTACAAAATAGATCTAAAATATCTTTTAAACAAAGTATAAATAAAGAATGGCACATTTTTCTTGTAATGCGGTATCTGTAAGAAAAAACTGTATATACAAGTGCTTGCATTTGGTCTATTTTAAAAAATTTACAGTGTAGTTTTACGATGTAGTAAATTACTTTTCAAATTATTTTCAAATTTGTTATATTTTTTAAGACACGTTAAAAACTGCCGTTAATTAAATATTCAACATTTAACTGCTCCACCTCAAAATGAAGCAGACCTTCAGCGCCGAGACTTTAAAATCCTACGCCCTCACGTTCAAGGCCATAGACCGGGAAAGCAGAGGCTTCATCGACACCGATCAATTAATGGAGGCCCTTTATTTAACGGGCGTTAAATCCGACCGGAAAACAGTTATTGGAATCATTCAACTGCTCGAGGAGGGAACTGAAAACACAATGGACCTGGGCGAGTTCGTTCACTTCATGCACGTTTGCGCTAACGCGCGAACGGATGACATTTTGAGCGTAATTTTTTACAGCGCGGATTTTGATTACACTGGAACAATCAACAAGAAGAAACTACGAAAAATAGTTGGTAAACTTGGAATTAAGATGAACGAAGATGAATTGGGGAATGTGTACTAGAGCACGGCGGATAACAAGGACGGGACTATTAGCTAAGGGATGTTCAAGGCGCTCATGGCGGAACTTATGCAGTGATATGTATTTGGTTATGTATTTGAGCTGACAATCCACAAATCCACACTTAGTTACACAATAACGCTACCGCAAACTAATCTCAACATTATACCTCTTCATCTTCTAGGATTGTTCACTTAAGTACATATTTGTGTCATATTGGTGTCAACAACAATTCAGTAAAGATTTTGATATTTCAATTATTCTTCATTTCATAATATTTTATGTGTTATATTCAATACATCTATACTAAATTAGCGTTTTTCCACCTCTCAAATGGAATATACTCAACTAATCAATGATTTACTGTCTAAAACACAAATGTAGGAGCCTGACAACATATTTGTATAAGCACTCACAATTTATTTAAAAGCATCAGTTTCATTCAAAAGAGGCAAGCCGATTATAGACGAAGATACTATTCTCCAAACTATAGTTAAGATGCTGGACATGTGCAACACTAGGATCAAACAAAATGAATAAAAATTTTAAAAATAGATCAACGATCTTAATGAGTTTAACTAGCAAAGCGCTGTTTCTTTTTGTACACTAAAGTAAAACATCGCTGATGAATTAGAGAAAACAAAAATAGAACTTTAAGAATAAATTAGTTTAAAAAATGATATTTCCAACAAGTATCATTTATTTGAAGAATAACTGAAAGAAAAATAAAATTATAGCTTAAAATATTAAGGTTTGACAATTGAACTTTAAAATAAAGATAGATTAGTAAAATCACTTTAAATTGAAGTAGAAGACAAGAAAACGCGTGAAGAAGAAATAAATAATTAATATGATATAGTACGTAACACTACGTTTTAGCTGATATTTAATTATAACCACTGGAAAAATCTTGTTTGAAGTACGGTCATGATTTTTTGAGATTTTAATTTTATTTCATACATGGAATGTTATGCCAACTGAATAACACACCTATTTACTAATTTCAAAACTAACAGTACCATAATTCTCCTTAATTGCAGTTTAGTCAAAGTATTAACGTATATACTATATATTACAATTGTATATTTGATATAGCTTCAATAGCTGATGATGTTATAGCATCCATTGTGAAGTGGAAATATATTATTATTCAGTAAATAATATAAAATATCATTTACTGCAATAAAAGTTAAAATTGAAAAATCAAATGAATTATATCACTATTTCCTGATGATGGACGCAATACTATCTTGAATAGTATCATAAAACTGTTGCTAATAGGCTATAATGCATAGTAATTGTATGAATATAATAATGACGTTTTGTATAAGCTTAAACATAATGTACACTGCATTTATTCCATCTATCATTTAGTAACTGGTCTCTAATATCTTGAAAGTCCCCGTAACTCTGAGATAAGAACTTTAGGCCAATGGTATAAATAATGTAGAAATAAAGGAACGATACATACATAGGAAGTCTTACAGTGATGCTATATATGTTCATCATTTATTAATTATTTTTAAATTCTTTAGTTTTCATTGTTTCCAAAGAAATATAATCATATATAAATGATAATTTTATCGTTAATATTACTTATACACATTCAATTAATCATTATCACTGATATTTCAATTCTGGCTATAATAGGCGGAAATTAGTTTAATGAATATTAGTAATAATTAAACATGTGGAAATATAATATTATTACATATATTCATATACATGTTCATATTTTTTATCATTTCCACTTTAACTATTTAATAATCAAAAATTTATATATTAAGTTCAATAAGTATCTTCAATGTTAATCATTTAAATGTGCGAATACTGTTTACTTATCTAACTAATATTATACATAGCATTGAATTTCATACATGGGAAATTTTTAAATTTTTAGTACATAAATAATATTTTTGATTAGACAGACACTAGTATATTTACAATTCTATGATTACTATAGTATATTATATATTTAGTAATTAATCATTATTGATGAAAGCAGTATTCTATATTATTTCAAGACTTTATATTTATATTTATGAAAATTTATGTAATTGACTTTAAATCTCAAGTTGCTATAATATATAGTTCTATATACAACTAATACTAATACATACTTATATACGTCATTTATCTCTTCTAGATCAAATTATTATAATCACCGAAATTTACTAAATTATGAATATATTTAGTGAAGAAGAGTAAGTGAAGTAAAATCAAAAGAGATTTATATATCATTATATGTCAACAACATAATATTTTGTTGTGACCCAAAACTATTTTCATTCCCAAAATGATGAAAGCTAAATCAGTTATGATGATAGAAATGATACATAGAATTTTGTTAAAAGTCTATATTAATGCGATATGACTCATAAATCTTCCATACAGCAATAATCTCACACGCCGTTAGAAAACTGGTGTTAATGAATATTTGTAGAAAAAGTGGAATTTAAACTTATGTTTATAATCATTTCAGTTTAAAGTACTACAGGTAGATAATGTAATGATAATAGTATCTAGTTATGATTATTTCTTCTATATAAAGGAATCAATATACTATGGCTACTTCTTATATTACGTTTAAAATTTGATATATATTTGAATATAAGTTGAAATACATGAAATATAATAATTTTAATATCATATTATTAATATTTATAATAATTCTAAAATTAAAATAATTTATATTAATACACTCCAAACACATAGTGTTACGTACTATAATATGATAAAATATATTAAGAAAAAGAGTTACTTGAAGTATAAATTTAAAATATATAAAGTTAATTTACGGAAATTATTAATTAAAGGGATAATGCTAAAGCAGAAAAAGAAAATATAAAACAAGAATATTTAAGCACTGTTAAAGATTTTGAAGCTATAAAGCCTCTGGTAGCAATTTATAAATCATAACTAAAAGAAGTAAAATTAGAAGATTCACAACAAGTTTAACTTATGAATAATTAACTAATAAGTTTAAATAAGCAAATATTAGAGCTAGAATCATTGAACGCCCAGCAGGCCTCCCAGGTCCAGGAACTCGAAAGCCAGGTCCAGGAGAAGGAAGCCCAGGTGAACCAGGTACAGACCCATCTCGAAGCAGTCACGCAGGAAAGAGAAGCCAAGGCCGCCACTATCGTAGAACTCGAAGCGGCTCTGCTGCAGCTGAAGGGCTCTCTGGAGCAGTCCAGCCAAGAACACCAGGCCCAGCTCCGGGAAGTAACCGAGAAGACGACGGTAGAGAAAGAGGCGCTTCAACAATAATTATCCACTTCCGAAGAAGACATCTAGACTCTCAAGCAGCAGATGTCGGAAGTGACTGCGCAGCTGGAAACCTCCACTCTGGACCTGAAGCACTCCCAGCTGCAGCTAGTGCAGCAAAGCGAGAGAGAAGAGGCCGCCAAGGTGAATGCCGAAGCCGAGGCTAAGGTTCTAAACGACCAGATTTCCGCTCTATCCCAGCAGGTCCAGAGCTTGGAAGCCGAAAGCCAAAGCAAAACAGCCGATATCTAGAGCGCACGCGAACAGCTCCAGCAGCTCCGAGAAACCAAGATACAGCTCGAAGCCTCCAAGGCGGAACTGGAAGAATCTAAGAAGAAGCTCGAAGGAGAGATCCAGGGCCTCAAGGACCAGGTATCCCAACTGGACTCCCAGAACGCCCAGCAGGCCTCCCAGGTCCAGGAACTCGAAAGCCAGGTCCAGGAGAAGGAAGCCCAGGTGAACCAGGTACAGACCCATCTCGAAGCAGTCACGCAGGAAAGAGAAGCCAAGGCCGCCACAGTAGTAGAACTCGAAGCGGCTCTGCTGCAGCTGAAGGGCTCTCTGGAGCAGTCCAGCCAAGAACACCAGGCCCAGCTCCGGGAAGTAACCGAGAAGACGACGGTAGAGAAAGAGGCGCTTCAACAATAATTATCCACTTCCGAAGAAGACATCTAGACTCTCAAGCAGCAGATGTCGGAAGTGACTGCGCAGCTAGAAACCTCCACTCTGGACCTGAAGCACGCCCAGCTGCAGTTGGTGCAGTAAAGCGAGAGAGAAGAGGCCGCCAAGGTGAATGCCGAAGCCGAGGCTAAGGTTCTAAACGACCAGATTTCCGCTCTATCCCAGCAGGTCCAGAGCTTGGAAGCCGAAAGCCAAAGCAAAACAGCCGATATCTAGAGCGCACACGAACAGCTCCAGCAGCTCCGAGAAACCAAGATACAGCTCGAAGCCTCCAAGACAGAACTGGAAGAATCTTAGAAGAAGCTCGAAGGAGAGGTCCAGGGCCTCAAGGACCAGGTATCCCAACTGGACTCCCAGAACGCCCAGCAGGCCTCCCAGGTCCAGGAACTCGAAAGCCAGGTCCAGGAGAAGGAAGCCCAGGTGAACAAGATACAGACCCAGCTCGAAGCAGTCACGCAGGAAAGAGAAGCCAAGGCCGCCACTATCGTAGAACTCGAAGCGGCTCTGCTGCAGCTGAAGGGCTCTCTGGAGCAGTCCAGCCAAGAACACCAGGCCCAGCTCCGGGAAGTAACCGAGAAGACGACGGTAGAGAAGGAGGCGCTTCAACAATAATTATCCACTTCCGAAGAAGACATCTAGACTCTCAAGCAGCAGATGTCGGAAGTGACTGCGCAGCTGGAAACCTCCACTCTGGACCTGAAGCACGCCCAGCTGCAGTTGGTGCAGTAAAGCGAGAGAGAAGAGGCCGCCAAGGTGAATGCCGAAGCCGAGGCTAAGGTTCTAAACGACCAGATTTCCGCTCTATCCCAGCAGGTGAGTTGATCAAAACAAAGCAAAACAGATATCTAGAGCCGCAGACAGCTCCAGCAGCTCCGAGAAACCAAGATACAGCTCGAAGCCTCCAAGACAGAACTGGAAGAATCTAAGAAGAAGCTCGAAGGAGAGGTCCAGGGCCTCAAGGACCAGGTATCCCAACTGGACTCCCAGAACGCCCAGCAGGCCTCCCAGGTCCAGGAACTCGAAAGCCAGGTCCAGGAGAAGGAAGCCCAGGTGAACCAGGTACAGACCCATCTCGAAGCAGTCACGCAGGAAAGAGAAGCCAAGGCCGCCACAGTAGTAGAACTCGAAGCGGCTCTGCTGCAGCTGAAGGGCTCTCTGGAGCAGTCCAGCCAAGAACACCAGGCCCAGCTCCGGGAAGTAACCGAGAAGACGACGGTAGAGAAAGAGGCGCTTCAACAATAATTATCCACTTCCGAAGAAGACATCTAGACTCTCAAGCAGCAGATGTCGGAAGTGACTGCGCAGCTGGAAACCTCCACTCTGGACCTGAAGCACTCCCAGCTGCAGCTAGTGCAGTAAAGCGAGAGAGAAGAGGCCGCCAAGGTGAATGCCGAAGCCGAGGCTAAGGTTCTAAACGACCAGATTTCCGCTCTATCCCAGCAGGTCCAGAGCTTGGAAGCCGAAAGCCAAAGCAAAACAGCCGATATCTAGAGCGCACGCGAACAGCTCCAGCAGCTCCGAGAAACCAAGATACAGCTCGAAGCCTCCAAGGTGGAACTGGAAGAATCTAAGAAGAAGCTCGAAGGAGAGATCCAGGGCCTCAAGGACCAGGTATCCCAACTGGACTCCCAGAACGCCCAGCAGGCCTCCCAGGTCCAGGAACTCGAAAGCCAGGTCCAGGAGAAGGAAGCCCAGGTGAACCAGGTACAGACCCAGCTCGAAGCAGTCACGCAGGAAAGAGAAGCCAAAGCCGCCACAGTAGTAGAACTCGAAGCGGCTCTGCTGCAGCTGAAGGGCTCTCTGGAGCAGTCCAGCCAAGAACACCAGGCCACGAAGGCCCAACTACAGGAAGTAACCGAGAAGACGACGGTAGAGAAGGAGGCGCTTCAACAATAATTATCCACTTCCGAAGAAAAACTTCAACAGCTCCAAGAAGTTCAGGTCAAACTCGAGGACCAACTAAAAGAAGAGCAGGACAAATGCAGCCAGTTATCATCTGAAGTCGATTCCGCAAAAACTGAAAAGGAAAGCATCAGCGCTCAAATCGCTCAAGTTTCGAGTGAATGCGAACAACTAAAACAATAAGTACAATAGTTAAACCGCGATAAGCAAGCAACTGAAAAGCAGTTCGGCGACCAGCTATAGCAACTGGAAGCGAAAGCCAAGCAAGCAGACAACGCCTTGCAGAACCACATGGGCAAGTACGAAACGGTCAAGGCCGACAAACGGAGCCTAGAGTAGTTGCAAAAGCAGAACCAAGAGCAAATTACCAAACTACAACAGTAGCTTTAAGAACTGAACGCGTAAAAGCTGCAAATGGAAGACGAGTACAAGAAGCAGTTGGAGCTGCTCGTTTTCCAAAACCAGGAACTTACAAAGCAATATTTGTAAATTTATTTAAGTGTAGCTAAATGAAAATATCTTTTTGATACAAATAAGAATAATTATTTATTATTTTCATATATCTGTCTCAACTTTGAGTTATTAATATTATTATTCATTAAATAGTCCTTACTCAGCATCTGAAATCCCAAAATTGCCAATTTCGTAACTTATCATGTAAATTTATTTACGGAAAACTTTTTGAAATTGTTTCGGTTGGCACCATTCAACAGGAAGGACTCAGCATAATTGAAGCGAACATTACAAATAATTCTATTTGTAGAAAAGAAAATATATTGGACTAATTCCACTCCGAACCTGAAAAAGTTAGAAGATGATTAAATACTTATAAGCCTAGCTAACTAGCCTAGAAGACGATTCTCCTGTGCCTGTATTGGGTTTCGCGCTTTAGCTTCTCTTGGGCTGTTCCTACTGGGCAGGTAGGTTATATTCTCTCTGTTTCAAGATATCTTCAATGTTCTCGATTTTCTTCAGAGATTTAATTTTTTACTAGAATATTATAGAATATTCCGCAATGATCTTTAGATATGAGATTTCGCTTGTAGAAGGACTACACATTAATCATCAAGTTGGATTGTATCTTCGTTGTATGTTTGCATGGTCTTCTGCGTAGTTCTGTATAATATCTTCAAGTTCGCTGTATAATGTTTTCTAGTATAGTTTGGGCTCAAACTTTTCTTCCGTGACCATCTGTCGAATTTCGCTAGCTTTCTCTTCAATTTAACTCAATTGCACGTCTCTTTCGATTTTAATGTCTTACTTGGTAAGATCGGTTTCTATTTGACGTTCAATTTTTATATCTTGGTCTCTTAAAAATTCAAGAGTTTTCATGCCAAAGTGTTTTCTTTTAATTGGAGTTTAGGGAGCTTGCTTGGGTTAGGTTTATAGAGTTTGAGATTTTCTCACTGCTTCGCTTTTGTTGGTATTTTGATTCTTTGGTTATACAGGAAGACTAGTGTTGTTGAATTGTTAACAATTGAAATTGTTCACAACAACTTGTTTTTGAATATTAATTGCACCTTGGTTCGTCTAGGTGTTATCTGTATTCTTGGTGACCTAAGATGGTTGAGTTTATGTGTTCATCTTGGCTTGGATCTCTCGGCTATGCTGTACTTGAGATTTTTGCCTAGGTTTTTTCTTAGGTTTTACGCTAGTGTTTTGTGTTCCAGCGTTTGAGTTTGTTGTCTCATTGACTGGAATACTGCTAAATTCCTCTGTTTGATCAATTTCCTATATGTTTAGTTCTGTTGGTTGATTTTGTGCTTTTCTAGTCTTTTTCCTGAAAATATAGTCTGTTTGTTCTCTGTAGTTGGACATTAGGATTCCAACTTACTGGTATAATCATGAATCTTCGATACCTACTTGTCGAAGTGCAGCTAATGATTCTGTATGGACCGTTGTATCTTTTCCGATAATAATTGGGGTGCAAGTAATAGGCTAACCATTGACAGTTTCCGTTTGATAATGCTTTTGTTTCACAGCGAAGTATCTCTCGGTGTCTCAGGATATGCCTATATCAAAGAACTGTTGTTTGCCATCTTTTATGAAAGATATGTTGGCTTTGTGTTTTGTTGTTATTATAAAGTGATTTAATATATAATATGAAAATACATAAATCTCTTATTTAAACACCAGATCATCAGATATTTGAAATCAACAGCATTTGAAATCCCCATTTCCACACGTGTAACGAGAGCTATCTTAATTCTCACTTATGGGCGTATTTTCTCTAATCTACTAGTGACCCCAGTATATATTATTACTATATAATATAATGTGTGTATAATATAAATGTATCATCACCTTCCGCCTGAACAATTTCTTTAACCACTTTCACCATTCGGTCGTCCATATTACATAAAACCGCATAATGATCCGCTACATAAAGTAAGAACTGAACCACAATTCTAACCAGTTCCAACAGTAATGGTTGAACTTTATATTTTTCCGCCCAAAGCGTTTATTTGGTTCTGTAAATATGAACTGGAACTGGACATAGCATTGTTTTATTAGTTATTAATGTTGTTCATATCCGTTCTCAATTAACTGATTGAACCTGATAACGTATTGAAATTAGTAGAAAGCTACGAGTTTAGATTTGTTATTTGTGATTAATGATTATTTAATGCGTTATTTTACGTTTAATCCACTGTTTATTACTGAATTTTGAAAGAATTTAGCGAGTTGTTAATTTATGTATAATCAGATTTTTGCTAAGTTAATTGAGCGAGAATAGCATTTATGGTAGCATTCATGGCCTGCTATTCAGTGTTTATTTACTATATTTTCTACAAAATCGAAGAATTAGTGGTAGTTAAATCTGAGCGCAAAGATTAAGCTGTTAAATTTAACTAATATGTTATACTTAGCATAGAAGAATTAACAGATGATATGAGAGTAAATAAACTATTATTTACAGAATTTACAGTGCTATTTAATTAGGTTACATTTGCTGCTAGGTAACCATCTAATTATGATAATTTCGATAATAGCTATGTATTTAAAGCAGAAATATTATTTTACAAGTCCTAATTCAATTACGAAACATTATTAAACACGTACGAGTCGAGATTCGTTAATTACTAAATAATATTGATACATTTAGTTCCATTTAATAAAAATCCATCAGAACACACACATTATAAAGAATTAAACTCAAATGGAGCAACACAACTTTTTGTGTTATTTATATTAGTATAACCAAAAATTAAATCAGTTTTGCAAAGACCATATACAACATAACCAGATCCATTACATAAATTATTACATTATATTTGTGAATTTTCTGATTGTTGTAAAAATGATCCTGAACTTAAACCGACATTATTTAGTATATTTGAGCACACTTTTAGTTAATGTAAATTTATTTTTACTGAAATATTAATGAATGAAATTAAATATCCACTTTCTGATGAATCTTAGAACTAATATCCTATTATTTAAGATCTTGACACATTGAATGCTAAAGGATATTTAGTTATACAAAAAGCTAAGCCTCCACTTTAAATAGAATCAAATCGGTATTATATTTATATATCTGTTAAAATTATGGTGGATTGTGTTTCCAGCATTATTGAAGATAAGTGTTATCCAATAGCATCGAATAATAAATATGAACCAGTTATTGTTATATTACACGTGAAACATATCAATGCTCCTTAAACAATTTAAAATTTAATAGTTATATTTATTATTGAACTCTGTATTAATTAATTGAAACTATTAATACCAAATATAGCAAAATTATTAACAGTTGCAATATCAAGTTCTATATTGGATTACAGTATTGCATCATTATATATAAATATATTGCTCGAAAATTAAGATAAAATTAGATTATTTTTAATATTGACATTATTGATATGTTTGTTCTTTTGACAATACTAAAATTAGTTATTATCAACTAATATTTCTCTACCACATACATTATTGTATTTATTATATAATTATTTATTTATTAACATAGAAGATATTAGATTCATCATTATACAATGTATAAGACGACTCGCATATGAATAGTAAAAAACCTTTAATTCTAATTTCTATTTGTGAATCTAGTATCATGATAATTTAATAAATTGTAATGCACAAATACAGATTGAGAACCTCATTTAATAATATCTCGATTTGTTATGTATTATTAAAAATGCTATTTAGACGCGAAATTTCATTAATTCTATTTTCATGTTTCTATTTTCAAATTATAATTTTATGTAGTTTGAAGTTGAGCGCTGCATTTTACAGCTGCTCACAATCGGCGAGAAAACTCTAAATCGATTCACACTAACCAACGTTAGCTAATTCAGGCGTTCTCTATTTATTAACACGGTGCAAGGTGCTGCTTCTGACAAATGGACAACTATATAGTAATTATGATGTAACGGCCCGCGCGCCTGAAAGAAAACGACGCGTAATATACGCGATAGTTACAAACGCAGCAGTTAATGTTTATTATCTTTATAAAAGAATTTCTGTTTTCTGAGAAGCGGTGATGAAACCAGATGGAGAACAATTCATATTGCACTTACGGCATTCTAGCAAATTTGGATAGTAAAAACCTTTTAAACTAGAATTATTATAGTCTACATAATAGAAATTCAGTACATTAAATTGGTACGCAGGCAAATAATCTAGCGCCGGACGTTTAACTAAAATCTGGGTTTAAATCTATAGCGGTTTTACACTGTGCTAGGTATTATACATTCGAAATTATAGCTCTCACTCAGCTTTTGAAATCTCATTTCCACATGTGATTGAGCGCTTTCAAAGCACATAACATGCGCACTCTGCACACCTTTGTGCTGAGAATACCGTCATTATATGGTATTACTTCTCATACAATATTCAACTCAAGTGATCTATTCACTTCATCCGAGTGTTTACTTCATACTTTAGTCTTTAGCACTCCGAATTCAAATTTATCATGTCCAAACGGAGTCGGATCAGAAAGCAGTTCCCGTTGATAATGAGCTGAATGCGTCAGCCAACTAGTTTCCCGCCAGATTTGTGTCTTGAATCCCGAAATCCCCACCCATATTAGACTTGTTCACAACTCTTATATATTTACGGACGCATATATTGATCCACTGGGTAAATATCGTATAGTTATAAGTTATAAAATACAAGCAGTGGCTGTGATGATTGCGGTGATGTGATCCGACTAACGACACATAATCAATAGAATTTTGCCGTGCTTTAGTCGCTGACGGCATACGATTAGTCTAATACGTTGAATTCATGAAATAACAAGCCTTGCAGCGCTTAGTTAGTGTCTGTTTTGTTAGTAATATGTTTACCGCGTTGAACCGCAAGAAAATTCTAATTTCTATTTGTGAATCTAGTATCATGATAATTTAATAAATTGTAATGCACAAATACAGATTGAGAACCTCATTTAATAATATCTCGATTTGTTATGTATTATTAAAAATGCTATTTAGACGCGAAATTTCATTAATTCTATTTTCATGTTTCTATTTTCAAATTATAATTTTATGTAGTTTGAAGTTGAGCGCTGCATTTTACAGCTGCTCACAATCGGCGAGAAAACTCTAAATCGATTCACACTAACCAACGTTAGCTAATTCAGGCGTTCTCTATTTATTAACACGGTGCAAGGTGCTGCTTCTGAAAAATGGACAACTATATAGTAATTATGATGTAACGGCCCGCGCGCCTGAAAGAAAACGACGCGTAATATACGCGATAGTTACAAACGCAGCAGTTAATGTTTATTATCTTTATAAAAGAATTTCTGTTTTCTGAGAAGCGGTGATGAAACCAGATGGAGAACAATTCATATTGCACTTACGGCATTCTAGCAAATTTGGATAGTAAAAACCTTTAAAACTAGAATTATTATAGTCTACATAATAGAAATTCAGTACATTAAATTGGTACGCAGGCAAATAATCTAGCGCCGGACGTTTAACTAAAATCTGGGTTTAAATCTATAGCGGTTTTACACTGTGCTAGGTATTATACATTCGAAATTATAGCTCTCACTCAGCTTTTGAAATCTCATTTCCACATGTGATTGAGCGCTTTCAAAGCACATAACATGTACCTCTGCACACGCTGTGCTGAGAATACCGTCATTATATGGTATTACTTCTCATACAATATTCAACTCAAGTGATCTATTCACTTCATCCGAGTGTTTACTTCATACTTTAGTCTTGCACTCCCGAATTCAAATTTGTCATGTCAAACGGAGTCGGATCGAAAGCAGTTCCGTTGATAATAGGCTGAATGCGTCAATAACTAGTTTCCACCAGATTTGTGGTCTGGAATCCCAGAAATCCCCCATATTAGACTTGTTCCCCTTTCTTATATATTTACAGACCGCATATATTGATCCACTGGTAAATATCGTATAGTTATAAGTTATAAAATACAAGCAGTGGCTGTGATGATTGCGGTGATGTGATCCGACTAACGACACATAATCAATAGAATTTTGCCGTGCTTTAGTCGCTGACGGCATACGATTAGTCTAATACGTTGAATTCATGAAATAACAAGCCTTGCAGCGCTTAGTTAGTGTCTGTTTTGTTAGTAATATGTTTACCGCGTTGAACCGCAAGAAAATTCTAATTTCTATTTGTGAATCTAGTATCATGATAATTTAATAAATTGTAATGCACAAATACAGATTGAGAACCTCATTTAATAATATCTCGATTTGTTATGTATTATTAAAAATGTTATTTAGACGCGAAATTTCATTAATTCTATTTTCATGTTTCTATTTTCAAATTATAATTTTATGTAGTTTGAAGTTGAGCGCTGCATTTTACAGCTGCTCACAATCGGCGAGAAAACTCTAAATCGATTCACACTAACCAACGTTAGCTAATTCAGGCGTTCTCTATTTATTAACACGGTGCAAGGTGCTGCTTCTGACAAATGGACAACTATATAGTAATTATGATGTAACGGCCCGCGCGCCTGAAAGAAAACGACGCGTAATATACGCGATAGTTACAAACGCAGCAGTTAATGTTTATTATCTTTATAAAAGAATTTCTGTTTTCTGAGAAGCGGTGATGAAACCAGATGGAGAACAATTCATATTGCACTTACGGCATTCTAGCAAATTTGGATAGTAAAAACCTTTAAAACTAGAATTATTATAGTCTACATAATAGAAATTCAGTACATTAAATTGGTACGCAGGCAAATAATCTAGCGCCGGACGTTTAACTAAAATCTGGGTTTAAATCTATAGCGGTTTTACACTGTGCTAGGTATTATACATTCGAAATTATAGCTCTCACTCAGCTTTTGAAATCTCATTTCCACATGTGATTGAGCGCTTTCAAAGCACATAACATGTACCTCTGCACACGCTGTGCTGAGAATACCGTCATTATATGGTATTACTTCTCATACAATATTCAACTCAAGTGATCTATTCACTTCATCCGAGTGTTTACTTCATACTTTAGTCTTTAGCACTCCGAATTCAAATTTATCATGTCCAAACGGAGTCGGATCAGAAAGCAGTTCCCGTTGATAATGAGCTGAATGCGTCAGCCAACTAGTTTCCCGCCAGATTTGTGTCTGGAATCCCGAAATCCCCACCCATATTAGACTTGTTCACAACTCTTATATATTTACGGACGCATATATTGATCCACTGGGTAAATATCGTATAGTTATAAGTTATAAAATACAAGCAGTGGCTGTGATGATTGCGGTGATGTGATCCGACTAACGACACATAATCAATAGAATTTTGCCGTGCTTTAGTCGCTGACGGCATACGATTAGTCTAATACGTTGAATTCATGAAATAACAAGCCTTGCAGCGCTTAGTTAGTGTCTGTTTTGTTAGTAATATGTTTACCGCGTTGAACCGCAAGAAAATTCTAATTTCTATTTGTGAATCTAGTATCATGATAATTTAATAAATTGTAATGCACAAATACAGATTGAGAACCTCATTTAATAATATCTCGATTTGTTATGTATTATTAAAAATGTTATTTAGACGCGAAATTTCATTAATTCTATTTTCATGTTTCTATTTTCAAATTATAATTTTATGTAGTTTGAAGTTGAGCGCTGCATTTTACAGCTGCACACAATCGGCGAGAAAACTCTAAATCGATTCACACTAACCAACGTTAGCTAATTCAGGCGTTCTCTATTTATTAACACGGTGCAAGGTGCTGCTTCTGAAAAATGGACAACTATATAGTAATTATGATGTAACGGCCCGCGCGCCTGAAAGAAAACGACGCGTAATATACGCGATAGTTACAAACGCAGCAGTTAATGTTTATTATCTTTATAAAAGAATTTCTGTTTTCTGAGAAGCGGTGATGAAACCAGATGGAGAACAATTCATATTGCACTTACGGCATTCTAGCAAATTTGGATAGTAAAAACCTTTTAAACTAGAATTATTATAGTCTACATAATAGAAATTCAGTACATTAAATTGGTACGCAGGCAAATAATCTAGCGCCGGACGTTTAACTAAAATCTGGGTTTAAATCTATAGCGGTTTTACACTGTGCTAGGTATTATACATTCGAAATTATAGCTCTCACTCAGCTTTTGAAATCTCATTTCCACATGTGATTGAGCGCTTTCAAAGCACATAACATGCACCTCTGCACACGCTGTGCTGAGAATACCGTCATTATATGGTATTACTTCTCATACAATATTCAACTCAAGTGATCTATTCACTTCATCCGAGTGTTTACTTCATACTTTAGTCTTTAGCACTCCGAATTCAAATTTATCATGTCCAAACGGAGTCGGATCAGAAAGCAGTTCCCGTTGATAATGAGCTGAATGCGTCAGCCAACTAGTTTCCCGCCAGATTTGTGTCTGGAATCCCGAAATCCCCACCCATATTAGACTTGTTCACAACTCTTATATATTTACGGACGCATATATTGATCCACTGGGTAAATATCGTATAGTTATAAGTTATAAAATACAAGCAGTGGCTGTGATGATTGCGGTGATGTGATCCGACTAACGACACATAATCAATAGAATTTTGCCGTGCTTTAGTCGCTGACGGCATACGATTAGTCTAATACGTTGAATTCATGAAATAATTTACTTCTATAACGTTTGTCTACATAATTTTTTTTAATACATTTATTTCACTTGAACATCTGCTGATCTTGTTTCATAATTTCAACTCTTTTCTTTTGATTTTCTAGTTATTCGTTTAATTAGTTTAAGTTCTAAACCATTATTACTTTCTCATTTTCTAAATCTCTGAGCACTTTTTCAGTTACCTAAACCGCTTGTTCTGCTGCGTATAATTTTCTTCTCATTTCTGACTAAAGTTTAGTTATTTCGTCTATGCTTATATTTTAATTTATTTATAAATTTTGACATAATTGCTATATTTGTTTTTGAATTTTCAATTTTCTAGTTTACTTTTCTTCTAAACTTTTATTTAATTCTTAAAGATGCTGCTCCATATTCTTTAGTTCTCCTTATTTTTATTAGTGTAGGAAATCTGTTCTCTTATATTCGGCAAAACTTTCGGGTAGTGCTTCAATAGTAGCTTAAAGAGCGTCTTAATCGGCTTATAGTTCTTATTGCTTAATTTAATTTTATCGCATTTGACCATTGATGAAATTTAATTTCTCTTACAGTTATGGCATCATATTAACTTCTTATTAAGTTACACGCTCTGATAACTTTTTATTTGCGTCTTCCAAACGTTATTAATTTCTTTATCTTAATTCTAACAACTATTAAGTAGACACTTCCATAACAGAGTTACCAACATAACTGGCGTCATCGCAAAGATTTAAGTCTAACTAACAGCTACTAGCCGTTTCCATAACAGCATTTAGTTCTTATTTGGCACGGTTTATCTCTTCTTCCAGCTTAAGGCGGAATCTTCTTATCTCAACATCTAATTTTTTAACCTCTTACTACATTATTTATTCATTTACCTTTGCTTCATCCTTCCACATACCAAATTAAGTTTGTAAATTAAGTTTTAATTTCGTTTCATCTCCACCCATTTCGAGAAAATCTTTGTAAAATTATGAAATGAACTCAAAATATTCTTTGGATTACAGGATCTATTCAGAATCAGGAGCTTAACACAAATTTTTAATAAATAATTCTGTAACTTGCGGTTCTTAATAATCAACGTCAACTGATAAAGTATAATCAGTTAGTTAACCACGATAATAAAAGCATGAACTTTCTCCAAGTTATAGCAGATGAAATTGATTTTAATTCAGTTTGCTTTATTTAATTTGTTTCTGGATAGCTTAACTAAGTTTATATGGTATTTAAAAACGTCATAATTTGGTTAGGATCTTTAAAGTCGGTGGGTGGCGCTATTTAAACATCAAGCAAGTTGATTAGAAAACTTATCATATCTATAAATGTTTTTAAAATTATTCCGGTTTATAAATCTTTAATACTTGGCAAAAGGCCATCGTAACCTTTATCTGTGAAGAAATTAAATACGCGTTCAGCACATTAGTTTGTGTAATCTTAATCTCTAACTTTTCTAGAATCAGGTATTCTATCTTATTTAGCTTTGGCAGCATTTGTAGTGGTGGCTCTTGCTGATGTAGTTTAACGAGAAGACAGCTATCTTGATTGTACTTATGCTGTTGTGACTCGAGATTGCGACATTTTAACAAGCGTGATTGAGCGCTTTCAAAGCACATAACATGCACCTCTGCACACGCTGTGCTGAGAATACCGTCATTATATGGTATTACTTCTCATACAATATTCAACTCATGTGATCTATTCACTTCATCCGAGTGTTTACTTCATACTTTAGTCTTTAGCACTCCGAATTCAAATTTATCATGTCCAAACGGAGTCGGATCAGAAAGCAGTTCCCGTTGATAATGAGCTGAATGCGTCAGCCAACTAGTTTCCCGCCAGATTTGTGTCTGGAATCCCGAAATCCCCACCCATATTAGACTTGTTCACAACTCTTATATATTTACGGAAGCATATATTGATCCACTGGGTAAATATCGTATAGTTATAAGTTATAAAATACAAGCAGTGGCTGCGATGATTGCGGTGATGTGATCCGACTAACGACACATAATCAATAGAATTTTGCCGTGCTTTAGTCGCTGACGGCATACGATTAGTCTAATACGTTGAATTCATGAAATAACAAGCCTTGCAGCGCTTAGTTAGTGTCTGTTTTGTTAGTAATATGTTTACCGCGTTGAACCGCAAGAAAATTCTAATTTCTATTTGTGAATCTAGTATCATGATAATTTAATAAATTGTAATGCACAAATACAGATTGAGAACCTCATTTAATAATATCTCGATTTGTTATGTATTATTAAAAATGTTATTTAGACGCGAAATTTCATTAATTCTATTTTCATGTTTCTATTTTCAAATTATAATTTTATGTAGTTTGAAGTTGAGCGCTGCATTTTACAGCTGCTCACAATCGGCGAGAAAACTCTAAATCGATTCACACTAACCAACGTTAGCTAATTCAGGCGTTCTCTATTTATTAACACGGTGCAAGGTGCTGCTTCTGACAAATGGACAACTATATAGTAATTATGATGTAACGGCCCGCGCGCCTGAAAGAAAACGACGCGTAATATACGCGATAGTTACAAACGCAGCAGTTAATGTTTATTATCTTTATAAAAGAATTTCTGTTTTCTGAGAAGCGGTGATGAAACCAGATGGAGAACAATTCATATTGCACTTACGGCATTCTAGCAAATTTGGATAGTAAAAACCTTTTAAACTAGAATTATTATAGTCTACATAATAGAAATTCAGTACATTAAATTGGTACGCAGGCAAATAATCTAGCGCCGGACGTTTAACTAAAATCTGGGTTTAAATCTATAGCGGTTTTACACTGTGCTAGGTATTATACATTCGAAATTATAGCTCTCACTCAGCTTTTGAAATCTCATTTCCACATGTGATTGAGCGCTTTCAAAGCACATAACATGCACCTCTGCACACGCTGTGCTGAGAATACCGTCATTATATGGTATTACTTCTCATACAATATTCAACTCAAGTGATCTATTCACTTCATCCGAGTGTTTACTTCATACTTTAGTCTTTAGCACTCCGAATTCAAATTTATCATGTCCAAACGGAGTCGGATCAGAAAGCAGTTCCCGTTGATAATGAGCTGAATGCGTCAGCCAACTAGTTTCCCGCCAGATTTGTGTCTGGAACCCGAAATCCCCACCCATATTAGACTGTTCACAACTCTATATTTACGGACGCATATATTGATCCACTGGGTGGAATATCGTATAGTTATAAGTTATAAAAACACAAGCAGTGGCTGATGACAGTGGTGATGTGATCCGACCAACGACACATGGAATCAACAGAATTTCAAAGCCGTGCTTAGTCAAGGACGGCATACGATTAGTCTAATACGTTGAATTATGAAATAACAAGTCTTGCAGCGCTTAGTTAGTGCCTGTTTTGTTAGTAATATGTTTACCGCGCTGGAACCGCAAAGAAAATTTAATTTCTATTTGTGAATCTAGTATCATGATAATTTAATAAATTGTAATGCACAAATACAGATTGAGAACCTCATTTAATAATATCTCGATTTGTTATGTATTATTAAAAATGCTATTTAGACGCGAAATTTCATTAATTCTATTTTCATGTTTCTATTTTCAAATTATAATTTTATGTAGTTTGAAGTTGAGCGCTGCATTTTACAGCTGCACACAATCGGCGAGAAAACTCTAAATCGATTCACACTAACCAACGTTAGCTAATTCAGGCGTTCTCTATTTATTAACACGGTGCAAGGTGCTGCTTCTGAAAAATGGACAACTATATAGTAATTATGATGTAACGGCCCGCGCGCCTGAAAGAAAACGACGCGTAATATACGCGATAGTTACAAACGCAGCAGTTAATGTTTATTATCTTTATAAAAGAATTTCTGTTTTCTGAGAAGCGGTGATGAAACCAGATGGAGAACAATTCATATTGCACTTACGGCATTCTAGCAAATTTGGATAGTAAAAACCTTTTAAACTAGAATTATTATAGTCTACATAATAGAAATTCAGTACATTAAATTGGTACGCAGGCAAATAATCTAGCGCCGGACGTTTAACTAAAATCTGGGTTTAAATCTATAGCGGTTTTACACTGTGCTAGGTATTATACATTCGAAATTATAGCTCTCACTCAGCTTTTGAAATCTCATTTCCACATGTGATTGAGCGCTTTCAAAGCACATAACATGCACCTCTGCACACGCTGTGCTGAGAATACCGTCATTATATGGTATTACTTCTCATACAATATTCAACTCAAGTGATCTATTCACTTCATCCGAGTGTTTACTTCATACTTTAGTCTTTAGCACTCCGAATTCAAATTTATCATGTCCAAACGGAGTCGGATCAGAAAGCAGTTCCCGTTGATAATGAGCTGAATGCGTCAGCCAACTAGTTTCCCGCCAGATTTGTGTCTTGAATCCCGAAATCCCCACCCATATTAGACTTGTTCACAACTCTTATATATTTACGGACGCATATATTGATCCACTGGGTAAATATCGTATAGTTATAAGTTATAAAATACAAGCAGTGGCTGTGATGATTGCGGTGATGTGATCCGACTAACGACACATAATCAATAGAATTTTGCCGTGCTTTAGTCGCTGACGGCATACGATTAGTCTAATACGTTGAATTCATGAAATAACAAGCCTTGCAGCGCTTAGTTAGTGTCTGTTTTGTTAGTAATATGTTTACCGCGTTGAACCGCAAGAAAATTCTAATTTCTATTTGTGAATCTAGTATCATGATAATTTAATAAATTGTAATGCACAAATACAGATTGAGAACCTCATTTAATAATATCTCGATTTGTTATGTATTATTAAAAATGCTATTTAGACGCGAAATTTCATTAATTCTATTTTCATGTTTCTATTTTCAAATTATAATTTTATGTAGTTTGAAGTTGAGCGCTGCATTTTACAGCTGCACACAATCGGCGAGAAAACTCTAAATCGATTCACACTAACCAACGTTAGCTAATTCAGGCGTTCTCTATTTATTAACACGGTGCAAGGTGCTGCTTCTGACAAATGGACAACTATATAGTAATTATGATGTAACGGCCCGCGCGCCTGAAAGAAAACGACGCGTAATATACGCGATAGTTACAAACGCAGCAGTTAATGTTTATTATCTTTATAAAAGAATTTCTGTTTTCTGAGAAGCGGTGATGAAACCAGATGGAGAACAATTCATATTGCACTTACGGCATTCTAGCAAATTTGGATAGTAAAAACCTTTAAAACTAGAATTATTATAGTCTACATAATAGATGGGTCCACATATTTGAGAAAATGTGTTTTATAATGTTTAATACGATCTTTCAAAATTATACCAAAATCATACATTAATTCTCGTTATTAATGCCAAAATAAGCATGTGCACTGCTACTCTACTTACAGACTAACATAGTAAAATCAATATTCAATTCATTATAAAAAGTTAGTTTCATAATATACACCAGTTACCAATTCAATACTTCATTTTTGTCTTACTTGCTTCAGAACTGCTTTCGAAACCATAATTTCTTCTTCAATTTTATTCTTCTGTTCAACGATGAATTTCTTGATGTCTTTCAGTTAAGTTGCGCTCTTGCTCCTATCAATTATTTTCACCTTCTGAATCTAACTTATTTGCTCTTCAAGGTCCTTTACTTTTTATTTTAGACACTAATTATCATCAATTAATTAATTTATTTCATTTACCTTCAATTATTCATTTTCCTCGGTCAGTTTATCAATTATTTGCTTCAAAAAACTATTTTGGTCCATTAACTCAGTTATGATTTTGTTCTCGTATTAAACGGAGTTTGTTTCTGGTTCGTTAAATTGATAGAAGAGGAGTTATCTTTCAATATCTTGCTGGTTTATGGGCGTCTTTTACAGGGCGCGGTGCTTTGCAGTTGCTATTTGAGAAGGGAGCTCCACCTCAGGTTTTAAATACGTTGTAGATGTAGTTTGGTGCGCGAAATTGTTTGAGAGCATATTAGCTGACTAAACACGGGCGTTATTTATGTTTGAGGGATTCGCTGACTAGATCCGGTTCTTAGATGGGGCGGACAATCAATTAGCCGATGGAATGCGATTATTTGACAATAAATTAGCCTAGTTAATACGGTTATTTTAAGGAACCGCAGACTATATGCGATTTGCAGTTGGAGCGTTGAAATTAGCAGAAGGCACACGCTTGTACGGAGACTACTAAGTACTCAAAGGACGCTTTACAGGCTCCTTAAAACAACGCTCAGAACGCTTGAACTTAACCACATTATCGGGCATAAACTACGATGGCTGCATAATAGGAGAATTCGCACTCTGACATCTTTAGTTCATTTTCTACCTTCGGAGTGGAATTGTATAATTTACCTTAAAATACAAAATACGATGTATTTTTAATGTTAAAATCCGCATCAAATTATATGGCTCTACAATGCAGCCAACTAAGCATCGTAGACGATATGATCAAATCGCTCTCAGGTACATATTTACGCAAATAGAATGTGCCCAAGCGCTAGTATAAGCCAAAATAACTGGAATAGCAGCCAAACAAGGAATAATTCAAAGAACAAGATCTTTAACAATTTTTCTTCCAGGTGAATGAAATAAATGAGCAATTCAATCACAAGGTAACGCTCTTTGAGCAGGTAGTTAATTCTGACGAGGGTTAGCTAAAATTACTCGTACAGCAATAGAAAACCGAGATTGACACTCTAAAGTAACAGATGAACGAGCTACAGGCCGAAAATCGCGCTTTATTCAGTCTAAAATAAGAATCCAACAACTACGACGAGATGCAGGAAATCAGACAGCAAATGAAGATGCTCATGACCCAGAACCAGAGCCTCCAGCAAGAAGTTCAAATCCTGAAGCAATCCAAGTACGAGTTCCGCCAACAAAGCACTTTCTAAAACACTTCGCCTCAAGTTTCATTCCAACCTGTTTCATTCCAACCAAAACCTGTTCTTCCCCCGAAACCAACAATTTCCTCTCCAAAACCAACAAAAAAACCAACCCCCAACAAACAAAACAACAAAACCCCCCAAACCACAAAAACAAAGAACCCCAAAAATAAATCATTTCCTCTCCAAAATAAATATAAAAAGAACCCGAAAACGAAATTCTGGAGGAACCAAAAATAATCGAACAATCACCACAAGAACTCCTCAGAATTGAAAAGGAAAGACAAAAAGAAGAGAGAATGAAGGAAATTCAGCGCGAACAGGAGGAACTAGAAAAATAACTACTCATTCAACAGTAAAAAGACAGAGAGGCTGAATAACAACGCCTAGCTCAAATACAAAGCGTTAAATCAGAATCAGAGTACCAGGAGATAATCAACACGGCCAAACCACCATCACAACTTAAAGAGATTAAAATAAACAAAATCAACGCAGAACTAGAAGAAGAACCAGTACAAGATACTGAATAACCGATGAAACTCGCACCAATGGTAAAACTGGACACCCTGGACAGAGAACGAGCCGAATTCGAACAAATGCTAAACGACGTCAAAGAAGAAGACAACAGAGTCAACCACCAACCAGAACCACCCAAAGAAGGGAAGAAATCCAAACTCAAAAAGAAGAAAGAAAAAGAAGACATAAAAGAAGAAGCAAAAGAAGAAATTCAACTTGAAAACTTTGACGCACCATTCGAAGAACCAGCTCCAGAGACCAAAAAGAAGAAGAAAGCAATTAAAGATAAGGCACTCGAAACCAGCGATATCTCAATGGACATAAACCCCAAGCCGTTCGAACGCGTAAAATCGGGCAAGAAAACACCCAAAAAGGACTCACTCGAACTAGACCTAGAATAAGATAAACCAGACCGCGTTAAATCCGGTAAGAAGAAAACAATAAAAGAACAAGAAAATAACGAATCATTTGACATCACCATGAGAGTAAAATCTGGAAAGAAAACAACTACAGAACCAGAAAGAATAAAATCAGGAAGGAAAAGCTCCACCAAGAAAGTGGAACCAAAGAAAACGCAAGAAATAAGCGACATCTCCATGAGCTTCGACATAAAACCAAGCAAAACGCCCAAAGCAAACGCATTGGAAACAATCGCTGAACCAAAGAGCAAATCACCCACTAAAGACAAGAAAAAAGATACCGAAACAAGTGAGATTTCACTCGAAGCCCCGAAAAAGAAGGCCAGGACCAAAAGCGCTAAGAAAAATAACCTGTTTGCAAACGATGACAATGACTTGGAGCTGTGATTATGAATTTGGCTAAGAATAATATTAATATATACAATTGAAGACATGGAACATGAGCGAGTGAGAAAATTAATAGTAAAAGTTTTGTTAAATCACCTCGCGCCTTTGCATTCGTATTCTTCTGGTCCTACTAGCCTAATAACACGTTCCACAGGGTCGAACATGTGGGTGTAATCGTTTAGCTCAGTAAGGTGAGTGTAGCTAAGCTGGTAGCATGCGAACTTTATAACTGAGTTCATGTGATTAACTACATCGTCTTCTATGTAACTTATATCTATGCTTTCATCAGCGGTTTGAGCTGAATACTTTTAAAAGGTGAAGAATACATAAGCTCTTTGCTCTTACAAATTATTTTCGTGTTGGAGATGAGCAATTAGTTCAAGGTCCACAAGTGAATTGTTAACTTTTACCTGCATCTCCAAAATCGCTGCAGCATTATAAAAAGTTATTTTTGGAGCTTGTGACACCTGATACGTAGCACTTGAATATACGTTTTCATATTTGTGGAATGTGTAAAAGGCATTGTTGATTGCACTTTCGTGGATCGATATTTGCATATCGTTGTTGAACTTGTTGTAAGTCACTTTGTTTAGCATTTGCGGAGTAACATAATCATCTGTGAGATTTCCACGAGCGTAGACGTATCCAGTAAAAAGCAGAGAAATTGCTCCGTCTTTGGCTTAGATACCAGTTGTATAGCGCTCATCTTTAATGATATTATAATGGTTTGTGTAGTCTAAAAATCTTCTCCCGTCTTCAAAAACATTGTTAAGAAGTTTAACAAATGCTTCCAAAAGTACTTTACTCAGAGACTTCGCGAGCTCATCCTCAACAATGGCTTAAAATATGTTAATGATGGACTGAAACAACCACGTATCTCCACCATCTATGACAATGTTAACAGATTCATATGAAATTTGTGCTCCACTAATTGAAACTTTTAGATGACCAGGACATTCTGGATCGACCTCAGAGCCAGCATCACCTTTTAGTTCTCCGTTGTTCACAATGATTTTACCTGAACCTTTATCAACCACGTATGGATAAGACTGTTACTAAAAGCTCCACTAGAAGTTAATTAGAACAGAACAGTTCAAAACTGCGATTTGACTCCTGTTTTCAAACAAATTAAACGCAACATCTTGCACATTTAGGTTAGCCAGCTTGATATCTGTAAGAGCCACATCTATTTTGGTGATGCCAGCGTTAAGCTCAAATTTTAGATCAGGAATTACTATATTTGATATGGGCTTCATACTGTCTTTAATGCCACACAGCATATACTTTTTAGCTCCACGTTGAGTTGCTGTAGTACTCTAAGCAGTGTAGGATTGGTTTACTATTTAGGAAAAACCAAGTTCACAAGTGCGTTCCGCAAGAATGATCAGTGAAAACATCAATATGGAGTGGAACATAGTGTGGATTTATCTTACTTAGACATATATATGCACTAAATTCAACCCAATCTGCAATGTATATACTTGATTCATTCAGCATGTATCTATTTGAAAATCTATTTAATTTTATTAAAGTTTATTGTTGTTCTATGTATCAAAATTATTATTAAATGTACAAAAATAGATTGTTATTTCATTTTCCTATTTTGAAAACACCTATTATATACATGATCATAATTACCAGTAATAATAGTTAATTGTTCAACGCTTTCATTCTACTTTAACTTTCTATAACATTGAAAACACTGACATTGATTACAAAATGCTGTTATTAAATTATAATTAAAAATAAAGTTAAGTTATTAAAATAACAATCCAAAAATTAAATATTGACTTGTATACATTTATCACAGTGATATTGTTTCTACACTGTTTCTACCATAATAGTAGTAATATTGAAATAAGGATACTATTATTAATCATTATATGAATAATTAATTATTTAAACTTTTATTCAACTTTAAATTGTTGTGTTAACTTTGAAAATACCAGTTATTTATTTATAATATTAATATTTCAATCTACCTTAGTTATACAACTATTACATGTACTGGATTTACAAATCTCCCTTAAATAATAATTGTTTAATAAAATATGCTCATGTTGTACGAATAACATTATTAACAAAATATAAATACCATCATTTCATTTCAATTCAAATATTCACTAATACAGTCAGCACATGTTGTACAGCTGCCCGTTCATGTTTCTGCACGTGCACCAGCTTTCAAGCCGGATGAACACGAGGCTCACTGCGACTACGTACATAATGACCTCGAAAACGGTGAGCACGGTGAAGAAGACCTCCAGGTTCTTAAAATCTGCCCAGTTATTCTTGTTGTTCAGGGGAATGCATGAAACATTCAGCCCCTCTAGAACGGTTCCTTTGAAGTCAGTGGGTCTCACCACGTGGTAGCCAAGAAAACTCGTGTTTCTCCCAATTTTCTGCTTGAAGTAACCTGCGCAGGTTCTCTCCATGTGACCGTTGAACCCCTTGAAAGTGATCAGTTCCGAGTTCATAAAGTAGGAAACTTTGAATATTTTCCCTCTGATTGGAACGTTCTGCACCTCTTTTATTTGAAATTGGTCCATTGTGGGCAGAGGAAGCTCGGACTTTATCCCAAGAGTCTGGAAATCCGCGAAGAAAATGCTCGAAATTATCAAAATGAGCGACAGAAAACCGATGTAAAAGGATTTAGCCAGCGCGGCTTGCACCTGAGTCTTCATTGGAGTGGAATTTTACAACAAATACGCAAATAATATAAATATGTGATTTTGAGTATTTTTATATGTCTGTAAAAGTGTAGTGTAATGAGGAAAATACAGGAGAGGGTTACAAATTGAAAACATTCAGCTTTTTGTAATAACTATATAATAGTCTTGCCCTTTATCGTTATTGTTTTATAGTCCTCACTCAGCATCCAAAATCCCCGTTATATTCTAAAAATATAAATTATATCCATATCGTCATACTTTCCATCTGATCTCTTTCTTTTTTAACCTAGATCAATAAGAAACATACACATTCTATCTTAAATTATTTTGAATTTACTTCTATAAAATAATAATAGCTAAAATGATAGTAATATCTAAAATTGAGATATTAATTATCACAAAAATCAATTAGAAAAGAGATTTAATATTATTTGGTATATTTTTGATTATAATTTAAGAATATTTAGTGGATTTTGTTTATTATAAGTAAATTATATTTTTATGTCCCTTAAGATTTTCCACTCACCATAATTCTATAAAATGAACATAAATCAATAAATTGAAGAAGTTATGAGAAAAGAATATTAAAAGGCTATTCACTAAATTAAATACAATAATGCACTGAAACAACTGAAATCGCAAGTTGTAAAATAGAAATAGAAATCAAAATCAATAGAAGACTTAGAGCATCATACTAGCATGTACCGATCTGCTATATATCATATGTCATTTATGTACAATTGCATCGACATCGACCTTGAATCTATACTACAGTTATCACATTAATAGATAATTTCAATGATTTCTGGGTTGAGACCAGAACTCAACAAATACTTTTTTAGGTTTATTGAAGCAAATGAATGTTAAGAACTTAATTACACTGAAAAGTATTTGAGATCTTTCTTTAAAAATACTTATTGCGCTTAAATTAATTAATAACCGCTATAATCAAAATACCTTGATAAATAAGACAAATTACCAAGAAAACAAAGAATTTAACGCGATAGTGTAGTTAAGTGAAAATATTTTTAACTTTCAATATTATCATATCTTTAGAATTAAATAATATTTGATTTACATCCTAGCTTGAAATAAAAATAAACTCTATTCATTCACAGGGGGTACTAGTTTGAATATTTTCGAATCCTAGCTCCTTTTCATTTTCTTATTTATCGCATAGTTGTGCAATCATTTTCATTTCTGTTAATTATTGTTTTAGTTTGTATTCGTAAAGTTATTATGCTAATTATTATTTGGTTTTAACGTTAATTTGAAGTTAAAGGTGTTCATTTTAAAGTTAAATCTATTCATTTTGTATATTATTTAATTCATTTTACAAATCTTAATTTTGTTACTTTGAACTATAATTTTATTATATGAGTTCATTAACTTTATCTTATGTTTCAAGAAGTTCAGTTTGAAGTATTCTATTTTCAGTTTGTATTTATTCATAATTCTGATTAATTTCATTTAGTTCATTCTGTAATTGTTTGATTTAGTTTTCAGCATTAAGTGTTAGATTTATTTAAGTTATGTGCTTAAATTTGAAATAACTCGCTCAATTCAGATTATTATAACTATGAAGTTTGAAGCTAATCTCTGAGTTAAGCTATTAGTGCATTTTGCTGCGTCTTTTCTTCATTTAACTTATTATTTTAGATGTTTTACAAATATACTACTTATTCGTGTTCTTTTTAGTTGTGCTAAAGTTGTTTATAAGAGTTTTGCAAGTTTAATATAAATATTTCGAAACTACCTAGTTACTTTAACGTGTTATCGTCCAAATTTGGTGAGAACTCAGTGCGACTGAACAACCCAATCAAGTCTCTTTACTATTGCTGATATATGTTTGTTACAATTGAGTTCTACTCGTTACCTGCATTGATCAATTTATTTTGCTCCTCTTCATGCACTCTCTGCTATACAAACAAAATATCAACAATGCTAACAAGAGTTTGAACTATTGTATTGTTATCTATCACAACTTTGTTTTTCTCAATGGAAACTGAAGCTTTGAGCATATTTTTAATGGTTTTAGCATATAGATTATTTTATGATTTATTCATAACTGAATTTTCTAACACGCTTTAAACGTACTGATCATATGTAAGTGGCATTTTTATTGTAGGAGTGAAGATTATAATCTGATCCTTTTAAAAGTATTACTTTAACAAAAATTATAATTAATAATCTAATGTACATAAACTTTGTTTAAACTTTAAACTGTGAAAATATTATTAACTTTTAATGATTAAAAATAATATCAATAATAACATATACACATTATAACACATTCACATTATTTTTGGTGTATCTTCAAGCCGTATGTGTTGTTTCTTATTTGTTCAAGATTAAAATAATGAAGTAAATTAAATAATTAAGACAAAACACTATGAAAATATTTCAAAGGCCAATGATATAAAACAATATTTAGTTTTTAATGAAACATAAACTCTATTCATTCACAGGGGGTACTAGTTTGAATATTTTCGAATCCAAGCTCCTTTTCATTATCTTATTTATCGCATAATAGTGCAATCATTTCCATTTCTTTTAAATATTATTTTAATTTGTATTCATATAGTTTCTGAGCAATCTCTTATTTGGTCTCAACGTTAATTTACAGTTAAAGATTTTCATTTTAAAGTTAAATATAATCATTTTGCATCTTGTCTATTTCAATATATAATTATTGAATCTGTTTCTTTTGACTTTCATTTGATTCGATTATTTCGTATAAATTCTATTTAGTTTGAAGAAGTTCAGTTTGAAGTAATTAATAATTCGTTAAAGTTTATTAATAATTCATATTTGTTTCATTTAGTTCGTTTTGCAATAGTTTGATTTGTTTTTCAGCATTTAAATTCTATTCATTAAAGTTGTTTGCTTAAACTTGAAGTTAATCATTCAATAATTATAATTATTATTCTGAAGTTTGAAGCTAATCTCTGAGTTAAGAAATTAATGCGTTTTGCCACGTCATTTCTTCACTATATTAATTATTCTACGTATATAACCTATTTAATTCTTATTCATGCTCAATATTAATTTGTTAAACTTATCTGTAAGAGTTTTGCAAATTTAAAATAAATACTTCAAATCCAGACAACTATTTGAGCATACAATCGTCCAGATTTGGCTAATATTCAGCACGGCTGAACAACCCAATCAACTCTCTTTACTATTGCTAGTATAAATTTGTTACAATTTAGTTCTACTCGTTACCAGCATTGATCAATTTATTTTGCTCCTCTTCACGCACTCTCTGTTATACAAACAAAATATCAACAATGCTAACAAGAGTTTGAACAATCGTATTGTCATCTATTACAACTTTGTTTTTCTCAATAGAAACTGAAGCCTTAAGCATATTTTTAATTGATTTAACATACAAATTATTTTACTATTTATTCATAACAGAATTTTCCAATACACTCTAAACATACTGATCATAAGTAAATGACATCTTATTATTGTAGGAGTGGACAAAGATACATTATTATATATAATGTACTATATAAAATTATTAAAATATAATTATAAGATTACCAATCTTAAATACTTTTGAGTTCAACATAAATAATAACATCAGATGATTAAACAACAAATTAACATTAAAAGATGTACTAAATTGGTCAATCTTACAATGTACCAGTTGGATTGTTGATGTTGAGTGATAACAGCAACACTTGACATGATTTATTGTTCAAAATATTAATCACTCTCTTTACTTATTCAGATCAATCATTTATTATATGAAACTGCTTCTTTGCGTTTGTGGACAAACTTTTTCCTAGTATTTTGAGTAATAATTTATTTGGTCTTCTCTGTTCATCCCATTCTTATCATTTTATACTATAAAATCCCAGAAAGTATTTGTTTACTCGGTTGTTAATTTCTTTATTTGATAGCAAACATCCATTGGTGAGCGTATATTCATATCAAATTGTTTAAGGCCTTGTTTGTACAGGTTGTGGTAGTGTGCTTCCTCTTCTTCTTTAGCTTTCTGCTCTAGCATGAATATTTTGAACGACGGGTCTTGTTTTCTAGTCGTGTACCCGAATTTTTCCTTATTGTAAATATTTAAATGTTTTCCGATGTAATTTTGAATGTCCTGCGGGAATATGTCACGTCCAACAAACATTGTACTAACAGCTTCCTGGGTCATTTAGTTCAGGCTGTGTGTGTCCTTGTGCTTCTCAAGTAGTTCCAATAAAAGCTTTTTGTCCTCATCGTTAAGTTTTTCTTGGTAGGCGATTCTCCTGTAGGACGTTTTGTAGTAGCTTCTGTAGTGGGAAACAGGTTTTTCTGGGAGGTTCTTTCTGACCAATCCGAACCAGAAGCAACTGCTTTCTGGGGTTCCGGGCTTCAAGTTGTCAATTATCTCGCATAGGTCTTTTGGAGTTGCGTTTGAAAGATCAGGACAGAAGGTGAGCGCTTCCTTGTAAAGCTGAGTGTGGATCTCGATTAATTCAGCTGGGCTCTTCCTCTTAGTTTTTGCTTTGAGATCGGCTATTTTCTTCTTCGTGTTATCGCTTTCGGAAGTTGAAAAATCGAAATCCAGGAGGTCTTCGCTAGGCAGGTCTTCGTAGGCTTTATTTATCTTTTTTGCTTTTGCCCGCAGTTTCTTCATGTCGGGTTTTTCCTCGGATTCCTCCTCCAAAACAATTTTTTGCACTTATATTTCCTTTGCTTAACTGAAAGATTCCTTCTTAACTTTAGCTTGTTTCATTTTTTCCATCATTTTATTGAGTACCTCTGCGGAATCCTTGTCTGGCTCGGGCTATACTGCATTTTATTTGCTTTATTTCTTTACCTTCATTTGAGCATGCTCATACTCTTCTTTGATTACCTTTTTAATCATTTCATCTTGATTCATTTTGTGAAGCGAAACAAAAGCAAGGTAAATATAATAAACTATTTAGAATACTATTTTCACATCAACATTAATTAATACTCAAAACATTGCTCTAACTTGACAGATAAATTATTGTTCCGAATACAAATCATTAATCATATTCTTATTACTCTAAACCATTAAATTTGGCAACTAATAAGTTTTGGATAGAAAGAAGACTGTCGATTCTATCATTTGTTAAACTCATTAGGTCTCTCAACACTTATGATATTTATTCTAATTTAAAATTTACTTATTTAAATTACGGTTCAAAGATGAGTTCCATTTTGGAGTCGAATATGAATTTACTTATTTATTTGGTTTCACATTTTGGCTATTTCAAATAATAAGCTTTTTCATATTCACTTACTCTTGTTTTAAACTCTGGTCCGAATATAGTGTCCAATATCTCATCTTTGAACTTAAATCCGTTTTCTCCCAATTCAAGAAGGTCGTAGTTCATTAATTTGTTCTATGCTATGAATTGATATGTTTCATTAAGCTCTCTTGTTTCAACCTGCGAATCCAACATGTTAAGAATGTAAAATAAGTCGTAGTCGTGCTGGTAGTTTACAGTTACCAGAATTAAAACAGCTCCAGAGCAGAATAAAAGTTTTGAACTTTCAATTTCTTTCAAAATTTCTAATTAAAAGTTATTTTTGACTTCATAAATTTAATCAAATCGTAATGCGAATAGTTTATCACAAAACTGAGCGTAAAAGTAATTTTGGTGCTTTTTGTTCACACACTTGAGCTTATTATTGTTTTTGACTTCAAACAATTTATTTGCACAATTGTGAACATATAACTTGTTATTCAAAGTGAATAATTGAGCCGATTAATTTAAATTAATATCTAAATTCTTATAGTAAGCAAAATCTGGAATCTGAGCCACTAGTTTTAAATCCAGACCATTCAAAATAAACAGAAAATCAAATATTAAAATATATTACTTACTATTATACATTAAAATACTAAATGTACAATTTTATGGTAGTTAATAGACAGTATTAGAAGTTCTAAATTTAAATCGTTTCAAACTGATATAATACAGAAATTCTTCAATCTATCCTGATGTGAACTTGTATTGTAATTACTAGCTATTCATCACCTTTAAATCCTAGTTTAATAACAATATATATCCATTTGATAAAGATAAATACATGTTTAAGTAAGATAAGGGTTTTAAAGAAAACATTACGTCCTATAGTTTGTATTGGAATTTATCTTAACGATCTATTTTTTAAGATATATACTTCTTTTTACGATTTAATTAGTATTTTTTCATTAATACCATGAATGCGATGCCTTTAGCTGGAAGAACAACACCACAATAACACAAAGCTGCAAGTATCAAGCACAATATGATAAGCGGTGACAAAATTATGCCTGCGAATATTAGTATTCGTTGCTTGGTTTTGAATGAGCACTTTGCCATTGAAGTGAAATAGTATAAATAATAATATTTCATTGATCAAAAATATAATAAACAATGAATAAAGGTCAACAATAAAGTCAAAATATATCGATATTACGATGTATATATATTACGTATTTTATAACTTGTAATTGTATGTATCTCACTATCCGAATTTTTGGTCTGCAAATTGTCCTTTTCTACCTAGTTTGGCGAATTCTCCTTGAACAGCTGCCATTGCTTGTTGCATGTTTAGTTCATCTTCTTCGCTGCCATCAAGCTGAAAATTATCTTTTTGTTTCATTTTTTCTTTCATTTATTGAATTTCAGCTCCGTTTTTACTTTGTACTCTTTTCTTGTCTTCTTCCTCCTCATCGTCGAAGAAGTCGTCATTTTCATTATTATTCTGGACAGGTTCGTTTGCTTCATTTTCAACTTGTACATCGCTGTCGAATGAGTCTCCGACGATTTCTTTTATCGTTTTTTGGCCCGAGATTCCTCCCAGTTTTGGCGCTTCTTCTTATTTAGTTTCTTTTTCATCGTCAAATGAATCGAACGAGTCCCTTTTAACCTCCTTTTGCATTTATTCTTGTTTAACGATAGAGATTGGAGCGGGAACTTCTTTTTGAGCTGTTTTTGGAGCGTTTTCCACTTCTTTGTTCATTGTGTTTTAAACGGGTTCGTCATCGAAAGAGTCTTTTTGAACTGTTTCTGGTTCATCGAACGAATCTTCTTTTTATATTTCAATTTGTTTTGTTGGAATTGGTTCCTTTTTGTCTTTTGGTTCTTCGTCGAATGAATCTTCTTTTTGAACCGTTTAAATTTCATTTTGTGGTTCTTGTTTTATGTCTGGTTCTGGTTAGTCGAAGGAGTCGTTTTCATCTATTTTTTGAGGTTCTTCGTCAAAGGAATCCTCTTTAGCGTTTTGGAGTGGTAAGGTATCCACTTTTTGTTGTTGGGTGGAGGGAGCGTCGAAGGAGTCTTTGTTTTTGTTGTCGAATGAGTTCTTTTCTTGAATAGAATTTTTTGAACTATTTTGGGCTTCGGTTGATAATTTGGGTTAAGTTGATGAGCTCTTAACGTCTTATTGAGGCTTTGGCTCGATTTTTGCTGGTTCGGATAACAACTCGCATTTGTGCGTGAAGTCGGCCGAATTTCTGTTTTCCTGCGGGTTAAGCTGAATAACAGATTGTTTCTGGTCAACAGTTGAATTTTTATTCGCATTCTCCAGTTGTGCCTTTAGTTCTTTGATTTTCTGAGCTTGATCATCATTGGTTCTTCTTAAAGCTGTGATTTAGTTGTCCTTCTCGTATATTTGCGAATTTAGCTTGTTTATGATGTTCTCCTTGGTTTATAGCGCAGTTTAGTCCATTATTTGCTTTTCCTACAACTCTATGGTTTTTACTTTAAGTTGTCTTGCTTGCATTTGATTTTCAGTGAATTCGTACTAGTCAGCTTCTGTTTGCCTTTTAAGCTCGAAGTATTTCATTTGAAGGGCGTTTAAATTACAGATCATTTTTTCCTGTTCTATGTCTCGCAGCTCAAGCTGTTCTTTGAAGTGGAGGTCAGAGTTGTTCATTACATCTTGTAGTTGGCGTTCACTTTTAGAGAGAGCTGATTGTAATTCAACAGATTTATTGTAGTAAAACTGGAGCTATGTTTATAATTCTAGCTGATTTAGTCTAAATTACATCAAAGTTTTCTGCATCTACGCAGCATGCATTTATGAGGCAGGTGATTATAATTACGAAGACGACAGCTAAGATGTAGAAATATGATCCGTTTTTATTTACTTTATTTGTTAGTCTTGTGCTAGAATTTGCGCTTATTATGCGCGCAAGAATGCCTCGAACTGAGCATTTGGTATTTCACAAGCTACCGAATTTGATAATTTCTGAATTGTGAGGTTCGAACATGATGTCGGTCGATTGGCTAGTTTTCGCATCAAAGTTGAACTGTTCTGTGTAGAGTGGTCGTTAATTTCTCTATCCAGCACAGATAGCGAGGGTCGAAAATGGCGGAACTATGATTTTGCACTCATTATGAGTGGTGTTATAATAAATATTTGTTTTAATAACTTTAAATATTGTAAATACTAAAATAGAAAAATGTATAGAGTTCTAAAATAATAGAAAGATAAATTTATACAATACTTTAGCTCTTATATTATAAATATAAATCCTGTTATATATTATTAACCTGTTGACTTGTATTTGGTATATTTGAGTTAATATTTTATTTAATTCATAGTAAGTTGAAACATTATCAATATTATGAAGTGGCCCATATATAACAAAATAATTGAATAAAATGTGAAATCTGAACCACACCTCAACACAATTTCAAAAATATGGATGAAATTAAAGAAATGATACTCAGAGAAATGAAAACAAGAGGTTACTATCAAGAATTATAAGCAAAAGTTCGTTAAAAAGTAGAACAAACTCTTTGTGAATAAAAATCTACTATTCCACCACAACCAGAAAAAGAATCATTGCTACTTTTAGAGTTAATAAGCGAATTTCTTAGATACATGGGTCTTAATGCTACTTCATCCACATTAGAAGCAGAAGCTGGAATTCAATAGTTAGCTATGAGAAGAGACTTTTTAATAAGTTAAGTTGGTCTTGATCCTTCGACGATTTAAGAAGGAATACCAATCTTGCACCATATGCTATTATTATGTTAACAATACGGCGGTGTGTAAGCAGTTATCGTTGAGGATGATGAAGAGTGATTGAATCTTAATATCTTAATTGTAAAAATTAAAATTTCAAGTTTACAAAATTTCACTCTTACTATTCTTCTATTTATTCTTCTTCCTCTACAGCTTTATCTGCAACGAAAACAAGCCCTACTTCATTTTCTGGATTTTGTTCTTGTTCTTTTATTTCTTGTTGTGATTAACTCTCTGCTTATTCAGTCTCTTACTTTTGCTAATTTTGATTTGTATTTTGTTCTTCCTATATTTAATTTTCTTCTGGTTCTTCGTTTCTTATTTCAAGTTAATAAGTTTAACTGTTATTTTCTGTCGTATTCTCACTTGAGTTTTACTGTGTTATATTGCTAAGCATTTGTGTTTTATTCGCTTTAATTTATTCTTTTGTTTTATTAACTTTAATTTCCTCCTTTGTTTTTGGCAGCTTGATATCATATTTTTCCTTTGGCTTAACGCTGGTCGTATTGACTTTATTCTTGAGGTTTTTGAGGAGCATTCCTGCTTGCAACGCGGCCCCATTGCATATAACGCTCTCATTCTTAAAAATGAGCGTTTTGCTGCTTTAGAACTCGTTTCCGATAACATATAAAGAGCTCAACATGAAGTGTTGCGTTTTCATTTCCGTTTGAATGAACTACTGGGCTTTGATCGCGTCAAATTTTTCTTGCTCGTACCCGTTGACGCTTATTACTTGCATTTGCTTCTCCTTCTTTCTCAGGAATCCGATTTGGAAGCAGGTGGGCTTGTTAATGATCACTCCAAAGCGGCCATTGTCGTTGATGCCCATCCCAGCTGCAGCCGGCTCGTTAATAATTTATAATAGGAGGAGCTTCGAGATCTTAGCTGCTTGAACCACAGCAGTTCTCTATTATTCAGTGAAAACGGTCGGAACGGCAATTACTATGTGCTAAATGGTAGCGTTTAATTACAGCGAAGCTATTGAAGCCACCTAAGATAAATGAGTTGCCAAGACCAGCTCAAGCTTCTAGTCATTCAAAATTAAAGACGAATTCTTCAGCTAAATGGATGAATTCTGAGACTTAAGCAGACGACGAGTGCGCTCAGAAGATTTTAACCCGAGAAATTGCTTTATTTACGGAATAGGATAGGCGAAAGAACCGTTAAACAGAATCGGGATCACGTCCGCGTTGTTCACTATGCCCGCAGCCATTATCGCATTCTCACCCAAATATATTCCCAACGCAGTATCTTACTATGACATGACGAAAAATAGCATCAATTATGAAGTGAAAATTTATTAAATCTTCCCTAGAAAATTATGAATATAAATAATACTCAATAGTTGAAATATAATATTTTTTAATCTATCATTTTTAAATACTAATGTAAGTTGGCGTTTGGCTCTAATAAACCTGTAATTAGTTAGCTTTAATACAACAATACATTGACTTTGTAAGATAATTAGCGTATGTTAACTACATTTTATGGTACGTTATGTTATAAAGATTGATATGTGAGTAAACATACTGAAAAGTCAGGTTTCACATTTATATATAATATAAATCAATATCATATTTAATTTATTCCACCTCTCCCAAACAAAGTTCATGGAAGCAATAGATCTTATTCTAAACCAATTACATCCAGTGCTAGATATTTGTTGGAAGTCACAATCAAAGTCTTGCGAGATACCACTGGTCGGTCTTTGGAGATATCTTGATAAACCAGGTGGTCATCCAGTACAATTGCAAATTTCAGAGTAAGATCTACGAATTGTCCCATCTAAGCAAGGTATAACAATTGATGAATAAAAAACAGATTCCTCTTCCGATGAAAATAGTTTAGTATATAATAGATCTGCTCCTCCAAGTATTTGTCAAAAATAATAATGCACAGATATTTAAATCTCAGAAGAACGCGTAATAATATATTTTGTCCCACTTATTGCCAAGTTTATAGTAAATTCTGAACAAGGATCATATATGTACGAACTTCAGCCAACTTATGAAGATGAAGTAACAATTATTGATCAGTTAAAACGAATTTCAGACGATATTCCTTATTTATCTCAGCTTAATATTTCACAGTTGCATGAAGGATCTTAAATAGTTATTAAATGGGTGTCCACAAATCATAACTAAGCTTATAAAATTCGGAGTAATTTGTACATATATTATTAGTTGAAAACTAGCGAAACTGAGCTCTAGACAAAGGATTTTACAGCAAAAGGTCATAACAAATAAATTCATAAAGTTTCTTTGAACCTTAAAAAATTTTATTCTTCTAAAACATTTTTAACTTAAAATAAATTTCCTCAACAGGAGACGCAATAATTTGAATATTTTAGACATTTGGTGGATAAATCAATCTTGGTTAAAAGAAATATAGATTGGATGACAAAAGAAAATTTTGGTACTGATAGATATTTGCCAAACTAGTTTGTTAATTATAATTAGGTTGTTAATGCTTCAATGTTGTTTACGGTGCATCACATACTGCGGTCGCAGGACAATATTTCAGTTGTAAATCACGCGAATTTGTTTTAGTATTTATTGTATATTTTGAATATTGCATATTAGAACATAGTCAGTCTGTAACTTAATCTGTAACTTTTCAGCACGATGCTTGATTCTGAGAAGATGATTCTGAATATTCTGTATTTCCGCTCCTTGACGAACAAAATTAACAATTACTACGGCAAAAAAGATACTGACCCAAAACTTCGAATTGTGCGCCCATTCATCAACAACAAGAAGAACGAGTTCTTCACCGACTACGCCTTCATCAAGGAAATTGGCCAGGAGGACATTGAGCGCGCGATATTCGACTTCACCAAGAACCTGATCATGTGCTTGTCAAAGCAGATTCAGATCAACAACCAGCCCATTCAGGTCCAATCCTCGCAGGCTGTATTTTCTGCAGAAACGGATGCTTTGCTGAATAACACTCTGTTTAACGCAGCCGAGAACATGAAGAACTTCTCCAGTTTCAACGACGCCTTTTAATTATTGGTTCAGTAAACGAGCAAGAAGTAAAAATTCGCACTCAACGCCGACAGTGTAGATCTGGACAAAGTAAAGCAAAACCAAGCTGAGGAAACAGTCACCAATCATTACAAGCAATACATCTCCGAACTATTCTCTAAAAGGTAAAATGGAATTAGAAACGACAACACATTCGACTACTAAGTGCAACAATGGAGAGAAAACCACTTCCAAAAAATGAAACAAGAACTCGTGAAAACAAATCACGTTTCACAACTTGGATACTACGCAAGCAGATAAAGCGGAGTTGACACTGTTAAATCAATTCTCGAACACTCAGAAACTGACATCTTAAACTACTAACTACTCGCACGACGGATACTTCTACAAAGACCTCAGATAAACACATACTTCCTGTCCAAAGTTGGCTTCCAAATACTAGACCCAGACACATTCTTACAAATACAAGACGAACAACTAAATAAACAAAAATAAAATATTAAATTAGAACTAGGGCAAGTCTATGGATTCGAACAGCCCGAGATCAGCATTAAAATTCAAGAACCCTCACAGACACGATTAAAACCAAAATTTTAGCTCAGCGCTAAGCCTGAATAATAGTGATTTTATTTTTTCACTTAAAATTACACATTAAATCAATCATCTTATACATACGCTCAATATTTATACTTTCAAATGTAAATATATTGTTATTTAATTATATAATTACACTCCAATTTGAATGAAAGCTACATTCACTGCCGAAACTCTCAAAAAATATGCTTTAATATATAAAGCGATTGATAAAACTAATCGTGGTTACATTGACACTGATTAATTAATGGAAGCACTTGCCGCTCTTAATGTAAAAATTGATAGAACAACAGTTCATGGAATTGTTTAACTTGTTGATGAAGACATGAATAATCGAATGGATATGGGAGAATTTGTACATTTTTTGCATATTTGTTAAAATGCAGATCCGAAAGACGTAAAAACTGTTCTGTTCTATGCAGCTGATTACGATTACACATAGACAGTTAATAAATCTAAACTATAAAAGATTTTAGTGAAATTAGGAATTAAAATGAGTGAAGAAGAACTCTAAGGCGTTATTGAAAGCACTGCAGACAACGAAGATGGAAGTTTAAGTTATGAAATGTTTATTGCATTGATGGATGAGTTAGTGCAGAAATGATAAGTTTTAATTGATCATAATATAACAATAAATTATTTGATAACGAAAATACAAATTAATACTTCATTGTATCAATATCTTTTTCCATCCCAGAACATGTTCATATCACGATTCACATTGTATCTTGAACAAACTTTTTCTTAGTATTTTTAGTAATTATTCTTTTAAGTTGTTCTGTCAATTTTATTTTTATCATTTTCAACAATAAAATCCCAAAAAGCACTATTTTAATCAGGATTTAATTCATTTATTTAAATACAAACATCAACTGCTGATTACATACTATTTTTCCCGGTATATACTTATTTTAAAGCTTACTTGTATAGATTAGAATAATAAGCTTGTTCTTCTTCTTTGATTTTCATTTCTAGCATGAATATTTTCATTTCTGAGTCTTTGTGAACTGGCATCCTATAAATTTCTTTATTGGCTTGATATAAGTGTTTTCCTAAAAAGTTCTAGATATCTTACGGAAATATGTCTCTATTTTTTAATTTAGTGTCGAAAGCATGTTGTGTCATTTAGTTTAGGCTCATATTTTCTTTTTAGTTATCTAATAATTCAAGCAAAAATTTCTTTTCTTCCTCGCTTAATTTCTCTGTGAACGCAACTCGTCTGTATGAGCTCTTGTAATAGTTTCTATAGTGCGAAATATTCTTTTCTGGAAGGTTTCTATTTACTAGCCCGAACCAGAATCCACTATATGTATATTTGTCAAGGTTGTCAATTATTTTGCACAAATCTTTTGGAGTAGCTTCAGCTAAATCCAGTTTCATAAATGCAAGAGATTCTTTGTAGATTTTTGTGTGGTACTCGATCAATTCAGCTGGGCTTTTCCTCTTCGTTTTTGCTTTCAGTTCCGCTAGTTTCTTTTTTGTGTTATCACTGTCAGAGCTGGAGAACTCGAATTAAACGAGGTCTTCACTTGGAAAGTCTTCGTATGCTTTACAGATCTTTTTAGCTTTTGCTCTCAGTTTCTTCATGTCTGGTTTCTCAGATTCTTCGTCGTATTGAATGTCTTCTTGAATAACAGGGGATTTAGCCACCTTTTTACTTTTTGATTTTAAAGGCGTTTAGTTTGTTTCTTATTCCATGACTATTTTTTCTGGTGTTTATTTCTTTTCTTTGCTGTTTTTCTTCGCTTTGATTTGAGCCTGCTCATATTCCTCTTTAATTACTTTTTGAATCATTTCATCTTGATTCATTTTGAAATGAAACAATAATATGTTTTATATGAGTGATGCACATTAAATATTTTCCACATCATCAAAAACAATAGTATAATAATAAGTGTACAATATGCTCACTGTATTTCGATGTCCAGAGCTGGGCGTGCGACTGGTCTTGCGAATTATACGCTTGGTTTTCCGAATACGATGCAGCTGGTGACCGTTTCTCCTTCTTTGATTCCGAGTATGGTTTTGATTGTTTCTGTGTTGGCTACTGATTTGAACAGGCCTGTGTTGCAGGCTCCGTATCCCATTCCGGCCGCGAGTACTTCGAATTCAGCGAGTGCGATGATTCCGTCTTCTGAAACTTCTCCTTGTTCAACTGCGATTATCAGGTGTGGTGCTCCTCTGAATATTGGGTCTGCGCTGGAGAGCATTCACTTCATTCAGGGGTACTATTTATCTACACTATTTATCTACAATAATTAATCATAAGTTCGTATAAATTCACTTATAAATTCACGAGGGTACAGTCACGAGTGATATAATTGTATACGGTGTGAAAAAGTTGATTTTGCGAATGCGAGTAGTTGTGGGAATAAAAAACTACAGAATGAACACTCTATATAAATACGTAAATTTACAAAAATAAATTTTTTAATAATTTTTGATTTTCACATTTTTCATCTTTCAATAACTAAGTAAGAAGCTGGTTTGCGCACTAGCTTTAAACGTGTATAAACGTGTATGGAGTAATTATTATTTTAATAGATCTTCGCGACTCTATATGCTCTCATTTTTATTTATTATTTCACTCCAATCACTATATATATTTTGTTTTTAATCGTGGTATCTACCTCGACTTTTTTGTCCTTTTACACGTTAAACCCACGAATGTAACAATATTTAATTTTTAATTTGAGATTTGCTAATTTCGTTCTTCAAATGAGTTTAGTAGTCCTCGAATTTTCTGATAATAACAAGGAATGCTAAGATAATTACAGGCTATTTTATGATGGCTGATCTGAATTATTTTAAGGTGCTTACAGAATCTTGAATACAGATTAAGCCTTTGAATTTTTAAATATTTCGCAAATGTGTGTTCCTGGTATTTTGAAGTGCATATAGCACTAGAGTACGGATTTCAAAAATAAAGAGTGATTAAATGTTATCATTTTGCTATGAGACTCTTTTAAATTAAACTTAAACTGCAAATGACGCAATTTAGTTTCAAAATAATTTAAAATAGTTCCTCCAAGTAATTAATTGTATTGTTGGTGAAAGAGGATAAATGTGATTTTTCGTTTGATGCTGGTAGCGAGGTTCAAAAGTCTTGCTGTTGAAGAATTTTGAAAAAGTTGAATTTAAGCTGAAGCTGTTATGACGATAGCGACGCAGTGATTTTTGTAGAAAGTCAAGTGGAGACGAACAAGATAAATAATAGTTTAACGAGGAATATTAAAATATTATTTTTATCCAATTTTTATTAAGAAAATATTGAATTGTAAAGATTGAGTGCATTTTATAATGGGAAACGAAAAATTGGTATATTTCAATCTTTCAAAACTCAAACTTACAATATTTGAAGTAAAGTATGGGAATTTGAATATGTTTAAAATTTTAGTTCATTGAAGGTAAGTTCAAAAATAACAACGTTAAATTTCTTTTAACCTGCTATGAATAGCTCTGTGAAATATGTTTTCTTTTAACAAGTATTTTGTTAACGAGTACAAATACAAAACTTAAACATAGTAAGATTCTTAAATAGATTTTCTTAAATATTTCTTTCATAAAATCAAATCTGGATATCTATTCATATTTACTAAAAAGTCGAGGTAGATACCACGATTTAAAGAGTTAACTTGAAATCATGACAAAACTAAACTAATGGACACTGTGACTTAGACAGATATGATACTTGTAATACCTGAATAACCTTGCAAAATGTAACTGGTATTAGCGATACTTCCTATATAGTTACCTTCTAAGACATAAATTTTAGAAAATTCAAATTTAGGTGTAACAATAAAATACCAAGGAGTTATAATGATTATTATAAGATTTTGATGTATTAATATGATTCATTGTGTTGTTTTATACTGGATATTAGTGGGTATAAGATCAACAATTATTGATTCATTCATCTCTGGTGTGGTGTGTTAAAGGTTTCACATCTCTAAAAATGTATAATATTAAGTTTATATAAGATGTTTAAAAATGGAATAGTGAAAATTGTAGTTTTGATGTAACGAGTAAAAATAATGAATTAAAACATGTATGGTGGATATAACCCATAAAAATTACGACCGTAAAGTATTAATTCAAAAATCAACAATTCAACTTTTTCACACCTACTTAGCTGCACATAAAGCAGCGTGAAAATAGAAAATCTGCCTTAGCCGAATCCATACAAATATAAAGGGTAACAATAAACTGAAATAGGGCACTTCTCTTTTTATATCCTATTTAGAACAAATTTTCTATAATTTGGATTTTAAGAAACATTGTGAATGAAATGTTAAACTCTACGCTAAACAATATTAAATGGTCTCAGTTACCTCAATTAATTAAAGTTTTCGCATTGCCACAACTATTAACAATTATCAAATTAAAGTTGTAGTTTACTTCAACATACAAAACGTAGATTTCGTAGCTTGACGATATTTGAATAGTATATGTATTTCAATATTTGCAATAAAAATATTATATTACTGTGGAATGTTTCGGTAGTTCCGTCCTAAATAATTAAAAAATATTAAAAATATTTTATTAGATGTGTTATTAGAATTAAATAAATTGAAATAATACTAATTACTAATCAGTGATATTTATATTTTATTATAATAGTAATATTTATTTTCTGTTTCAGAAATATACCTAAATAAAAATATTGCTATTTAAAAAATAGATATGGAAATAATTTTAACAAATTGGATTATAAAATATTATTTAAACTGAAATATATTATTAAAGTGTACAAAAAGTAATTATTATTAAAAATAGAATGTTGATAATATTTGATAATCATATAATTGGACGTTTTAATAATATCGAGTACAGTATTCAGCGGAACCTAAGCCAGCGAGTGCAATATAACTATTGAAGTCGAAGCACAAGCAAGCGAGTTAAGACGCCATTGGGAAGATGTTGATCCGAAAGAATATTAGGAGTAGGTATGCTGCGATTTGGTAGAAGTTATTGACATTTACGTTGAAGACCACCCAAAGTCGCCAATTAGTAAGATTCAATCCAACTTAATATTGATCTTAAAGGCATTCTTTAAACGTAAACTCATCAACCGACCCCAATGCGAGATACTCCTATAGAAAATTAAAAGCCTGTAAGAAGTCTAGAACATTGAAGATGTTCTGAAACAGGCATCCCTACCTGCCCAGTAGGAAAATAAGTAAAGTCAAAGCGAAAAGAAGAAGGCCAAGAAGCGACAGAATTAGATGGATATTTCCATCGACGACTGGGTATGAGGCCGGTTCTCCAACATTGAGTATGTTGCCCGCGAAGACATGCGCTTGAAACGTAGACCATGCAAGTATAAATGAAAGTTAAGTGAGTGGGATATATAATTGGACGTTTTAATAATATAAGTGATGTGTGCGCACAAGCAATTATATTAGAGCCGACTATTATAATTATATTATTTAAATGTCAGATATTCTATTCGTTTTAAAGTTCAATCCAAATTTTGTTAAAAATTTTAAATTAAATGAACTACACATTTTGTATAGCAATTAAAACTCTACCAATAATTACTTGTTTTGTATGTAACATAAAATTATATAATTAGTTGCAAGCTCCAAATTTAATCTATAAACGTAAATATCACAAATTAGCAATTCTGTAGCTATTTGGCTAAATTATTTATGTTGAGTTAAATTATTTTATTTTACAATAATACCATTGTACTTTGCTTGTTATTTGCGTATTTAATGAGATCTGTAGTATCAAATCTCAACATGTCAAATATCACATATTACCTATGGTGATGAGTAATTTTGGTATTTAGCTGTCGTTCAAACAGTTTATGAAATACTTGTAAGACGGTTTCGCCTAGACAGATACTTCTATACCGTTTTTCCGTATCACATAATATTGATTTGAGCTATACAAGAAAGAAATTAAGTTGGCTTATAACACTATTCTTACGGATACATTAATAAGAAGCAATTTATTAATTTTTATGTTTCTATATATTCTAGATTATAAATCAAAAAGTAGTGTTTAATAAATAATTTAAGGGGCATAGCCCGATATTGCTTATTGATTATATTGTACTGTATCCATTAAATTTGCCAGGTAGATTTTTTCTTAATTGCCTCTGTATTAAAATATTGTTTAAAAAATGAGTATATTTTTAGTGCAAAAAATGACACTTTTTGATATCTCTTAGACAACAAGTATTCAAGCAACGCTTAATGTATAATCTACTATATTTATATTTACTTAAGTTAAAAACGAAATATTACATCATACTCTTTCCACACTACTTTGATAATAATGAAATATGAAAAGTAAGTTGAAGTTTAGATTCAGCTCTATCTTAGGGCGCGGTCTTATTTATCTACATGTGTTATAATTATATAATAACCACCTCCAGATTCTATCCAAAACCAACATGTGTTTTCTCCCAATTCAAGAAGATCGTAGTTCATTTATTTGTTCACAATAAATTGAAAAGATTTACTCTATTTAATCTCAACTTATGAGTCCATCATGTTCAAAATGTAAAATAACTCGTAATTCTGCCAATCGTTGACAGTTACCAAAATAAGAATTGGTCCAGAGCAGAACAAAAGTATCGAGCTTTGAATTTACTTTAAACTTACCAGCTCTAAATCATTTTTTATTTAAAATATTTAATTGAAGGTCAACGCGAAAACTTTATCACAAAACTGAGCGTAAAAGTAATTTTGGTGCTTTCTGTTAACACACTTTAGCTTATTATTGTTTTTAACTTCAAACAATTCGAACAATTGTGAACATATAACTTGTTATTCAAGGTGAATAATTGAGCCGATTAATTTAAGTTATTCCACAAATTTCTGAAGTAAACTTAATCGGGAAGTTGAGTTATTAATTATAAGTCGAGATTGTGTAAAATGAAAAGTAAATCGAACATCAAGAAATAATAATTACCCTTATGATAGACTATGTTTAAGGTATAATTTTATGGTATCTTTTAGGCAGAATTTGAAGCCACACACTTAAATATTCTTTTCAAACTTATATAATAGAGAAAATTTTCAACCTATCCTTGAGTGAGCTTGTATTATAATTGCTTATTATTCATTATTATTTTTTCTTGATTTATTAACGAAATAAATCCATTTGATAATGACAAATGCATGTTCAGCGAGGCTATTGGTTTGAAAGAAAACATTATATCTTATAATTCATATTTTAATTTGTCTTAACGCTGAAAATCTTTTGACTGATACTTCTTTTAACGATTTCTTTAGTATTTTTTCATAAATACAATGTATGCGATGCCTTTAGCTGGAAGAATGATACAACAGTAGCACAAAGCTGCAAGTATCAAGCACAATATGATAAGCGGTGACAAAACTATGCATGTGTAACAATTAAAGTCAAGGCCAAAACAGAATTTGACTTTTGTAACAAGTTTTTCATTATGATTCATACCATTAAAATAAGCATTTGATATTAGTTCTCAACAGTATCTTCAATCAGAATCGCTGGTTTGTAGTTGGATCCTTGAAATCTTAATCGACCATCCATTTTTCAACTTTTCTAAAAGAGTTATAATTTCAGCTCTAACCAGCATTTTAAACTGTTAATATAACAATATTGAGTGAGCCACGACAGTAGCGATTTTCAAGGTAGTTTTAGTTTAAAATCTTGAATGTTCGAAATACGAAGATCTGCTTGAACAGAGTAAGTCTAATTATTTATACGAGGTTATTAGATATTCATATACTGTTTGATACTATTTATTACCATCAATATAATGTAAGTTCAAAATGAGGTTTGATTTTTATGTTGGCTAATATTAATCAGAAGGCTACGCTGAGCTGCACAGTTATCTCTTTCTCAAAGCTATGTTATTTTAGTTCAGCTTGAGTCTTGGCTTCTTTTATTTTCAATTTCGATGCATACACAAAGTAAATAATCTATAACACTATGTGTTTGGAAAATTATTATAATTTCAGAATTAATATAAATATAAATATTATAATATTAAAAATATTATGTTTCATGTATTTCAACTTAAATTCAAATATGTATCAAATTTTAAACTTAAAACAAGAAGTAGTAATAGTCTAAGGATTCCTTCATACAGAAGAAATAAACATTACTATATACTACTACCATTACATTATCTAACTGCAGTACTTTAAACTGTAAAGAATATAAACATAAGTATAAATTCCACATTTCTTCAAATTTACAACTATTCCAATCTGTTAGCGGCGTGTGAGATTATTGCTGTATGAAAGTTTTATGAGTCATATCACATTAATATAGACTTTTAACAAAATTCTATGTATCATTTCTATCAACATAACACATAACTGATTTAGTTTAATAACGTAACATAACTGATTTAGCTTTCATCATTTTGGGAATGAAAATTAACAAAATATTATGTTGTTGACATACATTGATTTTTAAATCTCTTTTGAATTTACTTCTCTTACTCTTCTTCGATAAATAAAATCATAATTTAGTATATTTCAGCGATTATTATAATTTGATCTACAAGGGCTAAGTGAAGTATATAAGTGTATGTTAGTATTAGTTATATATAGAACTATATATTTTAGCAACTTGAGATTTAAAGTCAATTACAAAAATTTTCAAGAATTATATTCTAAAGTTTTGAAATAATTTAGAATACTGATTTCATTTGTAATGATTAATTACTAAATATATACTATACTATAATAATCATAGACTTGTTAATATATGAATGTCTTTCAAATCAAAAATAATATTTATGTACTAAAAATTAAAAAATTTCCCATGTATGAAATTCAATGCTGTGTTAAATAATATAATTATAATAGTCGGCTCTAATATAATTGCTTGTGCGCACACATCACTTATATTATTAAAACGTCCAATTATATATCCCACTCACTTAACTTTCATTTATACTTGCATGGTCTACGTTTCAAGCGCATGTCTTCGCGGGCAACATACTCAATGTTGGAGAACCGGCCTCATACCCAGTCGTCGATGGAAATATCCATCTAATTCTGTCGCTTCTTGGCCTTCTTCTTTTCGCTTTGACTTTACTTATTTTCCTACTGGGCAGGTAGGGATGCCTGTTTCAGAACATCTTCAATGTTCTAGACTTCTTACAGGCTTTTAATTTTCTATAGGAGTATCTCGCATTGGGGTCGGTTGATGAGTTTATTATTAGTTAGATAAGTAAACTTTATTCGCATATTTAAATGATTAACATTGAAGATACGTATTGAACTAAATATATAATTTTTTGATTATTAAATAGTTAAAGTGGAAATGATAAATAAATACGAACATTTATATGAATATATGTAATAATATTATATTTCCACACGTTTAATTATTATTAATATTCTTTAATTACATTTTCGCCTAATATAATCAAAGTTTAAATAACATCGTTAGTGAGTAATTGAATGTGTATAAGTAATATTAACGATAGAATTATCATTTAAATATGACTATATTTCTTTGGCTTTGATTATTTGATAATATTGGATCATTCATTATGTTTAATTTTGAGTAAATACAACGCCGATGCATGTATTTATTTAGGAGAAATATGCTTGAAATGTGAAACTTATCTATTTCACAATATTTATGTTTGTATTTCATATTATGATATCTTCTATTGTATTAGTATATAAACAATTAACATTTAATCATTTGTAATGTAGCAATAATATTTTGCTTAATAACAATTAATATAGTTATTGCTAGAAAGTAAATTCTTTGAATAACATTAAACTCGATGATTCAATGTATTTAACATAAAAATCTAACAATATTCACTTATTTCTGTACAATAATGTCACATAACAGTCTTAAATAGATGTGTCAATATACAATGTTGAAGTAAATACTTTTGCTTTATTTGGATTTAGTATGAAAAGCTAAATACTTTTAAACTCAAAAATTAGTATAAGTTTGCAATATTACGTTTTAACTGGAGCGTTACTTTGTACAAATTGTGATATTGAAGTTGATAGTTGCACATTAATATTTAATGCTTCAGGATAACAAATTTCAGGGATGATTATTGAACCAATTGAAAGTGTTACAGTTAAATATTCTTTTATTTAATTTAGAATATGTAGTTACAATTCATCTGGGCTTGTAAATGTTATTAACTTTTAAACAACTTTTATTATTAATGAATGTAATTTAACTGGAAGTAATTTAATTCAAAGTGATAACAATGGTTATATAGCATCGTGCATATATGTTAAAATTGTTCTTAATATATAAAAGTTTTCTGTTTGCGTTGATTCAACTTAACGTTTTGGGCTTCAGACTTTAACTGTTACAAACGGAACCGAATAAGTATAATGTGACTTATGTGGCGCTTTATACAATGTTTATGGAATATGTACAGATAATCTGTTATTCAGTGAAGATGAAAACGGAATATATAAATGTATATATCCGTTTGAGTACATTTATAATCAATGCATTTGTGCATACGGATACTTACTAAATGAAAGCTAATGTGTTAACATAATAGATTCAATAACAAATATGTAAAATTCAGATTTTAACGATAAGTTGTAATAAATTGAAGTTTCAGTTAACAATATACAATAAAATCTCTAAGTTTTAGATTAAAACCTGAATAAAAATATTACGGATGTATATAATAGTATTTATAATAACTATACAGACTTAAAATACTTTGTAAAATCAGTTAACTAATAATCGGATAATAACTTGCTGACAAATACAACTATTTTAGACAACAGAATATACAACAATATAAGCGCAATGAATATATCTATTTCTGCACTGAAAAACCAGTTGTAACAATTAAATGTTTTGACTCAAACAACAGTAATCGAGTTGGGACCGAGATTAGTAGGCGGGTTGCAATTAATTGAATGAATTCCTTTTACCTTGGCCGCGAATACTTTAGTAAAATTTTATTAAAATTATGTATCACACTCCAAAATTTCCGCATCAAAAATGATTATTAATCTTAACTATATCTAGTGATTCATTGATATTGTACGCAAACCAGTGATAAATTCCCCATGAAATCGATCATATAAATCATAATGGCATCAGTTTCGTTTTGTCTTTAATTTGTAATGAGTCATCTGGTAAAATAGAGTTTTTAGTAGAGAACTACTAATACTCAATAAAACTTAACCAACCAAAAGCTTGTTTATTGTCCTTCCTAAACGATGGCGGAAACCCATGTGTTATTCTGTCTGGTTTAAATTTTCTTGTCCTAATTGCTACAAGAAATAGCGTTCAGTTAGATATTAAAAATTGATTTGTGTTTTCCGGCAATTCACAAAAAATTGCAGTACTTTAACAATATAGCAACTGATGAGATGCTAGAATTCAATATTTATTATTTAATTTGAAGAACAAAGAACTTTTGAAAATAACGAATTTTCATTTTTCAGAAACAAATGTTAACGCCTTTAAATTTAATAATAAGAGCTTAAATGACTTGGTTGAATTGTAATATAATTGGTTGTAATAGTTTCGAGAGCTGAGCGCTTGGTTAAAGTTAGACAATATTCTGAATTATGTGTCCAATTATTCAGACTGTGAATAAATAGATCTATTTATCATGATATTAATTTAATAAGTAACAATAATATTCAGTGATGTCTACTAATTCTTTATAATTAGCATCCAAATCTTTAATTTGCAACAGCTGAAACAATTATTTCGAACATTGCTGAAGCAATATACTTACTTTAATAAGTATTATATGTTAGTTAGTATCAAAAGAGTTCAAAAGTTTCTTCAAAAGTTTGTTACCACTTCTTTTTATTATATATATTCATTTCGTATTAGAATACAAGGAGCAAAATATAATATTTGATTTTGTGATTTGTATAATTAGTCAAGTGTAGAAAGTAGTAAATTAATGAAACTAAAACTTTCAATTCTGCGACACAGAGTTGTAATAAATATTCAACTACTAATTGTAATAGAAAGCTTTAACCATATATAATATGTCCAGTATTTTTCGTTCAAAGTATTCAATAGAATATATAATATAATATGCACGCTTGGTGGTATTAATACACTTTAAAATCAATTTAAAAACTTTCATTTTTAACAAATCATGTAACTTTAGCAACTTATACATTTTCTTGATATAGTGCTTACAAACTATTGTGTACCTAATATTATTAACTTTATTTAGATTTGAACCTGATTCCAGTTTAATTAGTTTAAACATTTAATTCGACTGAAATCAAATTGTAGTAATAATTAAATATATTATCATAGTATTCGTTTTACATATTGGTATTAATAATTAATATAGTAATTTAGTTCTATCGAACATTAATATATCGGTTCATGTAAAACTAAATTTAGAGCAAAAACTGAATAAGTTAACAATACAAAGAGTGCGAGGGATCTTATGTTGCAATTTATGCACGCATCGTTTGAAGAAGATTCTATGATATTATTACAAAAATATCACAACAATCAAAACTTACTAGTTTACGAAAATGTTGATAATTGGAAAAATCGTTGTGATGGAAATAATTTTTAATGTGCTATTTTTACGTTTCAAACGAATCATGAAAATATTTTTGAATTGCCGGAAAATGCCCATGATTATTTAGGTTGCTAAAAGTACACATTTATGAACATACAAAAATTCAATTTTGAATTTTTCGTAAGTATCTATTGTAATATCTCATTTAATGCAATAACGTTAGAGGTATTGTATACTGCGTAGATGAACAAATAATTACAACAATGGATTGAATATAACATTTATGAAAATTGAATTATGATCAAAAATGAACTAAATGTGATAAATGAAATGAAAGCTGTATTGTGAGAATATTTTACTTTAATATTACGAGATGTAGTGAACGCATAATATTTATAAAATTTCACTCCTGAATTCCAAAAAAAGTTATAAAATATTACTGTCTCAAACATAAAATGATTAAACTAATATAGATATTGCATCTTTAGATTCTAACTTAAAGTCTAACTTTACTTATCTTATAAATGGCCTGTAATAACTAGATCAGAAAATATTTAATAACTCAAGTTAACTTAATATTGAACTATAAACCACCAAGACTACTCTATAAAATTATATTATTTCAAATTTTTCACAAACATAAACTAATTTATTGGAAAATACTACTGTTTTGGATTGGAGAATATTTAATAATATTTCTGCTCTGAACATTCTATATTAAACTATGAACGCAACAATTTAACAATAATAAACTGAAATTAGTAGTTTAATTAAATAAATTAACTGCACGAATAATTACGGTTTCTCAATGATAAACAATTCCTGTGTTCAAGTTGTATGTGAAATTAAAGGTTAAGTAAACATAAATGGAATATGTTAGTGCTTAAATATTTATTCAATTGTAGTTGATGGAAAATGCGTTTGTCCGAATAATTCTTCTGTTATTGGAGGCTAATGTGTCTGTAATATAGGAGGATAGAATATTAAACATGGTGTTTGTGAATGTTCTACTGTTGGTGCATTTGTAGATAATGGAGCGTGTACTTGCGGAGTTGACAGCTTGAATATATCAAATACTTGTAAGTGTCCAGCTGAATCAACTTTAATTAACGGAATTTGCTAATGTTAGTCCATTTAATAAAATATAGTAAATGGCACTTGTTAATATTTAATAAATACCACAGAATTTGTATGCAGCTAATAGCAATTTGAAACAAGTTTCAGTTTATAAAATATAAATTATCATGTTACAAGTTCAAGCAATTTTAGCTCTGTCTACATATTTAGTGTATCCACAATAATTTAAGATGCATTTATTGACATAGCTGATAATGTGTATTCAAATGCATACCCATTATTTTAAGGTTAAGTCTCATTCAATAACATTTAAATACAGTTTGGCACCTAAACGACAACATCGGGTTCAATTCTTTCTAATAATGCAATAGTTTCTGTGTCATAAATGAATATTATGTCGAAAAATAATAGTTTGTTAACAGTAACAAGCGGGTAATTGAATATTTTATCGTAATCATCCAAAAACGCAACTATATAAAGTTTGTTCTTAAATTTATCTTTTGAAATGTCTAATGGTAATATAACACTTATTAACACAATTCAAGATACCATTAATATTATGAACTATTAAATATCTGGTGTATATTAGAGCTACAATTGCATTTCACTTTTATCACTGATTACCAGTTCTTCTACAATAATTATAAATAACTTTAATTTTTATCCACACATTTTTACTGGCGGTAATTGCTCATCATTTTTATTAAGTTCAGTTTAGTAGAGTTCAGTTAATTTTACGAACATTGCAATTGTTCTAGGTAACAGCTCATAATATTCAGAACTAGTTTCTTCGATTTCTTCAAACACATATAATTTTGGTGGACTTATTACTAACTCATTTGAAACTTTCGTAAAAGTGGATTAAGTAATTTTCAGAAGCTATTAATACTGGAATACATAGTTGATAAATTAGTCAGGTATGCTAATAGGTTATGTATAATCTAATATTATAAATGTTTCAATTCATAATGCGTGCATGTAGCTTATTCTCTAAAGCACTGGACACATAAGATATTTTGGAATTATTGGAGCTATTGAAGGAAATTTATCGATATAATAAATACAAATTTATGTTGAAGCTTAAACTAGTTTCAGTAAGTTTGGAATGATAGGCGAATAAATGATATTTTCAATATCGTCAGTTGTTGAAAACGTTATTACTATTCTAAACAATTCAATAATTAATAGTACTTCTTTTAATGATTTAGGTCCTCTTTATGGTGCAAATTATGCAAATATTAAATAAATTAAAAATATTTTTGTAAATAGCAGCAATTTTGGTTCATAATTTAGTAACGGGGGATTAATAGGTGCTGTTGGTTACCTAAATATTTCTTTGACAAATATTACTGTTTAACACACGAATGTTACAAGCTTTACAAATGGTACCGGTGGTATGATTGGATATGTGTATAGTTGTTCGATAGTTATTAAAGACTCAACAATTAATACAGTTTCTTTGGTAGCTTAAAAAATTTATGGTATCGTTTTAGGAGTAGACGCAGGTTACAATACTTTAAATATTCAAAACTCAAAATCAGTTGGGAACAATTATATAAATAATGTGTTATAAGAGAATTGCGGGAGTTTTACAAGTATTATTGGTTAGGTAACTCAGTGTTGAGTGAAGTTTTTTGTAATAAATGAGTTTAAATGAGTCATTATTCATTATTGTGAAACCTCACTTTTATTTGTTGAAAGTATTCATTTAATAACATGTATCAATATTTTGAAAAATGATAATGAGATAAAACTAAAACGAATGGAGGTTTGAAATATTTGTTAAGACAATTAATAATTATAATTTACTTTTAATTAATACTTGATTATACTGAGGTTCAATAATATAATTTCTTCAATTATGCTAAATTTGAGTGTAGTTACATTTATAAGCAAATAAACTAATCAATTCTAATTTTCCACGTTTTCATAAATTTGCAAGAACAAGAATACTTTCCGTTGTTGATTAGAAAATAATTGACTAAATTTTTAAACTTGCTGCTAATAGCTAATTCTATATTAACTCATAATATTTTGTGAAGTCTATTTTATAATAAAATATTTCATCAGTACTAAAGGTTCGCACAGCTACAGAAGTTTAAACTTTTATTTGATCTTGCAACGTTGTTGTTTAACTCCATAATACTGAAACCTCACGTTTATTTTATTTTTCAACTGTATTATTTCGTTGAATGCTATTGTTATTAATTATATGAAGTCGAAGTGGCCTAGCAGTAGTATTAGGTGTATTGGTACGATTCCCGATGAACTGGGACTTTTATTATCGTCTAGGGCTTCGATTTCTCTATTTCCTCATGCATAATGTCGGCCATTTACTCTTTTTGTATGTTGGAGTCAAAAGGCTTGTTAGTGTAATTACAAACGGAGTAGTAACAATAGGAGTCGAGTGAATAATGTAAACAGACAATCAACATTATTGACAACAACTACTACTTTGAGTAAAATAACTTTGCAAAGGTAGAATATATAGTATAAGATAAAAATTGGAACTCCCCCATGATTAAATTAGGTAAGCACTAGAGAACTCAGCAATAAGCTTACAGGACAGGCGATATATCTTCAACCACCTCTAGTCACGGTGGGCGGACGATATTCCGAGAGTAACGTAAGGGGTATCTACTGGAGATGTCATAAGTTAAAAACTATTTCTGGCATGCGTAGACCCAATACTATTCGAACTCGACGAAAAAGGATACAGAGCCGTAATGTACGCTGATGATTTGACTGTTCTTCACAAAAGAGGAAAATATCATCAAACTGTTGAGTTACTTGCAAATATGTTCCAAAAAATCGGACTAGTGATTAACAAAGACAAATGCGAAGGAACCGACCCTAGCTCAGGAAACACAACAGGTGTTATTGAATTCCTTGGACAAAATATCGGAATCAACTCCGAACCGATAGCAGTTCAAACACGGAAATAACTCCAAACCAGGATTAAGGCATTATAAAAATACGATATTCCCAAATTCTACTAATATCTCATTTTCAAACAATGCATTATCCCCTCAGCAAATTACGGTCCCTTCCTCGAAGCTTCCATAACTTAAACCCAACTGGCTGATGCGAAAGATAAATACGATTACATCGACATCATGCTAGCAAAAGCTATGGAAGAAATCCTCGAATCAGATCTTCCAACCAAAGATCTACTCGATGTCATGTTACTCAGCAAGGACGACGGGGGCTTAGACTTAATAACCCCTGGAGCATATTTCGATCTAATGATTCAAAATAGGGACATGGCGTTCCAAGATCCGACTAAAGTAAATAAGGAAACGAGAGACTTCTTCTACAAAAACAGACACGAATTCATCAATTCTAAATAATACCCACTAACGTGAGAACTGCCTGGATAACTACTACTAAATCACAAACAAAGGGTTCTAATATTTAGTTGACATGAGATTCAACAAAAAGCAAAAATACGTAAGCTTAGATACAAAATGTGATCTTTGCAACTGCAAGAATGACATCTACCACGAGCTTAATTGTAAAAAGCTTCAAAGAAATCACATCTTAACACATGATTACTTTGTTAGATAGCTGGCCGATAAAATGATCGACGCCAACAAAGTTAGAGAAGTCAAAGAAGTTAGCAAGAATAATAACAACAGAACTGACCAAAAACACAAAGCTGACATATCTTTCATAAAAGATGGCAAGCAACAGTTCTTTGACATAGGCATATCCTGGGACACCGAGAGATACTTCGCTGTGAAACAAAAGCATTATCAAACGGAAACTGTCAATGGCTAGCCTATAACTTGCACCCTAATTATTATCGGAAAAGATACGACAGTCCATCCAGAATCATTATCGATCATTATCGAAGAGCCATGGTTATACCAGTAAGTTGGAATCCTAATGTCCAACTATAGAGAACAAATAGACTTTTATATCTTTTACATGATCGCTCCAACGAGCTTTTGTTGCATACATAATATATTTGTGCGTTGCGGAACCTATATTATTTCCGTTTAAGTTTCTAGCTAGGATATCGTGTCTAAGGCTGTTGAAGGCTGATTTGACATCAAAGTTTATGATGGTGAAGCCGTTTTTGATTGCTTATGCCACTTTGAGTTTTGCTTGTAATTGAGTGTAAGCTTGGTTTACATACTAGTTTGTATTTATATTTTCAATTACGATCCTATGGTCCTTTTGGATTTTTCTCTTAACAATGCGGTGTAGTACGTTGAGGAGTTGTTCTGTGCAAGCGATTGGGCGAGTTTTTAGGTCACCATTTTGGTCTCTTGCCAGATTATTATCTCTGATAAGGAATTTATGGTCAAATTTGTATAATCTGTTATCAGGTACGATATTTTTACACATAAGATATTTTGGAATTATTGGAGCTATTGAAGGAAATTTATCGATATAATAAATACAAATTTATGTTGAAGCTTAAACTAGTTTCAGTAAGTTTGGAATGATAGGCGAATAAATGATATTTTCAATATCGTCAGTTGTTGAAAACGTTATTACTATTCTAAACAATTCAATAATTAATAGTACTTCTTTTAATGATTTAGGTCCTCTTTATGGTGCAAATTATGCAAATATTAAATAAATTAAAAATATTTTTGTAAATAGCAGCAATTTTGGTTCATAATTTAGTAACGGGGGATTAATAGGTGCTGTTGGTTACCTAAATATTTCTTTGACAAATATTACTGTTTAACACACGAATGTTACAAGCTTTACAAATGGTACCGGTGGTATGATTGGATATGTGTATAGTTGTTCGATAGTTATTAAAGACTCAACAATTAATACAGTTTCTTTGGTAGCTTAAAAAATTTATGGTATCGTTTTAGGAGTAGACGCAGGTTACAATACTTTAAATATTCAAAACTCAAAATCAGTTGGGAACAATTATATAAATAATGTGTTATAAGAGAATTGCGGGAGTTTTACAAGTATTATTGGTTAGGTAACTCAGTGTTGAGTGAAGTTTTTTGTAATAAATGAGTTTAAATGAGTCATTATTCATTATTGTGAAACCTCACTTTTATTTGTTGAAAGTATTCATTTAATAACATGTATCAATATTTTGAAAAATGATAATGAGATAAAACTAAAACGAATGGAGGTTTGAAATATTTGTTAAGACAATTAATAATTATAATTTACTTTTAATTAATACTTGATTATACTGAGGTTCAATAATATAATTTCTTCAATTATGCTAAATTTGAGTGTAGTTACATTTATAAGCAAATAAACTAATCAATTCTAATTTTCCACGTTTTCATAAATTTGCAAGAACAAGAATACTTTCCGTTGTTGATTAGAAAATAATTGACTAAATTTTTAAACTTGCTGCTAATAGCTAATTCTATATTAACTCATAATATTTTGTGAAGTCTATTTTATAATAAAATATTTCATCAGTACTAAAGGTTCGCACAGCTACAGAAGTTTAAACTTTTATTTGATCTTGCAACGTTGTTGTTTAACTCCATAATACTGAAACCTCACGTTTATTTTATTTTTCAACTGTATTATTTCGTTGAATGCTATTGTTATTAATTATATGAAGTCGAAGTGGCCTAGCAGTAGTATTAGGTGTATTGGTACGATTCCCGATGAACTGGGACTTTTATTATCGTCTAGGGCTTCGATTTCTCTATTTCCTCATGCATAATGTCGGCCATTTACTCTTTTTGTATGTTGGAGTCAAAAGGCTTGTTAGTGTAATTACAAACGGAGTAGTAACAATAGGAGTCGAGTGAATAATGTAAACAGACAATCAACATTATTGACAACAACTACTACTTTGAGTAAAATAACTTTGCAAAGGTAGAATATATAGTATAAGATAAAAATTGGAACTCCCCCATGATTAAATTAGGTAAGCACTAGAGAACTCAGCAATAAGCTTACAGGACAGGCGATATATCTTCAACCACCTCTAGTCACGGTGGGCGGACGATATTCCGAGAGTAACGTAAGGGGTATCTACTGGAGATGTCATAAGTTAAAAACTATTTCTGGCATGCGTAGACCCAATACTATTCGAACTCGACGAAAAAGGATACAGAGCCGTAATGTACGCTGATGATTTGACTGTTCTTCACAAAAGAGGAAAATATCATCAAACTGTTGAGTTACTTGCAAATATGTTCCAAAAAATCGGACTAGTGATTAACAAAGACAAATGCGAAGGAACCGACCCTAGCTCAGGAAACACAACAGGTGTTATTGAATTCCTTGGACAACAGGTGTTTTACTACTTTGAGTACTACCTTTTAATCCAGTCAGCTATGAAGCAGTACAGTATTAATAACACCTTCAAAATGCATTAATAATACTTTAGTTGCTAATTTTCAACCACAAATTGATCATAAATTGAATTATTGATAAGATATAAAAAGATAATAAATTATTTAAAACCATTTCTAGCTTTACTACGTTTGTAGAAACCAAGCATTTGGAATTATAGTTCGTGAACTATTAACGTGACAAAGTACTAACGTGGCAAAGTAAAGAAGACTCCCTCCTTTTAACCTTTAAAACGATTGCCTGAGTTCAAATATGTTACAAATGACTTAAAGAATCACTTGAATGCTTCACCACCAGCGTCGTTGCATTTGGATACTCTTTCTGACATTGACTCTAATTGTACGTATTTACTTGCAAGTACCAGTTCAAACATCATTGAGTTCTTGATAAAACTCGTTTAGCATTGATTTTCCCAAATAGAATTCGTTTTCTTATCCTTAGCTTTAATTAATATGTCGCCTCTGACACAATAAAAGGTACCACCAAACATTGTCGACAAAAGTTTGCCATGTTGTAGATAAAATGCTCAAGATTGATATGTTTGCAAAGGATATATTGTTGTTGATAATTCATCATCGACTCGTATACGAACATCATAGAACCTATAATCCCAAAGTTTTCATTGAGATAAAAATTCGTTCAAATCTTCAATAATATAAAAACGGGAGGTCGCTTAAATACTTTAAACATAACTAAGATGATTAGAAACGTACGGTGTATCTTAGGCGATCAACAAGTGATCATTAGTAGGAAGTTAGGCATTATTTAATTTACTTCATTCATTACTTACTTACCTCATTGTTGTTCTTTTTGGTTATTCTTTTTCATTTTCTTTTTTAGTTTTTTATCTTTTGATTCTTTTTAATTTTTTATGTCTTTTTGGTCAGTTTATTTCCTATTCATTTATTATTTTGTTTTATGGCTGGGAGCTGGGATCCTCATAGATCGTGGGAGATTACGACGTTGTCGCCATCTCTGTTCCGGAATTCTTCATAAAAAACGATTAAAAAACGATTAAAATTAAAATATTATAATTTACATCATATTTAAGTGAAAGTATATAAAATATGATGCTAAAATTAAATTTACAATATATTTATGTTTTAAATACTATAAAATAGAATTAAAGGGAAAGTGACAAAATTTATGTTGTCATTTAATATGTTATTGTGTCACACAATAGAGACAATGTCTTATTGGCAATTATTGTCAAAAGTGCTCTTATTGTATACACAGTTGTAGATTAAAGATTATATTAATTTTTTGCAGTTGTGTGTGCAAGAAGACCAGAAAAAAAGATATACCACCTCACTTCCTTCCTTAACCCTTTAAACAGAAAAGCATAGTTTCAGAAACGCATTCCCTCCGTAGATCTGGGTCAAAGTTGTCGTATTAGTATATACCAACGTAGTAGGACTTACCCTCACTCAACTCAGCCGTACCACCAGCGGGCTTTGAATTTAAGAAAATGAAGAACATTTCTCTTTTACTACAAGTCGTCACAGTGAGAACGTCTTCTGACCCATCTCCATTTACAGATAATTAGAGTTGCTATATCAAGTGTTCATCCTAGCTGAATTCAATTTTTGTTCAAAATTTAAGTAGAATTTAGAATTTGGAAATTTTGATTTCATTTGGAGATTCAGATTTAAATCTGCTTTTATTGAGGTATAGCATCAAAACTCATATTTGAATGACTCGAGTCTGCACGGCCACTTCCCCGTCTAAAAGTTAAAGAATTAATAACGGGTCGATAGCAAGCGAAGTGCAAAATAATGTTATGAAAATCGACTCCAAACATTTCGCAAGCCGATGCCAACAACATAGAACCATGTTCCATTTATATGATCATTGACCTTTTTAAAATTTCGATCTTACAGCCAATATTTTAGAAGATTAAACATTTTCTGTTCTATTGTAACTTGAACCACGTCCAGCATTTGTATTTAACGTTGTATTTTTTGTTTGGCTGTTATTTTAGTCACCTTGGTCATTTGGTGATATTGTTGATCATGTTAATGGTGTGGTAATCTAACAGTAAGTTAGATTATATGTAATTATCATGTAATTATAAATGTGTAAATTTATGAATTTGTTAACTTTGTGAATCTCTCATTATTTAATAAAATAAATATTGTGGGAAGTCCTACGGAAAGTTAATTATTAAAAATAAATGGTTAAAAATAAGGTGCGTTTTTGCGTCTTTTTGCGTTAAAAAAGTTCATTTTATGATTCATTTTCATCGTTTTCATTTTCGTTGTTTTTATATGAAATGTTATTATGTATTATTTCAACATAAATATTAGCCATTTAATCCAATGTTGTGTAATCTAAGTTGCTTCCCAAGAAGGAACTAGTTTAACGATTAAGGAAACTAATAGACGTTCTAAGATACAGTTACTGGTAGTCATGGTTTTAAACATGCTGAATGTTACCTGTATTTTCTGATTTTCTTTCCAAACATATTTTAGACAATCATTCATTGGATAGTTGATTGTTTCTACTATTAACAAAGATAATCTTGAGCATTTGAAGTTTACTCATCTTGGCGTTCTATTTCAACAATAATCATAATACTAGCACGTTCGACAAATGTATTGACTTGTATTGTTGACTTGTTTGAGACATGAATTGAAGAAGTGGTGTAAAATGTTTGTTTTACTCATTTTAACATTTCTGACATTATTATACTTTTCATTATGATCTAATCTAGCCCGTAAGATTGACTTTGCTTGTAAACTGTATTATCTACATTATTTCACATACTTACACTACAAAACTATGGCCCAGATAAGTTAAGATATCAAAAATGCGTCTTTAAAGACGCAAAAGGGGAAGATAATACAATTAAAGAAAATAATGCGACATCAAAGACGCAAAGACGCAAAAAGACGCAGCGTCTTTTTTCCACCCCAAAAGCGCCGTCTTTTTAGGCGAAAAAAGACGCAAAAAGACGCAAAAACGCACCTTAGTTAAAATCATTCCACGCTGATGAAATGTTGTTCTGACAGACCTAATGGCCGTTTAAAGAGTTAACAGAGTACCTCACTGTATTTCGATGTCTAAAGCTGGGCGTGCGACTGGTCTTGCGAATTACACGCTTGGTTTTCCGAATACGATGCAGCTGGTGACCGTTTCTCCTTCTTTGATTCCGAGTATGGTTTTGATTGTTTCTGTGTTGGCTACTGATTTGAACAGGCCTGTGTTGCAGGTTCCGTATCCCATTCCGGCCGCGAGTACTTCGAATTCAGCGAGTGCGATGATTCCGTCTTCTGAAACTTCTCCTTGTTCAACTGCGATTATCAGATGTGGGGCTCCTCTGAAAATCGGGTCTGCGCTGGAGAGCATTCCCTTCATTCCTGGGTACTACTACAAGAGCATTTCCTTAATTATTGGAACCATTACGTCCAGTTTTGCTCTGTTAACGACTGAGAATCGCGTTTTGCGCGCGTTCATGGACGAGGGTGCGAGCCCCAGTGCCTGCAACATTTCCCTTAATTGTTCGTTTGAAAACGATTCTTATAAAAAGTTTCTCGTTGAATGGCGTTTTTGCATCGCATTCAGAACTGGATTTTCGGAGAAGGACTTTGACTCCACTCCAAAGAGGGAGATCGCGCCCGTTGGACAAATTGAGAAACAGTGGCCACACCTCATGCAGGAGGACTCGTTCAGCGTTAATTTGCTGTCTACGAATTAAAGGGAATTTGGTAAGCAAATATCTACACACTTGTTGCAGTTAATGCAATCAGATGAAACCTTGAACTGAATGGAAGACATAATCGGAGTGGAAAAGGTTATATTAGAAAGTGGTGGAAAAGAGGGGGAAAGGTGGGAAGTAGCGCACGAATTATTAGTTGACACAATCTAGGTCAATTTAATATTTTAACAACGTGTGTATATTAAACAGACATGAAACAAAGAAATTGTGAAATTGTTACAATAGTATAGTAAATGAAACACAAATATAAAAATTTAAAGATATAAAACTCTAGGTTCCAATAAAAACTCAATTAACATTCACTTTGTTCTTTGCACTTGAATTTCATTAATCATATTCTGAATATGTTAATCCATTAAATTTAGCTACCACTTGAGTTTGAATAGACAAAAGATGATTAATTTTTACATTTGTTTAAAATTACAAGTCTCTAGTTTTTACTGTTAACAAGCTGAGTTTTGTATTTACGTCTCTAATTTACGGTTCAAAGATGAGTTCCATTTTGGAGTCGAAAATGAATTTACTTATTTATTTCGTTTCGCATTTAGGTATTTTTTGTTTATAAGCTTTTTCATATTCACTTACTCTCGTTTTGAAGTCAGGCCCAGGGAATATCTCGTCCAGTATATAGTCTTTGAGTTTGAACCCGTTTTCTCCCAGTTTGAGCATTTCGTAGTTCATTTGCTTATTGGTAATGAGTTCTAATGATTTTCTCTGTTTAATCTCAACACGCGAGTCCAACATGTTCAAAATATAAAATACCTCGTGATTCTGCCAGTCGTTGACAGTTACCAAAATAATAATAGGTCCGGAGCAGAACAAAAGTGCTGAGCTTTGAATGTCTTTGATCTTTACATAACTGTTGATATTATTTACTTAAAATATTTGATTAAAAGTCAAGGCGAAAACTTTATCACAAAACTGAGCGTGAAAGTAATTTAGGAGCTTCCTATTTACACATTTGAGCTTATTATTGTTTTTGACTTCAAACAATTTGCTCGAACAATTGTGAACATATAACTTGCTATTCAGGGTGAATAATTGAGCAGATTGATTCAAATTGGTTCCAAAATTTCTAAAATAAGCGAAATCTGGAATCTGAGAAATTAATTACAAATCAAGATTACTACTCAGAATGAAAATAAAATCGAATATTAATATATAATAATTACCATTATGCTAGATAATATTTAAAGTACAATTTTATGGTATCTTTAAGGCAGAATTTTAAGCCACAAACTTAAATCTTTTCAAACTTATATAATAGAGAAAATTTTCGATTTATCCCTTGGTAAACTTGTATTATAATTGTTTACTATTCATTAACATTAATTCCTAGTTTAGTAACGAAATATATCCATTTGCAATTGACAAATGCATATTTAAATTTGATAATGGCTTTAAAGAAAACATTATATCTTATAGTTCATATTATAATTTGTCTTATTGGTGAAAATCTTTTGACAAATACTTCATTTTACGATTTCTTTGATATTTTTTCATTAGTATAATGTGTGTTAGGCCTTTAGCTGGAAGAAAAATACAGTAATAACACACTGCTGCAAGTATTAAACAACAAAGTATAAGTGGTGACAAAATTATGCCTGAGAATATAAGTATCCGTTGCTTGGTTTTTAATGAGCACTTTGCCATTGAAGTGAAATATTGTATTTATAACATTACTATAATGAATATGAAAAAATGTTTATGAAAATAATCAAAACTACTGTAAATATTCTACTGTACATATTTCATTCAGAAATGACTGTCTCTTTATTCGATGACTTTGTCGTAGTAATACATGTAGTACTTTTGTGCCTCGCTAGGTGAAAATCCCTTTATATCATCATTTTTAACAGCAAATTCCCAGAATTTTGTGTTCTACTCATCGTTTAGTTCATCAATAGCGAAGCAAACCTCGCTTGGTTTGATAATATTTTGCTCTGGAAGAACATGTTTAAGTGCTTTCTTATAGAGCACTGAGTATTTCAGACGGATTTCATTCTCAAGCTTTACCTACATTTATTAAATTTTCGTTTTTGTGTCCGTTTTTGGAAAATTATAGGGCGATTTGTTCTTATTGTAAATAATCCGGCCAATAAAATTCAGTATATCCTGTGAGAAAATATCCCTGTTAAGGAATTCTGTTTCCTAAGCTAGTTTCGTAATTTGCACCGAGCTCATTTGATCATACTGAGTATCAACTAGATTAGTAAGGTATTTTTTATCTTCTACTGTTAATTTTCCTTTATATAGCACACGTTTATACGAGCACTTGTAGTAATTTGTATGTTAAGAAAGATTCTTAGGTGGAATGCAGTCTTTAACAAGCCCGTACCAGAAGTGGTAGCTCGCGTTCGGGTTCAGTGCGTCAATAATCACGCACAATTCTTTTGGGCTGCTGTTGGTAACATCAATTTTGAGGAATTGCAGAGCGTCTTTGTACGCTTGGGTGTGGAAATCGATCAGTTCTTGTGGTGTTTTCTTTTTCGTGAGTGATTTGAGTTTTGAAACTTTTAGTTTTGTTTCAGAGCTTTCTGATTCGGGGAAGAATCCGTTCATTTCGAGGTCGAATAAGTCTTCTGATGGTAGGTCTTCGTACCCTTTTCTTATTTTATTCGCCTTTTTTCTCAGGATCTTTGTTTTTTCTTCCCGTTCCTTCCATTATTTTTCCATTCTCTTCATGAACGCATTTTATCCTGAATCGCTATCTGACGCACTGTATGATATTTCAGAACTTGATTCTTTCTTTTTCTAATATTTCTTTTTATTCTATGGTTTTACTTCAGATGTTGTTTTCTTATTTTATTTACTTTTTGTTTAAATTATTTCGCTCACAATCTCAGTTGAAGTAGTTGAAGGCTCTTTATTCTCCTTTTTGTTTCCCTTTTTAATTTACTCTTTATTTTGAATGTTATTTTACTTATTTTGTCCCTTTGGTGTTTGTTCATTATTTTTTGGTTAATTTTCACTAATTTGCTCAGTTTCGCTTGGAATATTTGAGAAGAAACCGTTTTGTTCGAGTTCATCTAGCGCATCCGAGGGGAAGAATTCGTATTCCTTGTTCACTTTCTTTGCCTTTGCGCGCAGACGAGCGATATGAATTTTATGTTCAGCCATAAATTAATTAAGATCTACGGAATTGAACGGAATCGGTTCGACTTCTTTGTTGTTTAGTTTGTAGCAGTTACGTGGCTCTTTGTGTTGCATTCGATTTTTAATTTGGGGTTGGATTAGTGGTTTCTATATGATTTAGCTGTTTGATTATATTTGTGGCATGGGCTCGTTTTCAAGCTTGATACTGATTTTTGGTTAAGTAAGTTACCCAATATTAGTTTGGTTGAACGTTTACTGTTCGTTATCATGATTATTATTAAGATTTAAACAATGTGGCACTTCTTTGTGTTACGTTTGCTGTTTTTATATGTTGATTTAGTTAATATTGGGTTATATTTATAGCATGGGCTCGTTTTCTTATTTAATTTCGATTATGTCGTATTTTGTCTGCGTTTAATCAAGAGCTTTCTGATACTGCTTTTAAACAATTAACTCGATTTCGTTAATCAAATCATCGTCCATTATTGGAGTGAATTACAAGCAAAACCTAACTACGTTTATTACTTAATTAATGCTAAATATAAGTTATAATTAATCAAAGAGTGATATCTCGACAAAAAACTTCAAGTACTTGTATAATACTCACACAGGTGGTAACGTAGCAAAAAATTAATTTTACACTCCATGAAGCCGAAATTAACAACAATGAACTTCTTCTATAACAAATTCTTAGCTTTGCGAAATATTCTATTCATAATAATTGAACAAGTTTGTAGTCAGTTTAATGAACATCGCTACACAAATAATAGTTACCTGAATCAACTTTGCAGTGTCAAATGAATAAATATAATATTGGCTACAAAAATAGTCTCTCACAAGAATAGTAAATACAGCTTCAATCCGTAATACGAGAGAGATAGAAAGTCAAAAACCTGACTTTGAAGTAGAACGATATATTATATACTGTATATATTATTTATTTACTGTTCCATGGCAGCAAGGTTTCTACTTTAAGTAACTAAGTAATAACTTCTTCATAAACGTGGAATCACGGAACTTATTGTATTTCTTTGGAACCATCAAAAGCATTTTAGGTCTAATAACTGTAACATCCTCATACTATCATACTATCATTGGAATTTTAGAAAATTTAAAGTTATGTGTTTAAAATATAATGTTTCGATCCTATAAAAACGTGATAGATTGATTTTTTATATATGGAGGTTATAATTTATAAAATAATAATACATGTATATAAAATTGAAAATAGTAGACTAACGAAAATGATAGTACATATATACATATATAAGCATTAAAATATAATTCAAATCCAAAACAATTTTTGTCCAAGCTTGGGCCTCGGCACTCTATTGTTAAGATACTAGTAAATTAATCGACATTGGAAGCAAAGAATTATTAATAAGTGGTAGCCAGAATATATCAATTTAGTGTTCATTGACCGCTTTTATCCCACTATTTAATATTTCATCTTATGTTTGTGAAGTCTATGCAGGCAAAATCTTTTAATATAATATCACTGAAATAGTAATTTAGAAAGGACACTTTCTTTGCCGACCACTGTACCTACTTAGCAAGCATTAGAGCAGTTTACGGCAGGCGCTCAACTTTTGAATTTCAAAATTGGGTATTTTCAAAGTAGAATTACCAAATTTTATAATAGTTTTCACGTCAGTTATAAACCGAAACATACTAATTCAAGATTAAAATGATAAAAATGACATTTTTTCGATATTATTACTAAAACAGTGAGTAAATATAAAGAAATTTCTAAACTTCTTCTAGGCTTTTCTATATTGCACTTGTGGCAGTATAGAAAAAGTATATGAGCTTAAATTTGTAGTACGCCGTTAAGATTTATACTAGTTACTATAGCTATATTAATTAGTGCGCTACTATGTATTATCATTATAATATCATGGAATGAAAATAATGAAAACATACAATTATTTATAATAATGAACTAATGGCTATAATTGGATTGTTAAAACTATATCACACAGATTTAAAAAATATTAATAAAATAAGTAACTAAATTTCTTGTTATAATTTTCCATTTAGTCTCACTTCTCAACAAATGATTAAGTTATTTTAAATAATCATAAAGCTGAATAAGAATTTAACAGATTTTTAGTTCATACAAAACAATATATTATATAAATCAACAACACATGTTTGTAACCAAGTATAATTTTACTCAAGTAGAGTTAATTAATACTGCTTGAAGCAGAAGCAGTTAAATAACGTTATAATAAACTGTAATCTCCAATATTCAAATATATTAGAATTATAATAAAATACTCATATTTTATAAAATATTGTCAAAGGATCCGATAAAATTTAACTATTTATTTTGACTACGCAAATTACTCATAATTAAGTAGGTTCAAATATTATAAGTTTTTACTCTTTCAGTAATTAAAGAATTATACAGGTGTCTTAAACAGATTTAGAGATATAGATGATTTCAGAATACGCTAAATGTGCGTTTATCACATAAAATATTGGAAAAGTTTACATTTATGACTGTTAATTTAAGTTATTAGCACACACTGTTGATTTAATTTCTTCTCTTTTTTATAATATTGAAAATGTAATAGAAATTGAAGGAACTGCAATAATTTTTACATTTTAGGGAAAACTTATAAGTGGATTAACGTTATAATGTAATGCACAAGTTAATATGTCTAGTTTAAATATTAGAGGATTAGTAACAGGTTCCTAACTCACTATCTTCTATGGAATTTGCAAAGAATTGAATTCTTAAGTAAATTTGTATAAATCATCAATTTAGATTGAGTATGACGATCTATAAGCTTTCTATGGCTTCACCTATCTAAGTGTTTCCAAGTTCGTCCTAAACCAGACCGAATTAAGTGTGAAAGGAACCTAAACTGAAGTATTCTTTGGCATCGCTCACGAACTCGGGCCAAGCTAAATAGAGAACTCTTCCTTTAATTTTAAAATATCTTCTTAGAAAAGTTATGCGTTAGTAGAAGTTTAAGTTGGTTCTCTTTCAATAAATAATATCACTGTATCTGGCTCTATAACTGGTAACGATGTTTACGGACTTATTTATGAAGCACAAGCCGCAGTTGTCATCAATAATATAATTTTCTCTTTGGTGATGAATGGTGCGAATTCGTGTGCTTTTGTCTTCAAGATTACTGGTTCTGGATCTGTTTCCTAAAACAATATTTCTTTATCTGGGATTTAAAGCAACGCAATAGCTCCAAGCGCATTAGCTATTGGCCTAACTTGCCCGTGTCCGCTTGGAGCCTGGTTGGTGAAAGGTATTTGCCACTGTACTGCATATTCTATTTTCGATCCTGATTCTCAAACTTGTAAATGCATTTCGGGTCCACTTTTAAATGGAATATGTTGTCCCATTAATTCGATTATGATAAATTCTATTTGCGTTTGCCAGCCTATCAACACAGTTCTTGATAACGGAGAGTGTAAGTGCACCATAATGGGATAAGAATTAACTAATTTAGGTTTGATATGTAAGTGCAAAACCACCAACTCCATCGTAGACACAAGCAAGAAATGTGTTTGCGTCTCGGACGCGACCAACAACACAGCCACGAACACCTGCGAGTGCCCTTCAGACTCAGTTTTCGATTCCACTTCTCAGACCTGTATCTGTCCGAAGTACGCCGAAATGAAGAACTCAGTGTGCATCTGTTCTCAGACCCTGCTCAAGGGCAGCTCCATGAAAAACGGGCAATGCGCTTGTCCAGCTGATACTTCTATCGAATTAGATGAATGTAAGTGCACCACTTAAAATGCTATTTTATCCAACGGAATTTGTGCTTGTGGTCCTAATGCATATAATTAGTCAAATATTTGTACTACTTGTCCTTCAGGAAGTTAGTTAGTAAATGGAGTTTGTGAGAAGTAATGCCGCTGGTTAAGTTTCTATAAATGGAAAATGCAAATGTTCAACAACTAATGCTTTATTCGATTCCAATGGAATATGCATTTGCCCTTTAGACTAAGTTAATAACACCGTTACAAACGCCTGCGAATGCCCAGTTAACTCCATTTACAATTAAGATTCGTAAGCTTGCATTTGTTAAATATAATTTACTGAGATGGTAAACGGAGAATGCATATGTTCAGCCAAAAAACTCAAAGGAAGTACCGTTATGAACGGAAAGTGCACATGTCCAGTTGGTTCAACACAAATTGGAACAGTTTGTAAATGCGCCAACAGAGCAACGTTAGTTGGAACTCAGTGCAAGTGCACTGAAAATCAAATCGGTGGCAGTAAAACACAAGGAAACTTCTGGTGCCCGAATGCTAATAAATGTTGCACTAAAGAAGGTCCAAGAAAGTTCATTTGTGATGGTAATTACTTCACTACCTGCTCTGGTACTGGTGACGTTGTTGAGTGATTGATAATTCAACTTAATTCAAAAATGAGGTTAATAAATATTAATTGACTATTTAAATTAAAATTTGAAATGTAAATAATAAAGTAAACAATATAAAGAGTAAAAATAACTAACAAACCAACGCATACTACATACTTTCGACTAATGGTTGTTTCGGAATTGGAGTGGGTTTTGCACAAACATCTCATTAAACGTAATATATAACATAATAATTTACAAACTAACGGTCTCACAAATAGCCAAGTCTTTTCATGTCTTTGACTTGGTCTGGCAGTTCGTTGAATACAAGTGTGGCGAGGGCGAGTTCTGGGTTTTCGCATTTGGTGCTGGCTGCTTGGAAGCTGGTGAAGTCTACGAATTAAAAGTTGTCGAATGCTCTTCCGGTTTGCATATCGTCGAATTCAACCATTTTGTCGAATGGTCCGTCACCGAGTCCGATGCATGATATCGCGATTGGGTATTTGGATGCTTCGCCGATCGCTTGCTTGTCCAGTTGCATGTTTGAAACGTCTCCATCGGTCATGATGATGAGAATGATGAGCTGGTTGCCTCCGTATGCTTTTTCGATCTCAATTGCTTGGTAAATGAGTGGGGCGAATGTGGTGGGCCCGGATAACCTCACTTATTAAATAGCTTAGTAATAAGCTGATTTAAGTTCTCCAAAACCCTTAAAATGCGGGTCCATGACTTAAGGGGCGAGGAGCGGAAGAACCGTCTTGTCCCTGGTGTCGACGCATCCGAACCTGAACGCGGGAATGAGCCCGTCGTCGTCAAAACGGGGAATTATCGGTTCCAGAATCGAGAGAACTTAAAGATAAGGGTTCTGGTAGTTCGCGCCGTGGAGTGGAGCTCTGTAGGACTTCTCACCACTCCACTCGTTCGATTTTGAGAAATCAAAACCAAGAATGAGTTGCATGGACTCAATACCAGCAGTGCGCATCGCGGCCTCGAGCTCGTCGAAGGACTTGTACTTATCCGGAAGCTAAACCGAGTTTTAACGGTTAAAGGTAGGCTGCGCGCTGTTTACAATCGGAGTTGAACTCTTTCCACCCATTGAATAATATGGGGAGTGGAGATTAATTTTGATTTAAATGCGGTAAATGCTGTAAATGGTAAGTATTGTTGGATACAAAAGGATATAGAACTGAGTGAAACATAATCCAAAAGTGTACTCAAAAGATAACGTATTTTTCAGGTTAATATAACAGTATAAACAACAGTAGGAATTAATACTATATAGAGATATTTTAAAGCAGGTATACTTAATTAAGATTATGTCCTTATAGATCATCAAATTTAAATGAATAACTATATTATTTATTATAAATTGGAAGATAAATAACATGATATTTTTGCATTCAATATGTATTTAATCAGTGTGGTCTATAGATATTATAAGATGTATTACCAACAGTTTATGTATGTTTATCCTTTATTATTCTTAAAATTCATATCTTTCAATGTGATTTTAAGCGGTGGCTGTTAATTTTGTTTTAAACTAGTATAGATATCTTTTGAAAGATTTTTAGTCAGGTCATATCAAAGATAATATCAATCTTATATATCAGCAACTATTTATATCTATTTATGTATCTTATCCAATATCACACTAAATATTATAAAAATATTAGCATTTATTAAAAACATTTTCACGTTCTTCTCCATGTTTGCGGGTTACAAGTTGTACCACCACAAACAAAATCGCGGTCACTGTTGAAATAAACACTGCTGATGTGTATGTACGATGAATCGCTGCATTAGTATCTAATTCCGTTGTTGACTCCTCCGCTATAATTTATATCACTTGAACAGCACATCATATTAGATGTATTTGTAGATCCTACTGATAGTCCCCAGAAAGAATATGGTAAAATTGTTGAACCATATTTCCATTGAGCTGTGCATTTGCATTAATTTTGAATCGAATCAAAAACTGAGCCAGGTGGACAAGTACATACACCACCTGACATATAAATTTTAGGACTTGAGCATGTGCATAAGTTTGAAACATTAGTTGAATTAACTGGACATGTACAAACTCCATTTTACATGGTTGAATATGTAATCTAGCATACACATACTTTACCACTTGCTATTGAGGATGTTGGACAAACACAAACGTTTGAAATATTTGACGAATATTATGGGCACAAACAAGCTGGTTCAACCAATGCTAATTCTGGATAAGCGTTTAATGTTGAGCAAACACAAGCTCCGTTAATTGGACTTGAACCAATTGGACAAGTGCACACTTTTTTCAAAATAAACGCGTTTTTCGGGCACTAACAAACATTATTGTAGGGATATGCTCCTATTAGTGAACACTTACAAACATTTCCAATTAAAGTTGATCCAGAAGGACAATTGCAATCAAGAATATAAGTGGTTTGAGAACCTGTTTACGTACACGACGAATGATATTAATTATCTGAGCAGCCGTATTGAGCTCCAATTTTACCCCAACAATGAGAACAACATAAATTTAGATTGCTACACCAATAATTTCCATCATTTATAAAACCCCAAGTATATCCTGACGTGCAAATACACTAGTTTTCAATCAGAGAAGCACCAGGTGGACAAATTATGGTTCCATTAATGGGACATCTACATTTTCCATTCTCAATGAATTCGTTTAAAGTTGTGCATTTACATGTTCCGTTTACTAAGACTGAAGTTAACGGACATTTACAAGAATTAGAACTGTTAGTTGCACCGAACGGACATTAACAAATCGGTTCAGCTATTGAAGTGTTAATAATTGAATTAAGTGTTGAACAAGTACAAACGTCATTTACAATTATTGAACCAGAGGGACAAGTACAAGTATTATCCTTTACAAACGAATTTAATGGGCATTTGCATGCACCATTAACTGGATATGCTCCAGAAATTTTACAAACACAAGTATTTCCAACCAAAGTCGAATCTATAGGACACTAACATGACTTTAGTTAAATATTTTAAGGATAAGCTGTGTCATATGTGCATGTATGATATTAATCGTCAGAACACCCAAAATTATCTCCAATTTTCAACAACAGTGTGCAACATAAATTCAAATTTTTACAGTTATGGGAGGTGGAATTGCTTTTTCTTGTTTACTATGTGAGTAATTATATATTAAAATATTTTGCCACTTCTAATGCGGATGACAAATTCCAATAAATAATCTCAAGTTGGAGATTATTCATGAACTACTCATTAACACAAGAGGGCCAAAAATATGATTTCGATCGTATTAGACCATAATCGACTATTCAAAGTCGGTATTTAATATTCCAAAAAGGAAAAATAGAAATTACCACATGCAATAAAAGGACGGCAATGACAAAAATAAACGCGGTAGAAGATGTTTAGGGAAGGTCAACTAATTCACTTAACAAACTTAGGCAGTTCTGAAGCGTTTGTATTTTCTTCATTTCTGGGTCCAACGGATGAATTCATAAAATATTGTACCAATCTGAACTAGTTATATCACTTGTTTAAGATGTCCCTGTGTAATTTCTACGTTTTAGTCAACAAAACTAATTTATGAAAGATTTTATCTCGAAAATATATGGTAGTTAAGCCTGATTGGAGAAAAGAATAAGAGGATCCAATGATTGGTATACGGACGCAATATGTAATTTATAACTAGTAGCGCAAGCACTGGACCTGCAGAGGACCTCGGTGTTCATCTTCAACTGGGTCAATCTGAACGATTTTAGGTATTTCTTAATCACGAAAACAATGGAGGACTTTTTCTTTCAATCTCAACCGGGAGCTCAAGATGAAGTATTGGTACTTCGCTTAATTAGAATTATAATTCAGGTAGTTACAGTCGCTTTCATTCTCAATATTCAAATAATGAATGCATTTTTGTTTCTTGAAGAATGGAATCAAGTGGGTTAGTCGGGCCCAGCATTAAATAATATATTGATGCTACTCTAAAACAACAGTTATTTTACTTATGATCTTCCACTTCCATTTCATAAAGAGAAATCAATTTTCTTGATTGTTAAATTATACAACGTTAGGTAAAGTTGAAACTTATTATTGAAGTATATACAGAGTTATATACGTTAATTATTGTAGCACAGCTATCCAAGGCTCAACCAGGCCTTGATGTGATTGAAGCACTTTACAAATCAATAGTAAATAGAGTTAATGAGTGTATTGATGAGGAGGGAGAACACACTCATTATTGAGCCGGGCAGTGATATAAGTAAGATTCAAATAATAAACTTCATTCTTCTTCCTAATTCAAAAAAGCATTTCGAGGGCCCACCACTGTACACCAATAATTTCCTAAAGAAACCCAGCTCCAACTATAGTCTGTTGTGCATTAATAAATATTTCCTTATAATGTAGCACCGGTTGGAATAGCACCCTAAATTACTGTTGAATTAATTGCACATTCACAAATACCACTTTTAAGATATTGATTAGGTTAATTACATTAACAAACGCCATCCACAATAACTGACATCCACGGACAAATACATTTATTACTTGAATTTAAAGCATTTACTGCACATTAACAAACTCCGGAAACAGGGAAAGCATTTAAAGTTGAACAAATGCAAACACCATTTTGCAACATTGAACCAGTTGGACAAATACAACTGTTCGAAATGTTAGTTGCATTAATTCCACACTAACATAATCCATCAACAAAGAATGAATTTGTAGTTTAACAAACACAAACTTCATTAATAAAGCTAGAACCGATGGGGCAAGTACAAATATTTGATATATTAACAGAATTCGCAGGGCAAGTACATTCTGAATTTAAAATTAGAGCATTTTTAGTTATGCATTTGCATTATCCATCTTCTAATATAGAATTTAAAGGGCAGATGCACATATTTGAAGAATTTATTGAATATAGTGGACATTCACAAGCGGGTTTAGTAAGTTTAAGATTTATCACAGCATTTGGAGTGGAACAAACACAAATATTGCTCGCTAAATATGATCCTAATGGGCAAACACATTGGTTATTTTATATACGGTAAAGTCTCACAAGTACACTAGGTGCCGAGTCTCACTAATAGTACTAAGGAAAATGAATAGTTTATTTGTCATTTCATGTGGTTTTCAGATATTTTGAGATATCTCACGAATAGAACAGAGTTGATGACGAAAAGACCAAACCTAATTACAAATAAATATTATAATTTGAACCACCTGATAAAGGTCAGAACATCATAAATATAATTAATTTTATTTAGTCTTTTGTTAAGATTCAATTATAATCACTCATTAATAATGAAAGCTCGATTTTATATTATATTATTCCTAAAACTTCAAAAACGTTCTAGTCGAATAGTTTCTTATAAATTATTGCATCTAAATCGATTATTATCATTGAACAGTCTTTTATGTAACATATATTATCATTAACCAAGTAAGGAGTGGTACGCGTTTATTAAATTAAATGAATAAAAATTGATTAAACAGATGAATTACATAGGTTATCACAAATAGAACAAAGTGGTTGGCAAATAAGACTAAACTAGATATCTCACGAATAAGCTTTGGAAATCAATAGTCTATTCGTCATTTGTACTCTGTTCTATTTGTGAGACTCGGTACCTAGTGTACTTGTGAGACTTTACCGTAATTGCATTTATTGGACAAACGCATTTGTTATCAATTATTAAACTTGATTATATTGTACAGATACATGTTCCATCAATATTTTCAGCTCCATTCGGACACATACAAGTATTTCCATTTTTGTATGCGCCGTTCGGGCAACAAAGACCATCGATATTAACTGGTAGAGTCATTGGACACTAACACACTCCATTAATAGCAATAGATCCTGGGAAACAAATACAAGTACCATCAACTATAGTTGATGCTATAGGGCACGAACAATAATCATTTATTATTTAGGCCCCTATTATTTAGCATTAACATTTGTTATTAATGTATATTTATCCATACAAACAACGACATTCGTTATTCATTAGTTCCATTTCTCCAGGACATTTACATTCGCCATTTGTAAACGTTGATCCAGAAGGGCATGTGCACAATCCATTTAATATAATTTAATTTTTACCGTTGCATATGCAACCTGATGCAAAAAGTTAAGATCCTATGGGACATGTACAAATATTATTTTTTAATACAGAATTTTAAGGACACGTGCATATATCATTCGTAACAGTGGCAAACTAAGGATAATCCAAAAGTGTACTCAAAAGATAACGTATTTTTCAGGTTAATATAACAGTATAAACAACAGTAGGAATTAATACTATATAGAGATATTTTAAAGCAGGTATACTTAATTAAGATTATGTCCTTATAGATCATCAAATTTAAATGAATATCTATATTATTTATTATAAATTGGAAGATAAATAACATGATATTTTTGCATTCAATATGTATTTAATCAGTGTGGTCTATAGATATTATAAGATGTATTACCAACAGTTTATGTATGTTTATCCTTTATTATTCTTAAAATTCATATCTTTCAATGTGATTTTAAGCGGTGGCTGTTAATTTTGTTTTAAACTAGTATAGATATCTTTTGAAAGATTTTTAGTCAGGTCATATCAAAGATAATATCAATCTTATATATCAGCAACTATTTATATCTATTTATGTATCTTATCCAATATCACACTAAATATTATAAAAATATTAGCATTTATTAAAAACATTTTCACGTTCTTCTCCATGTTTGCGGGTTACAAGTTGTACCACCACAAACAAAATCGCGGTCACTGTTGAAATAAACACTGCTGATGTGTATGTACGATGAATCGCTGCATTAGTATCTAATTCCGTTGTTGACTCCTCCGCTATAATTTATATCACTTGAACAGCACATCATATTAGATGTATTTGTAGATCCTACTGATAGTCCCCAGAAAGAATATGGTAAAATTGTTGAACCATATTTCCATTGAGCTGTGCATTTGCATTAATTTTGAATCGAATCAAAAACTGAGCCAGGTGGACAAGTACATACACCACCTGACATATAAATTTTAGGACTTGAGCATGTGCATAAGTTTGAAACATTAGTTGAATTAACTGGACATGTACAAACTCCATTTTACATGGTTGAATATGTAATCTAGCATACACATACTTTACCACTTGCTATTGAGGATGTTGGACAAACACAAACGTTTGAAATATTTGACGAATATTATGGGCACAAACAAGCTGGTTCAACCAATGCTAATTCTGGATAAGCGTTTAATGTTGAGCAAACACAAGCTCCGTTAATTGGACTTGAACCAATTGGACAAGTGCACACTTTTTTCAAAATAAACGCGTTTTTCGGGCACTAACAAACATTATTGTAGGGATATGCTCCTATTAGTGAACACTTACAAACATTTCCAATTAAAGTTGATCCAGAAGGACAATTGCAATCAAGAATATAAGTGGTTTGAGAACCTGTTTACGTACACGACGAATGATATTAATTATCTGAGCAGCCGTATTGAGCTCCAATTTTACCCCAACAATGAGAACAACATAAATTTAGATTGCTACACCAATAATTTCCATCATTTATAAAACCCCAAGTATATCCTGACGTGCAAATACACTAGTTTTCAATCAGAGAAGCACCAGGTGGACAAATTATGGTTCCATTAATGGGACATCTACATTTTCCATTCTCAATGAATTCGTTTAAAGTTGTGCATTTACATGTTCCGTTTACTAAGACTGAAGTTAACGGACATTTACAAGAATTAGAACTGTTAGTTGCACCGAACGGACATTAACAAATCGGTTCAGCTATTGAAGTGTTAATAATTGAATTAAGTGTTGAACAAGTACAAACGTCATTTACAATTATTGAACCAGAGGGACAAGTACAAGTATTATCCTTTACAAACGAATTTAATGGGCATTTGCATGCACCATTAACTGGATATGCCCCGAAAATCTTACAGACACAAGTATTTCCAACCAAAGTCGAATCTATAGGACACTAACATGACTTTAGTTAAATATTTTAAGGATAAGCTGTGTCATATGTGCATGTATGATATAAACCGTCAGAACACCCAAAATTATCTCCAATTTTCAACAACAGTGTGCAACATAAATTCAAATTTTTACACCAATAATTTCCTAAAGAAACCCAGCTCCAACTATAGTCTGTTGTGCATTAATAAATATTTCCTTATAATGTAGCACCGGTTGGAATAGCACCCTAAATTACTGTTGAATTAATTGCACATTCACAAATACCACTTTTAAGATATTGATTAGGTTAATTACATTAACAAACGCCATCCACAATAACTGACATCCACGGACAAATACATTTATTACTTGAATTTAAAGCATTTACTGCACATTAACAAACTCCGGAAACAGGGAAAGCATTTAAAGTTGAACAAATGCAAACACCATTTTGCAACATTGAACCAGTTGGACAAATACAACTATTCGAAATGTTAGTTGCATTAATTCCACACTAACATAATCCATCAACAAAGAATGAATTTGTAGTTTAACAAACACAAACTTCATTAATAAAGCTAGAACCGATGGGGCAAGTACAAATATTTGATATATTAACAGAATTCGCAGGGCAAGTACATTCTGAATTTATAATTAGAGCATTTTTAGTTATGCATTTGCATTATCCATCTTCTAATATAGAATTTAAAGGGCACATGCACATATTTGAAGAATTTGCTGAATTTAGTGGACATTCACAAGCGGGTTGAGTAAGTTTAAGATTTATCACAGCATTTGGAGTGGAACAAACACAAAAATTGCTCGCTAAATATGATCCTAATGGGCAGACACATTGGTTATTTTATATAGTTGCATTTATTGGACAAACGCATTTGTTATCAATTATTAAACTTGATTGTATTGTACATATACATGCCCCATCAATATTTTCAGCTCCATTTGGACACACGCAAGTATTTCCATTTTTGTATGCGCCGTTCGGGCAACAAAGACCATCGATATTAACTGGTAGAGTCATTGGACACTAACACACTCCATTAATAGCAATAGATCCTGGGAAACAAATACAAGTACCATCAACTATAGTTGATGCTATAGGGCACGAACAATAATCGTTTATTATTTAGGCCCCTGTTATTTAGCATTAACATTTGTTATTAATGTATATTTATCCATACAAACAACGACATTCGTTATTCATTAATTCCATTTCTCCAGGACATTTACATTCGCCATTTGTAAACGTTGATCCAGAAGGGCATGTACACAATCCATTTAATATAATTTAATTTTTACCATTGCATAAGCAACCTGATGCAAAAAGTTAAGATCCTATGGGACATGTACAAATATTATTTTTTAATACAGAATTTTAAGGACACGTGCATATATCATTCGTAACAGTGGCAAACTAAGGACATACACATTTATTTTCAACAACCTTAGCTCCAATAGGACACTTTAAAGGAAGAATAATTTAATCTGTTTCTAATTTTGTATAATAATTTGTTGTAATATTATACTCTAGTGATATTATCTATTATTTTAATAGTAGATTTTCATCTTTTAGTTGCTATATATTATTATTTAATTCATATATTTTATCTTGACAATCAGAGTCTACTTTTTCAATAAGCTTTTAACTTTATTTTTAACTTTAATCTATCATATTTATAATTCTTTTTTCTAGATCAATAATTTAAGAGTTACTTGCTTTTGTTTCAATTAATTCAAGTTAAGTTTAGATGTTATCTTTAATTTCGTTAGTTTATTGAAGTAGATTTACACACAAGTTACCGTTAAGAATGAAGTTTTCAGTGCAAGTGCATTATTGCCCATCAAAGTAGAAATTATCCGCACAAACAAGTTTTTTATCATTTATTACACTGTACTATAGATCTTGTGAGCAAATTCCGTACGCGTATATAAATTATTCATCGCAGATGTCACAATTGTCAAAAATAATACCCTCTAGGGTTATCAGGCTTAGATTTCCATTACTCATCCCATTGGTGCAAGTTTGAACATTTTAAGCTCTTACTAAGATTTATAATTTATTTTATGCGCTTATAACGCCATTTACCTCGCCATACATCACGTATCCGCTTATATTGCACATAGAAAGGGAAAATACTGCATTTTGCGTCGTGTCAGCACTGAGTCCGCCAATTACTTTACCCCCGAGCCTGAATTAAATCAGGCTGTTATTTACTTCCATTTTATTATCTACGTTCAATATTAGTCCGGATAATAACTGTCCTTCAGCAATGAACGCCATTTTTGCTTCAACGATCTCGGTGTTGCATTAAATGCAAATCAAAGCTCCGTTAAGTAATTTTGCTTCAACGTTAACGCTAATAATTGATTTTTGAACGGTAACAGCTCCAACGAGTCCGAAAGCGGCGAAATTTGGGAGTTATTCGGCGCTCACTGTCAAATTCAGGTTCAATTATTTCGTTTTCTCTGTGTAAATATTTATGAAAATGTTTTCGTTTTTGTTGAAGTTGATTTGGTTTAAAATTGCTGATTCGGTTAGGTCCGTTCTCTTCTCGCAGAATGTGATGAGTTTGTTTTAATAATAAACTGAGTTAAAACAGTTCTGAGAGAGTGGAGCGGAACGGAGCTGAAGCTGAACGAGGACCACGAACAGAGATTTCATTTTTAGGGTGTGGAGTGGATTCATTTAAATAATTTAAAGTAAAAGAATGAAAATCTGGTGATTTCTTTTGAAATGTTTTGACTTTATACACGCAAATGGATTAAGTACTTCATATATTATAGATTGAAACGCTAATAAAATAAATTAATAAAATTCAGTGGTCACACAAGCTGTCTAAGCTATTTACTGGCATTATTTAGTTATTAACAATATTTATTAATTATATAAGAGTCTGAATATATATCCCACTATCTCTAATCGCTTCGGTCGACTATTGTTAATAAAGTAAAATTTCATTTTTGTAGTTATTAAAGAGTTTTGAAGCTGTATGTATTGTATAAATATATATCCCACTCACTTAATTTTCGTTTATACTAGTTCGGTCTTCTGTACAGGAACTGTAAGTTCACGCGAATGATTATTAGTTTTAGACACACCTATGTACGTTAGGCGCACCTCCGCAACCAAGGCAACCAACGACTCGGGTACAAGCATCCATGGGCGTAATGCGGCTGCTTCATGCAAGCCGATCTATACGGGAATCACCTGCGCCGTACCATCTGCGTTTCTAAGGAAGCAATGGAGCGGTTGCCGCTTTCAAATCCTGAAGGCTCGTTGATGGCATTCCCTTAGCCATACCGATCATTGATGATGCCAGCTCAGCACTTTGAATCGGGGGGATTTTACCTTCTGCAACCGATTTGGCCGAGCCGCCTTATAAGAGCAGCCTTATAAGAGTCTGAATATAATGACTCACTTAACTGTAACCTTATCATCAGTACTAAGGCTCAATTCAATCATCTTCATGACAATTCACAAATTAAAACTTAGTTACACATAACATTACCTCAAACTAATCTCAATATCTTCTTTTTTAGGATTGTCACTATGAATCAATGCAAAGGCTGGTCATATAAGAGTCTGGATATAGAACTTTCAGTAGTTGTAATTTGCACATCACACCGCAAATTACGTCTATATACTAAAATGTAATATATAAATTAATAATATTTCAGTTATTTATATTTATATTCTTCTTCATTAACTTAAAAATAGATAAATATTTTTACACAAATTTCAAAATAATAAATTCTCAAGCCTCATTTTTTCAGTATTAATTTTCAGTATTAATTTAGAAGTTGGCTTAAACATTATTATGTTAATATTGTATACAAAAAGGATTACTACGCTTGTCCCAAGATTCATACCAGCCATCCCAAAGATTGTTACAAAGATAACTTCCGAGATCAATAATGTTAGTTCAAGTGCCGAACTAACTTAGGTTGTCTGAGAAGGCTATTCAGAGTGACAATCCTAGAGGTATGATATATATATATATATATATATATATATATATATATATATATTTTGCTTTCAAAAATCTCAATGAAGTCTGTTTGTGCCGTCTCGAGGAAGTGATATATATATATATATATATATATAATCCTAGATTCTTTTATGTTTAAGTGAGGCATTTTTATAATAAGGATTACTCATTATCATAATTTTCATTATATATGTAATAAGTCATATTTCAAATAAGCTCACGTACATTAATTAATCGAGTAATTATTTGTGATGCAAATACAATCTGGTTACTAAATATTGTTTATATAGTTTCCGATTGTTTGTGTAGTGGTAATATAGTATTTGGTTGATCCTGATGCTGAGTACCCGTCATTATTTCCTGTAATTATTCCATAATTGCTGTTTGCATTAATTTTTACGTTTTTGATAGTTGAATTTGATATTGTGACTGTTATCTTATCTGACCAGCCAATGAGCCCGCCTGCACCTTAAATTGAGCTAATAAAGCTGTCTTTTGTGGTTATGTTATTAAATTCCATTTATGTCCCGGTTGTATAACCCATAATTGATCCAGATGTAAACTTTTAACTAGAATTTTTGTTGCTGAAAACTATAAAAGCATTCTTTATTAAACACTTAGTTGCAAACAATTACCCAAACAAGGAACCTGTATCGCCGTGTGAATTAGAACCGATTTCCATCAAAACTGTTGGTTTTACGTTTATAAACTCAGTGTAAGCGCATCCAGATTAAACATAACCAATAAGCCCGAACAAATAAAAATAATTTCCTTGAACTGTAAAATTAACAAGTGACTGTTGAACTGAAATATTACCATTATTCATGTTCAGCCATCCAATAAATCCGAACGCCTAAAAGCCCTTTGTGCTCTGAACGCGCTACATAAGACATAAATTTTAAATTAAAATGCTGTATTGTGTTCCTTGATTTGTAATATAACCCATCAAAAATCCTGAATTTTGAGCAGTATCAGAATTATAGGATTAATAGCAGTCTAAAATAACTTAATAAATCTATACAGTCGACCCTGATAGATACTAAATAACTCCACCAAAACTCAAATTTCCTGAGTACTGATTGGCTACAACAAAGTTTTATTCAGAACCAATAACAAGAGTAATATTTGCTATATTCACTGAGCTAGAAACTACACAACTCATAAAATATGAGGAATTAGTACCAGAATTGTATTAAAACGGCATAAAGTTAACATTTTTTATAGATACAGTGGCTTATTACATATACGTATAATAATATACCTATCATTGATAAACATCCTGTGCTTTGATAAGTGCCTGCTATTTAATAATTAGAAACATTAATAATTCCTGAAATACTTTTAATTAGAGTTATGTTTCCAGCTGCCATTGTACAACTGAGGTTTACCAACAGAGTATTTATACTTGATGAGCTAGATGACAGCTAAATCACGTTCAGTGCAGAACTAACTGTTATCTAGCAACCAAGTTTTGAAATAATATTCATATTCGAAATAGTAATGGTGGTGCCACAGGAAAGAAGAGACCCATTCTAGAAACTGTTTTTACCAATTTGAACTTTTATATTCTAAAATATAGTTTGCCCTCCAAATAATGGAGAAATATTTTAGGAGTATACATTATCTGAAACGTCTATGAATGCATTCTAAATAACATTCGATGAAGCAAAAACGTAACCTCCACTGAAATCAGCAGAGGTCGAAATAGTGCTGGTAATATCTAGAATATCAAAACTAGAGATGTATAATTATTGTTGACATTGTACATCATCAGTTTGTGTGTTATTAACAACATATTTACATTAATTATTAACTACAGTTTAACCAGTTGGACATGTACAAACTCCTTTATCAATGAATGCACCTAGAGAAGAACAGACGCATATTCCATTTTACATTGTCTAACCAATATTGCATACACATGAGCCTCCAATAACAACAGAGTAATCTGGACATACACACTACCCGTTTACTACAATTTAATATTTATTTATACATTGACAAACTCCATTTACAATTAATTGACCATAAATATTACACATAACTTGAACGCATGAATCGTTTATCATTGAGTAACCGAAACTATTTGTACAGTTTATTTGTTTAATAAGATTATTAATTTCGTTATTAGATTATTATATTGTTGTATTCATAATTAAAAATTGAGTTATTATTGATGAAATATTATTATATATTCTCTAATCCAGAACAGTAGTATTTTACAATAAATTAATTTGTGATTATGAGAAATTAGACTCGATAGAATTCTATAAAGTAGATTGCATAATTTATTATTGTAAATACAAATCGCTGAAATTTTAATATATTCTTAAATCAAGTTCTTATATAGAGTTTATTAATTACGTATAGTTAGATTTCATGATAGAATCTAAAGAATTAATATTTAACTAAATATTATCGATTTATATTTAAAACTAATTATTTAATAATTCTAACTTGTTATTTAATGCAGTAAAAGATAAATTTAATGCACTTATATTATTGAATAGTCTACTGTCCAGAATATTAGTATTTTACAACAAGTTATTATCTGATATTTACTAAATAGAATAAATTAAGTTTTTTAAATCGGTATAATTATTATTAATACTTTTAAATACATTTGTCATATTGTTATAAAGGTTTTAATCAAGATCTTTTAAGTTCTATTATATATTCAAAACAGATAAATCAATTAATTTAAGTTATTAATTATTTAAGTTTTACATACTTGAAATTGAATCTATAATATTAATGCAATTGCTTCCATTTAATAAGTATCCATACGCACAGATGCATTGATTTTAGGTATACTCAAATGGATATACACATTCATATATTCCATTAACATCTTGACTAAATAACAATATATTAGAACATAACCCATAAACATTATATAAGTTTCCACATAAGTCACATTATACTTATTCTGTTCCATTTGTATCTGTTAAACTCCGAATTCCAAAACGTTTCGTTGAATCAACACAAACAGAAAACTTTGAAATATTAAGAACAATTTAAATATATATGCACGATGCTATATAACCATTGTTATCACTTTGAATTAAATTACTTCCTGTTAACTTACATTCAATAATTAAAAAAGTCGTTTATTAGTTAATTACATTAACAAACCCAGATGAATTTTAACTACTAATTCTAAATTAAATAAAAGAATACTTAACAAGAATACTTTCAATTGGTTCTATAATCATCCCTGATATTTATTATCCTGATGCATTAAATATTAAAGTACAACTATCAACGTCAATATCACAATTTGTACAAATTAAAGTACCAATTAAAACATAATTTTATAAACTTATGCAAATTTTTGAGTTTATAAGAATTTAACTTTTAATACTCAATCCAAATATAGCAAAAGTATTTAATTCAACGTTATAAATTGATACTTCTATTTAAGATTATTAAGTGATATTATTATATAGAAATATGTGAATATTATTAGATTTTTAGGTTAAATACATTGAATTATCAATTTTAATGTTATTTAAAGAGTTTACTTTTTAACAATAACTATATTAATTGTTATTAAACAAGATATTATTGTTACATTACTGATTAAGAAATGTTAATTGTTTATATACTAATACAATAGAAGATATCATTTAATGAAATATGAGTGACTAAGCAGCATTACATTAGCGAATATATCTAGGATACACTAAAACACAAAAAATGAAGCACACTGAACACAAATTATAAACGAAAAAACACTTTGCAAAATAAATACGAACAAAATATTCGCGTTTCATTCACTAATCACTTTTTGTCCACCCAATTTTAACTTTGCTGATTTTGAACCGTTATTTGCCCGCGAAATCCAAAACTTACTTCGGGAAAACGTTTCTGCCCTTGAATTGACCGTTCATGAGCGCTTGATGTGTTCCGGGAACGTCGTATTTGTAGTAATTCTCCTCTGTGAACTTTACAATGAACTGTTTGTCTGCTGGGGTTAATTTAGAATATTATTGAGCGCAGTATTTGTTATCGAAGAAGTACTTCAGGTAACTTTCGGTGTAATTGTACTCGGGATACACTTGTATGATGAAATCGAAGAAATACGATTGGTTCTGGCTAGACAACGAGGATATAAGCGGAATTAACTCTACGTACGTCATTCTCTTCACCTCCTGGATTTTTAACTCGCGGCAAAGATGCGAATATGACATGTAATAAATGGCATCCCTGTACAAAGCTGTGCAGTGCTCCAATTCCTCCTGCGCTTTGGACAATTTCTTTTTGGGCTTCTCAGTTAACGATAACTAAATATCATCTTCTAATATAGCCTTTTCTTCGAGCCAAAACAGCGTCATTTCGTATTCCCTTTATATAATTTGCTCAATTTACTAATTCAAATTCATTTAAATGAAGTGGTTAACTATTTCTATATAGGAAATAAATAATAAATATATCAAATAATAATAGAAATTTAGTAAGTATTAAATGAGAAAAGTTAAATTAAAGCTGTTACATAAATGAGGGAGCAGAATCACTTAGATTGGAAAAAAGATGAAAACATTTTAATTAACTGGAGAATCACTAACCACAAGAATTATTAAAATATATATTATTTTTACTTGGATATGGTAAAATAACTAGTATATATTTATATATTGCGTTTAGATGTATTGTTGGATTGTTGCTGTTGAGTGAGTCATGTTATTAAAGTAGGTATATAGTAGTTATATATATCACTTCCCCGAGACGGCACAAACAGACTTCATTGATACTTTCAAAAGCGAAACATAGGCTCTCGCACGCCAGTGTTTCCACTTTCAAAACGGGTTCAACCCGTCATTTATTCCCACTCAGTAAAGACCCAGCAGGGCCCTCACTGAGTCGTCAGCGGACCAGTTTGACCTGCTAACTTAATTTCCAGAAACTGGTTCTCGCTTCTCTGTTTCTATTGGCTCGTTATTTCCTTCGGCTTGCACGGGAGGTTGTTCCGTTGTATTGGCATTGCTTGGTGGTTGCCTTTGATGCACTGTTTCATTAACTTGATTAGGTACCTGGGGTCCTTCTAAGTTTATTTGTTTTTGCAAATTCCTAATTTCGGGGTATATTGCCGGTGATGAATCAACTTTTTCCTAGGGTTTAGCTGCTTTGATATCTTCCTTAGCTCTCTATTGTTAGATGAACTATTTCTGATATTCTATTTTGAGCTTCTTCTTTTAGGCTTTTGTTAAGATAAGCTTGGTTTCGTATTTTGCGTCAGTAATCGTTTTTTATTCATTTTGACCAACTTGGGGCTATGCTTTGACAGGCTTTTCTAAGACAGGTTAAGGCTTTTTCTAAGTGTCCTTTTGAGGTTTGCGTTCGATTGGGGCATTTTAGTGGTATTTTGATCTTGTGACTTTTAGACTGGATCTTTTTCTCTTTCTGCTTCTGAGCGTCCTTAAGCTTCGTTTTGTCAGGCACCTTTTCTTCGATATTCTTCGTAGGTTCAGTTGTACCTTTGTAATTTGCAAAATTTAGTTTAGAGATGAATCATAAGAAATTTAGTTCAATATCAACCATGAAATATTCTCGACCCAGCTCTATTCTGCTAATAGTGGATAACCTCGATGAAGTAGTATATCTTCCCATATTATTCGTTGGGTTAGTAGCCGCTTTTATATATGAAGTGATTAAATTAAAAATAAATGAAGTTACTGGTACTTGGAAGTGATACTGTTCATTGTATAATATGAAAATACCATCACCTGCTTAAGTCTTTACTAAGTCCTTGATTGCTTTGGTGCGCCTATCGCATAAAGGTATATCAAAAACTAATAAGTTAATTAGTCATTCACGTGACTTACAGTTTCTTATTCACTTATTTGGTATTATGTATTATTATAAATTATATTAAAATATAAAAATATATGTAATAAATTAGGGTTGGGACCGAATAAACATTTTTTAATTGGAATTCATCTGTATAATGTATCTTTTATTTGAAAAAACATTGTTATACACTTACTCATTTATATTTTTCTTCTTAATTTAGAAAACATTTTTTTTATAAGTTTAAATTACAATAACATTAACTAGATTAATTCACGAGATTAAAGATTAACAAAATATTGCCAAATATTAATTTTATAATGCATAATTTTAAAATGTGCCACTTCATGTATGATCCTCATTTAAATATCTTTTCTGCTTCGTTGCTTTTAGTAGAACACAACTGTAGTACTAGACGTGTAAACACGAGAAGCGGTTTTGAAAGCTTGGCCTCGAGAAGATGTAACCAAAGAGACAGAACTTTGTGAGAAACTTAAAGGATATACATTTGAGCTTTCAATCGAGACTGGCGCGTATTCTTACAGTTTGTAAACACAATTGATATTTGACCCTAATAAAGTCATCAGCATTAAACTGCCATGCGGCGAAGTGGCTTTGGGTACTGGTGTTTGCGCTTCTGCTTTTCAAGCTAAATCAGCGATTTACACAATGAACTTCAAAGAGATTGATTAGAATATTACAGAGGTTGTGTATAACCTGAGAAGACTAGATTTCAACAGAAAGGCGTGTTTTACAAATCAGAGAATGGAAGTAGGAAAATAGATCGAAGTAAGACCAGGCGTTGTTTTCGATGTATTTAAATTTATTGGAAATGCGTAGAATTGCAAGTACCCAGTTGACTCAGCTGCTACAATAGCTTAAGGAAATGTGCAAGACTAAAGAGCCACAATAAGCTTTTTTGGTTATCCTAATTACAACTTTTCAGGCTCAATTTACAGTTTTGCCCCAGATGTTTTAGATGAAGGTATTTCGAATGCTTTCTAATGCAGTGATGCATCTACGAATGTTCGCAGAGAGTGGTGTTCATAAATTGTGTAAGCCCTTTCAACACAAAGTTACACTTATTTTCAAATTAATGTTACATTCCCAGGACTAATTCCAAATAGAGATGGGACTATGACAAGAGAAATAAACTATACATTAATTGTAGAATCTAACGAAGTTCGTAATATGAATCTCGATAGTTTGGATTGCTTTTAAAATCAAACTGTAAGTTTATATGGGAGAAATTTAATATTGCTTACAAATCTCAATAAATCGATGGTAAACTGCGCTAAACCAATTAATCAAATAATAGATTTTGATTACTTTACGACAAGAATTATATTTAAATAATATAGTGATTTCAGAACTGGAGAAGTGCATCAAATAGATATTAAATCCCAAATACAAGTACTTAACGCAACAAACGAGTTGTTGCCCTGTATTCGATCATCGAATGAGTCATAATGCTATGAAATATTAGCCAAAAGGCAACAACTGATAAATTATAACATAGTATTATAGAAAATATTTTACAAAAATGATTAAATAGTAAATATCATTCCGTTATAAGTAACATGTGAAGTAAGTGTCTTCTCAAACATGAGCTATTACTTATACGATAATCAGGTCTGTGCAACTTTTAATCAGTCAAAGACAACTGATATACCAACCGGTACAGCTCATTTTACATTTTCTTTTGGAGATGATGGTATAAATGCAAACAATTTGCTAAACATAACAACAATGGCGACTTTTCCAAACAAACTTCATTAATATTGTGCTGACTACAACTTTACCTAATAGTAATTGGCGTACTTTAAAAATGAAGATTAACGTGGAAAAGTATCTGGCCAATTGTCTATTGATTCGCTACTATTATAAATACCTTTTCATTCTTTAATGACATCCTTATTAGGCGATTCACACCTAAGATAAAATTTATCGATACACCAATATTTTCTAGAAGACTGTTTTGTACAACATAATTCAATATTTTTGCACCAAAATAAACCTTAATTGCGTCCTTCTAGTAAATTTTATGTACATTTACACTAATTTCCTCTCAAATTAGAACCTTTATGATAACATTTACACATAGAACCTATCTGAGTTGATCCATATGGACAAGTGCATTGCCCGTCTTTCATGAAGCTGCCCTTGAGAAGGATCTGAGAACAGACGCACACCGAGTTCTTCATTTCGGCGTACTTCGGACAGGCACATGTCTAAGAAGTGGAATCGAAAACAGAATCTGAAGGGCACTCACAGATGTTCGTGGCTGTGTTGTGGGTGCGTCCGAAACGCAGACGCAGTTCTTGCTGGAATCCATCACGGCGTTGGCGGTCTTGCACTTGCAGACTCCTTCGACGGAAACCTAGCCGACGGGGCATGAACTCACGCACTTTCTGTTAACCACGGTGTGACCAGCTGGACATACGCACTCGTTACTGGTATTGACTGCGTTGGTCCAACATGCGCACGCTCCATTCTTGATGAAGGCGTTCTTGGTCAGGCATTTGCAACTGTCTGCGGTCGGGATAGATCCAGACACGCAGTAGCAGAGGCCACGTTAGAGAGAGGCGCCGGCGAGGCATGGACAGGTTCCGGAAAACGATCCTGGGTTGGAAATTAGGTTAGTGTCCTGGAAAGCAACGAAGGTGAGATCGGATACAGTCACCCACTTCGAGCCGGAATTGGAGTTCACGAAGCCGCAGTTGACCGCGGAGCCAGAAGTGATTAGAGAGAAGGTGATGTTGGAGATGGCGCAGGTGCCCTTGTTTTCGAATATGAAGCCGACGGTGTTATCTCCAGTCAGGTGGCCGGAAACAGTCAGGTTCTTGAATATGGACTGGCCGAGCACTAACGATACGAAGCCGCAGCTGGTGACCGCCTTCGCCTCGATCACGAAGCTGGAGTTCAGAACAGTTAAGTCATTGACTTAGCCGGTGATCCCTGGAACTTGATCATCGGGCCGGAGCAGTCGAAGGAGAAGGAGCTCCTGTTCACAGTAAGTGCCTCGGTCAGATTGTTAGCGACGCCGAAGAAACTTGTTACGTCTTTGGAAGTGAATTCAAAGCTCGAGCCGAGAATGCTGATGCTGTACTCTGGGACGGTGGCTGCCAGAAAGGCGAAGTCGTGGCCTGAGTTGGTGAGTCTCATGTTGATCTGAGTGTCAACTATGGTCACGTTCGTCCACACGAAGAAGAACAGGCTGAACGGCTGCTGGTTCAGGTCGAATTCGCTGTCGATGGTGATTGAAAAGGTACTTTGATTAACTTCACGGAAAAGAACGTTCTCTACTCTTGTACACAGATCTCTCTAAAATCCATTATCAAAGGTGAATTTTGAATCAATAATCTTTGTATGTTCCTGAAATGGTTTATAAAATATGTAATTATAACAGAAATCAAATTCTGCTATTGAAAATACCTCTAAACAGTTAATACGAGACAAAATAGTTAGCATAATTGTGATGTGAAATTATTTCATCTTACTAGAAATAGAATTATTGCTAATTTTGATAGTATTACAAAGTGAGTTTTTAAGATTTCGATAGTAAATCAAAGAGTTTAAATAACAAAAATAAAAATATATCTAAGTCAAAAATATATAATTTAAATAATAATAAATAATTTATACTTTACTAATCTTACTATATTATTAAAATGTACTTTGCGCTGTAAGTTTATTATGACACAAAAGAATCATACAATCATTATGTATAATCAATACTGATTTATTAGTATTTATACCACAAATGTATTGTAAATTAATTTAGAATCTTATTTTAAATAACTCTACTTTTCATTTTGAGATCCGTTAATATTCTGAAAAATACACTAAACTCAACTCCCCAAAAATAAGCCATTAAATGTTGTATACATATCATTACAATAAATTTTATATATTCTGATACTGAATAGACAGATAGGATATTAAATTTAATCTTAATATGTTTGAACTTTAGAAGTACAAAATTATAGTTTTTAATGCTAGGTAAAAATATGAAGGATCCTAACTCTGTTCAGCCATAATTAATTGTATTTAGAATAGGTAGTATTTAGAGAAGCGTTACAATAAAATTTATTCGCTATTCAACAAATTACTTTTATCAGTTTTTGCAATATTTGAGGAGCCGTAGAAATATTAAAAATAATTTTAAGTGCTAAAATTAACGGTTCATAAAACTAAGCAAAAAGATGAATATTTTCTGGATCAGCGGAAAAATCCATCTGATGGGGATGATGATACTCGTGAAAATATATTTTGTGAATATTCAAAAACACTAAAATTACTAAATATCTCGAGGTCTATAATAGTAATTCTTAATCTAATGTGGTATTGCCAAACATTAAAATTAAACCAATTAAATATAGACGCTACAGTTATACTTCAGTTGTAGTTGAACTGCAACAAATGCCTAAAAAACAATATTTTGAAATAGTGTGAAACTAAAAAATCTAGTACTTCATTATATCGATCTAGTGTAAATACACAACTTCACTTAAATGCCACCTCTCGAATCCAAAAAAGACCAAAAAATATTACTGTTGTAAATACAATAAAAGCTACATCACTAGTGCTGGGGTTTTTAGGTGAAACCGGTAGCGGAAATAAATGGCGTTTTAAGGTTATATTTTACAATGACCTCTTAATATCATATGAAGAGGTCATTGAAGAGGGAAGTTCATATGTAATAAAGACTATACTTTTTCAACGGAATCCTATATGATGATGGGAATCAATATTTTTGACATTTCGCTGCATTTTTTGGATTGGAAGAACTGAGAGTTTAATATTTTAATGTTTTATTACATGTTTAAAATTGTTTATTCTTGTAAGATTTAGTTATACTACTTTGTAGTATAAATATTTATTGTGTTTGCATCATTATTACGTTTGATTGGTAAAATTTGATTAGATATTTGATAGTTAAATCTAGATAATCTATATAGGTAATCTATATAATTTAAAATACATAATATGTATAAACGTATTATTTTAACATATGCACAATGTTTTAATTAAACTTACAGTTTATTATGTATGAGTAGTGTAAATTATACAAGTTTAATTCTATAAATATTTTCATTTAAAAAGTCTATTTTGTCGTTAATTCTATAACAATTATGGTTTATTCCGTTTCACATATGTTGTTACTATATCTTAGTATCAGTGATAAATAAATATCTGACAAAACAGAGATTGTAGACTGCTACACGGCATCTACAAACATCCGTTTCCTTACTCTGAATGGATAAAGATCTTTCAGAATATATCTTGACCCAACTCAGAGAAAAGAGTGCCAACAGTTCCCAAGAGGTATAAACATCACTGTTTTCGCCACATAACTAATTAATGGAGGAGGAGATTTCATTCCGAACTCAGTCGTCATTTACGACTTCAATTACTCTAATACTGTTGGAATAAGCATTCCTTGCACCTAATGCTCAGATGATACTTATTTCTCTTCAGATCAAGTAATTATTACTCTTGAATCCGCTATTCACTATACAAGAGTTGTTATGGGCGCTGTAAGGAAGACATGATTATTAAAATGTTTAAACACTAGAACAATATAATAATGACGAATTTAACTAAATGTGAGTAAATTAGTGCATTATAATATATACTTATAAGTTTCTTTTATCATTACTAGCTTTTATGTATTATTTCAATATGTTTTTGCTAAAATTGTTTAAAAATAGCATCTGAAGTGGTTAATTAATCCCGAGAGGCCTATCACCTTTTGACTTTAAAATACGAATGGTAACATTTATTCACACTTCCCCAAAATGACTAGGCGCTTTTTACATATAATTACCACACTGCAGTTAATTTTCAAATATCTTCTTTGAAGTGTTACGCATTAGTTGAAGTTTAAGTTGGATCTCTTTCAATAAATAATATCACTGTATCCGGCTCAATAACTGGTTACGAAATCTACGGACTAGTTTACGAAGCATAAGCCGTTGTTGTCATCAATAATATTATTTTCTCTTTGGTGATGAATGGTGCGAATTCGTGTGCTTTTGTCTTCAAGATAACTGGTTCTGGATCTGTTTCCTAAAACAATATTTATTTCTCTGGGATTTAAAACAACCCGATCGTCCCAAGCGTAATAGTTATTGGCCTTACTTGCCCGTGTCCGCTTGGTGCCTGGTTGTAGAAAGGCGTTTGCTACTGCACATCGTATTCTATTTTCGATCCTGATTCTAAAACTTGTAAATGCATTTCTGGACCACTTGTTAATGGACTATGTTGTCCCATAAATTCGATTTTGATTAAATCCGTTTGCGTTTGCCAGCCTATCAACACAGTTCTTGACAACGGAGAGTGCAAGTGCACTATTACAGGATAATAATTAGCAAACGTGGATTCAAATATAGTTTGTGTTTGTACAGTTTCTGGTACGTATCCAGTTAGTGGAGCGTGTAAATGCCCATAAAACGCGTATGTGAAAGATAATACTTGCACTTGTCCTTCCGGTTCAGATCTAGTGAATAATATTTGCACGTGTTCGACAACTAATTCAATTATTAACACTTCAGCTGAACCGATCTGCTAATGTCCAGTAGGTTCCACTAACAGCTCCAATTCGTGTTTATGTCCATAGAACTCTATAATTTAAAACGAAGAATGTGTTTGCACAACTTTAAACTAATTCATTGAGAATGGAATTTGCAGATGTCCCATTAATGGAACCATAATTTGCCCAACTGGTGCGTCTCTGATTGAAAACTAGTGTGTTTGTACCTCTGATTATAGTTGGGGTGGATGGCTTCCAAATGGTAATGCGTGGTGTACAAATGTTAATCTATGTTGTACTAAATGCTTGGCTAAATTAGGGACAACTAATTGGGGTTGTTCAGATAATAATTATCATACTTGTTCGTATTCAGGAACAACTGTTCTTGACTTGAAGCGAGGTTGCACTTGCCCAGAGGGTGCAAATTTAGTTAGAAACGCTTGCATTTGCTCGCTAGTCGGAGCTTATCCATATAATAATGTTTGTTAGTGTCCAACAAACGCGTTTATTTTGAACAACGTGTGCACTTGTCCAACTGGTTCAAGTTTAATAAATGGAATTTGTGTTTGTTCGACATTAAATGCATATCCAGATTTAAGTTTGTAATAACCAGCTTGTTTGTGTCCACAATATTCATTGAATATCTCAAATACTTGCGTTTGTCCAACGTCCTCAGTAGCTAGTGGTTAAGTTTGTGTGTGCCAAACATTGTATTCGACAATGCAAAATTTAGCTTGCACTTGTCCAACTAATTCAGACCCATACCTTGCTCTGGATCGCCAGCTTCTGGTTCTTCACCTGGATCGAGGTCTTCTCGGCGTTGCAGCCCGCCGCCTTCCCGTACTTCAGGGCCTCGACGGAGTAGGTGTTGAACTGCGGGTCGTACGCGTAGGCGCCTCCGAACACGCAGGCGTTGTAGTTAACTATCTGCTGGTGTCTCCTGGAGAACCTGCACTTCTGGAATAACTTTTGTGCAAAGTTAAAATATGTTAAAATCTTCTTTTACAACAGCTAAATAGAATAAATTTTTGTAGTCTTTGAATATTAGACTGTGGAAAAGTTACTAAGTATATATCACATCTAATTTTTATTGTTAACCTTATTTTTATAGCGTCCTGGACATGAGTTGGTGAATTTCTTTTATGCGTAGGATTCTGTTGTTTAAAAATACAATGGGTAACAGTTAATAATGGAAAAATATTTGAAGAGCCGAGTGATGTTGATAATCTGATAATATAAATGTTAAGTATAAACGAAAGTTAAGTGAGTGGGATATAAATGTTAAGTGTCCTTAAATATTTTGCATGTACGAATTCACTTGAACTTATCTCTTCCACCTCAAACAATGAATTATTGTATTTTCAGTCTTTCAATAACAACAACTAACGTATATATTGAAGCTGAAATCATCATATTTGTATTATGTATGATGCCTACAAGTAAGTATTAGCTAGTCGACCATGATGATTATTCTAGTTAATTCAACTGCTATATTGCTAGTGAATCTAATTCATGAACTAGCTTCATGATCTAAAGCGATATTTTAGTACTTCATAGTAGTAACATATACAATTATAAACACTAGACCTTGAACTCAACTCTGGTTCAAGTTATTGAAATAATTAACTTAACTTTAGACTTATTTTCTCATCTGTCTATATGAACTCTGTTAAACTATGTTATTGTAATACTCTTCAAGGCCATGAGCTACTGCAACTATTGCATATCAGCTACTCGATCTAAAAATTTTATCTTTCTGTGTCAAAAATCAACTTCAAAATTGGTTAAAAGTTGAATTTTAAAAGCTAATAGAAGCTTTGGTCTAACTTCAAGTAATTCGTAGATTACTATAGTAGTAATATGTATTAGGACCACTTACCAGGCTCTACTTGAACTTCCTCTTTACTTCCATTTTTGTAAATCTTGGTCACAAAAATCTCATTTTTGAGCTCAACTTGAATAAAGTTTGGCAGCAATTATGATCGAAGGACCCTCAATATTCAACATTATTGTTTATAAAAGTTAACATTTATTTACTAGTACTACTATTTACTAGTACTAAAAACCAGTAATATTCATTTTAAGATACTAAAATGATTATAGAACTAATTGATTTCTTTAAGAAAGTTTTCTTATTAACATATGTAAATATTCAATATTTTGGAAATTTTAACATTCTTGTTAAGAAATAATAATCAATAAATATTATATGATATAATATATCAACAATGTGAGAACTTAAGCAGTTATACCCCACAATATTCTAAAAGTTATGTATAACCCAAGATTCGACTATGGTACTTTTTGAAGAAAGTCGATTTCAGAAGGAGAGTGAATTTAGGAATTCTAACTATGTTTTTAGAGGATATAGACCTCTACTATTGTTGATGAAATATAATATTTTTCCACATCACAAATGATGAATAAAATGCTGGTCGCCAAAAAGCAAGTAAAATTATACACGAATGCTCATTGTTTAATATCTATCATTCAGTGATTCTTGTAGTAATCTGGAGGACTATGACCATTGCAGCTATGACTATTTAAGAATATTTCAAAAATTATCGACTGTTGAAATAACTGAAATAAATCAATTTTGCCACAGATGTCAGTGTTTAATACACAAATGAACGAATTGATGCAGTTGTATAAAATATTTTAAATTATCCAAGTCAAAATATTGGTCGCTTGTAAATTCTAAATCGAGAAGCTGTTGGGCTACTCCAACTATTTTCTCAGCAATGATTACGAATTAGCAACTCATCGTATTTAAGTTATAGATTATCTTCAATCTTTTACTCTTTTGATTTTCTATTTCTCCAAGCAACTTAAGTGTAAGTTACAAGTTACACCTGGAACCAAATATAAAATATAAGAAGTATTAGCTTGAGAACATACAAAAGCACTGAATGATTTTTACAAGTGATTTTTATTTGTTAGCATTATATAAATTTTACGAAACTAGTCATTTCAACAACATTATTAGGGTATCTCCGGAAACCTATTATTTTCTAGCTTAATCATCCTGCTAATAATCTACAGCTGCTTCAGTTCCTAAGCATTGTCTTTCATTCTCTCTAAACATGAATTTTCAGCTTGAAGCTTAAATCATCCAGAAGTAATATCAACTGAACTATTAATATTATTCAGTATTGTATGAGATTATCTTTATTAATTTTATTTTCTTTCATCTGTTATTTTTTCAAGGCTACATTTTGTATCCTCTTCAAGAACTCTTTACTCGTGGCTAAGTCTAGCGGGCCTGCTAAGTTATTTAGTGGTTCCAATTTATCTTAACTTTCAGGTTCAGCTTCGCTTACACTTATGAGAATATCCAATATTGAACAATTCATGTATTGCTAGAAGCTTCCTTTATATGTTCTGTTAAACCTACATATTGCCCTAGTGAAAATGTTTACTTTAATTCAGGCATCAGTTTAGCGTCTTCAGATTTTCTTGACTTCTCCATAAAAATTGATATTTCAATGTTATTTAGAAGTAAATATAAAGTTGAATAAGCTATAGATAGCATAAATGTAAATAAGTATATTCCCCTATTTTTGAATATAGCTGTTTACTGCTTGACGAGAAAATGCAGTCATTGAAATTTTGATTTATTGAAGTTGGTGTGGAACCATTACCAAACTCTCGCAAATATATTAAAAATGACATAGTAAAAATCGATTTAAAAAGAATTCACTTGCTATTTTGTGGTCTAAAAAATTCTTGGGATAATTTGGCATTTCCCGTTTGAAGTGGAAAATTCTGTCTGTACATGGAAAATCTTCGTTATTCCTAAAGAATATAAATACGTGATATATATTAATTATATTAATCACAGCATTTTTCCATAATCAACTGTTACCTGGAATTGGTGGGTGATATTAATGAGAGATTTAAAAAAGTATAAGCTCGTCCAGATTAAACATAACCAAAGAGTCTGAACAAATAAAAGTTAAGTTAACAGTAAGCTAGGAAAACTATATCCGAACTCCCAACATATTCATCACGTAACTGTGACCTTATCATCTATTATATTTTATATTTAGTATAGACGCAATTTACAGTGTGATGTCTTTCTATATTATATATTAAAATATTAATGTATATGAATACAAATGTAATTTTCTCTCAATTATTAAACGTTGTATCTGTTGAATTTCTCTATGTCACTCACATACTAGTATTTAACATAAAAGTATGTATACTTATGAATATGATTTTACCAGTCTGCTTATTCAATTATTAACAAATGTATTTATTTATATTTATAATAATACTGCACATCTCCAGTTGTGAACTCCACTTCTCATTGATGTTATTCGCCTGCATTTTGACAGAACACGAAGAAGTCGTGACCGTTCTTTAGAATATTCCAGGAATCACATGGAAGGCTAAAGTGTACGAAAACATGCCTGAAGTGCATGCTTCAAAAATGAAGCAAAGAGTTCACTTCACGCCATCACCAACAACAAAATAAGTATAGACACGCCAAGATCCGCTTCCAGATCATTGGGACTGGTCTGAATAACGCTCTGAATGTGTTGATTTTGTGTCTGATAGGGGTGTGTGCGATATACTTTAGCTCGCATCCACAAACATTTTAGGTGACTTGCGTTGCTTGAATGGTTTGGACCCTACTCGCGTTGAGTATTCAGCACAATTCATACTAAACTGCGATGCACAACACGTCGTTTCATCTTGCGACGACTATACTGTTTAGAATGCAGGGTGGGGTTTTCTCATAGACAACGGAACCGTGCCAGAATCATGTGTGTCTTATAAAGCTGGGAAGACTGGTAAAGTAGGAAAGTGTCCAACAGTTTGTGACAACCAGTAAAAGCTACCAGCCAGAACGTATGCGAAGGAGGTATTGTCTATTTGCGACTATGAAGATCCCAACAACGAGGAAAACATTATGCGCGCACTCATGAACGGGCCAGTATAAACCAGGGTTCAGATCACTTATGACTTCTCTTTCTACAGCTCTGGAATTTATAAGTCTCAATTCGGTGACTGGTACGGCTGGATGGTCTGCGAATTCGTAGGGTATGGTGTTGAAAACGGAGTTAAATTCTGGAAGGTCAAGAACTAAATGGGCAGAAATTGGGGCGAAAACGGGTACTTCAGAATCGCCAGAGGAACTGGAATACCATGGGGAGAAAATTACATCGAATAAGAGTGCTACCAAATCGTCGTGTGATCCACATTCTATCAAAACTATTATATATTATATTAAAGTATTTGTCTAAATTTCACACAACTATTTACATCTAAGGCTGGCTGACATACGTGTAGATATTAAACTTATATTATATAGATGAATATTCATATTATCAATTTGATTAAAAACAATCACTAACTATACTAATACTAACTTCAATCAATTTTATTTTTTAACAGAACAAGTGTTATAAATTATAATTTGTCTTAAGTAATCATTCATTTTCTTTCTTTAAATTACACATTATTACTAGTTGCTTGGCTAGTACCACAAATATTTTAAATTCTATTGGTTAGTTGATTGTTTGCTTATTCTATATATTCTTTTCAAGGATGGAACTTCTCCAAACAGAATTTCTTATGTTGTTCTATTGTATTATTTTTGGTCAATGATTACAGATATATAACTAAATTATCCTCAATATTTAAGAAGATTTCAAGATTTCAAGACGTGTAAGAGGTGTTAAGGTTGAATTCATTCATATACGAGGTCATAGATGGCGAACATCATTAATGAGTTATCTTTCTGTATCATAATATTATAACAATTATCGTAGCTGTTAATGTTAAAAACAAAACTTTATAAACTCAATCACTAAGACTAATTTATGTATAAAATTAGGACCTCATAAATATTCTGATATCATTAATTGTTCAATTCGTTTTCTTCCTACATAAAGTTAAACTTTTGAACCATCTAGTTTTATATTTCTACCAATCCCTTAACTGCATTATTCGTTTCTTATAACTGGTTTTGAACTGTTTCAGATAACAACCTGAATGTTTTGGTGGTTCTTTTAAATTACGGTTCAAGTATCAATTCCAGCTCCGCCTTGAATACGAATTCGTGCATTTAGTTTGTGTTAACAACTGTTTTCTATTTACACTCGTAGGTTTTTCTGTAGTCAGAAACCCTTTTTCTGAACTCGATTCCGAGTATCTAATCAATGATTTGGTCTTTGATTTTGAACCCAGTTTGGTCCAGTTCAAGCGCGTCCTTGTTTATCTGCTCATTATGCACTTGATCAGCATCCATTTAGATAAATTAGTGGTCCGTATCCAGCCAATATTTCACGCACCCGTCCAGCATGTTCACTATGTAGAGCGATTCGTATTTTCGTTACCACTCACAGAGTACAACCAAAATCGCAATCGCGCCCGAGCAAAACAGCAGCCGTGAGCTTCGAATGTCTTGAACTAGCTCCAGCTCAAAAATGCACTTGAGTTTTTACACTTTATTGAACTGGAAAACGAACACGTGGTCGCAGAACTGGGCGTAGAAAACGTTGTTTTGGTTCGTGTTGACGCATTTGAGCTTGTTTTAAGTTATTTGAAACAGCTTGAACGAATTGTTGTGCACGTACAGGTAGTTATTGAAAGAGAAAATTTGAGCGGAGAAGTTCAAATTCACTGGTTGGGACATGAACAAGTTATAGTCTGGGATTTTAGCAACCAAAAATAAGTCAAGGTTACTTAAAATAAATATATTGTCGAAGATAACCATGTATAAATTATTGTTGTGCGTGCAAGCGCTTTACGTCCAGCCAGGCTGCAACGTTAAAGAGGTTTCCTGCACAACATACTTGTATTTCTCGAAACTCAAGTAATAACAGAACTACTCCGTTTGCCCAGGACTAAAATAGTATTTTAAAGGCTTTCTGCACATACAAACCAGTTCCGAGTTAGTTAAAATTAAATAACCGGAAGCTACTGAAATATACATGTCAAGGTTTGGAAATGGCTTGAAAGGAAACATTATATCGCCCATCTAGTGCTGTTATATTTCCAATTTTTGCTGCGAAGCTCTAGCCAAACGGTTTCTGTAATATTTTCTCTAAAATATTATTAAACTGATACATTTAATAGGTATGATTAGCAATAAATAAAATATAAATACCACAGGTATACAAACTATAAGTAAAGGCGACAAAATAACACACAATGCCTTAAGTACTTTTTATTTAGTTATCTGCGAACACTTAACCATTGTTACATGGAGTGTTGTAAAATTATTGCAGTATTATAGTATTGTATATATTAACACTCCCAATTAATGTCCAATATTAGACCTACAACGAATCTCAAAAAGAAACGCTTTGAAAAGATAAAACGATTTATTGATTAAAACGATTTTTGATACAAAAACGATTCGATTGGCCCAATCGTTTTATTCATTTTGATCGACTTGCAATCTATTCCACACCACGAAATGAAAAATTGCTATATGACCACCTCCCAAACAGAATATGAGAACTGGCGCAAGGAAAACAGACGGATTCGAGCGCAAAAATATAATATTCGTTAATGACCCTAAAAATATATGAATATGCATTGTAACTTTTATATAACCTTCAGTTTCCCATAATAATTGAACAATAGCACAATAGTAGCATATCTAAATCTAGTTCAAACACTTTATGGAGCCAAGAAAACACCTTATTATTTATTCATAAAGCTAGTTGTTTGTGAAGTCATATTAAGTCAATTCTATTGGGTGGAGCATACACCAAACTATTCTAAATAGAGGAGCAGTGTACTTGATCGCCAACCCACGTTCGCTTAATGTGTAATTTAAAGTCCACAAAGATCAATAATCTTTCTTTCAGGTAAATTAAGTTATATAACATTGACATTCAATTTCTAGTGAGTCATGATAGTTTATAAATATCAATATTTAAAGAAACCATTAATATCTAGTATTCGTTATAAAGTAAAGAAACGATAACATCATTATTGTTATTGCGCTCTTTCTGACCCGATATATTTATAGTATAAATTCATAAACTAGTACAGAAACAACATTTAAAGTTCAATAATAGGAGGATATAGCCTTATTTATATATTGTAACATGCCCATGAAATAAATATCTATTAAATAAGTGGGTATTAACAGGTTTCACTTCACTTTCTTGAAGTATTTTTGAGTTTTTGTTATCATGTACTAAGCCAACATATTCTAATAAATAATATTCCTATATACATTTATAACTTACTTAACTTCTGTTATATAAATTCACGTTGTAAATAAACCTAAAATATTGATATTTTACGTTAGCTCGAATTTAAATTATCTAATATTATATAACTGAGATATTTAATTAACTTTATAATCATTATATAAATCAGAGATAATATATTTATCAATTAGTTCAATTTTTGAATACATCTAATAACTTGTCCAAGTGGTGTGTAATTTTCAAAAAATAAATAAAATAATTTTATTGGACTTTAAATATAATTACTGTTAAATGTATTTTATTAGACTCACTTCCATTCATAAGTGGCAGAGCTATACATTATAGTTTATAAACTAAATAAAAATATTTGGAAGTGTGTAAGGCATTGAGTCTTCCTGATGTCTATTAGTATTTTTCACTTTTGTATTTACCTTTATATGTTACTCTATCTATGAGATGGTAGATATGTAGAATATCTTAAAACGATGAAGTGGTTAAAATCGTTTTTCATGTATAAAACGATTTTTAAATATATCGTTTTCAAATAAAGAATCGTTTCTTTTTGAGATTCGTTGTAGGTCTATTAACATAACCTAATGTGACAAACAATAATTGATAAAATTATTAGCTAATGGCTAAAAACTTTATTTAAATAGAATAGAAGAGCTCCAACACATTTTATCAATGAATATTTAACCTTGCTTTTGGAAAAACGCTTTAAAATAAAATTAGATTGATCTAAAAACAGCTATTACCAACACCACCGAAATAGAGTTGAATGAGAACAATAAAATAGAAAGTAATATAATTTTCAATTTTGTTAACCTTTCTAAATTGGCGATCGTTGAAAATAAACTTTGTAAACTAACAAATATTTCCAACCTTGAAAAATTAGTGACATTGAATCTGGCTTGTAACTAAATAGCTAATATACAGGAAATAGACAAGTTGAAAAACTTGTAGAAGAATTTTAGAGTTTCTATTGTTCCTTCAGATACTTTAAAATGGCTATTATATTATTCTAAACTAAGGTGGTATTTAAATAATAGCTAGTTTAATATATAATTTAACACATATAAAAATCTATTAAATGAATGAAAATTTAGTAATCATAAAACTACCAGATTTAAACCTAAACTGCTCAGCCCAAAAAATTCTCATACTTAAAATATAACTATTACAACTATACCAAAAGCTACTATCATTATATTTTGCACGGATTCCGTGCACAGAGTTTTCAAAGTGTAATAATAGTTTAATATCATATGAAGAGGTCATATGAAGAGGGAAGTTCATATGTAATAAAGACTATACTTTTTCAACAGAATGGGAAAATTTTTGACATTTCTCTGCATTTTTTGGATTGGAAGAACTGAGAGTTTAATATTTTAATGTTTTATTACATGTTTAAAATTGTTTATTCTTGTAAGATTTAGTTATACTACTTTGTAGTATAAATATTTATTGTGTTTGCATCATTATTACGTTTGATTGGTAAAATTTGATTAGATATTTGATAGTTAAATCTAGATAATCTATATAGGTAATCTATATAATTTAAAATACATAATATGTATAAACGTATTATTTTAACATATGCACAATGTTTTAATTAAACTTACAGTTTATTATGTATGAGTAGTGTAAATTATACAAGTTTAATTCTATAAATATTTTCATTTAAAAAGTCTATTTTGTCATTAATTCTATAACAATTATGGTTTATTCCGTTTCACATATGTTGTTACTATATCTTAGTATCAGTGATAAATAAATATCTGACAAAACAGAGATTGTAGACTGCTACACGGCATCTACAAACATCCGTTTCCTTACTCTGAATGGATAAAGATCTTTCAGAATATACCTTGACCCAACTCAGAGAAAAGAGTGCCAACAGTTCCCAAGAGGTATAAACATCACTGTTTTCGCCACATAACTAATTAATGGAGGAGGAGATTTCATTCCGAACTCAGTCGTCATTTACGACTTCAATTACTCTAATACTGTTGGAATAAGCATTCCTTGCACCTAATGCTCAGATGATACTTATTTCTCTTCAGATCAAGTAATAATTACTCTTGAATCCGCTATTCACTATACAAGAGTTGTTATGGGCGCTGTATAGACCGAAAGAGGTTAGTAAGTAAACTGTTTTGTAAACGCGACTATTGTTATAGATTTCAGCTCAATTGTGGTATCTGCCATACCATCAGGAAGCTGTCCTCAAATTGTGTCCGCGAACCCCACGAAACTAAAAAATATTGTATCTGCTGACGTTTACATTGTTTTTGAAAATGATAAGATTGATAGGTATGAAAAACTTACTTTTGGATCTTAAATTATGTCAACAATATCTCCACTTGATGCAAATGCAATCAATGTATATAACATTTCTATACCAAATGTTGGCGTCAAATTTGTTGAATAGGGATTCCAATACATATAACTTTAACTTCACTTTTTGGATACGGATGTTCCTGTAATGGCAGCTATCTAAGCAACGAAGTTCCAATTTGCATCTTTCCCTGGAGCCTTTCTGAACATAGATATGCAAGCGCAGGGGGATACATTTTATTTTGATATGATTGTAAATAACATAACCGAAGCTTCACCTGGAGTAAAATTATGCGATTACTACAATTATCAATTATTAAATGTAATAAAGCCAGATGCGATTGTAGCTTAAGTTTATGGATATTCGAGCATAATACCATCTTCACAACAGCTTGAATCTCCATTTAAATTGTAGTAGTTTTCTAATTTAACTAGATAACAATCTATGATATTTACGATTAAAATATTAAGTTTTAGATTTGCATCAGGTAAAATATAAATAACATGTGATATGGTTCTAGAATAAGATTGCAATCTAAATTTGGAGAGAATTATGACAATGAACGACCCAAATTATAACATAAACCTAAACATAAATTTTTATAAAGCTGGCCTTATAGTTAAATCTGTAAGTTAAGCTATAAATAAAATTTATGATTCATGCTTTAGCAGTGCGAGTGCATTTCTTTCATCAGATTCACTAACAATCAAAATATAATAAAATCATTAATCAAAAAATTGTAAATTGATTGAGGGGCAAAAAATAGATGTTTTATTAAATTTCACAGAATGCATTAAATCATTGTCTTTTGCAAACTATACATTCTTTACATATAATCAATTAGACTTTAAATACACAATGATATATCAGATATCGAATGAGTAATAAAAGCAATTATTAAACTATATTTCAAGGGAAACAGCTGAACATTAATTATTTTAATTTGTTTACTTTAAATTAGGGAATTTAACTATTGACTAGGTTTCATTTGCTCCAATCTACAATAACGATCTAACAACATTTAAATAAAATGCTAAGCAATTGATTATATATCTTAGTGTAGTTTCAATTATAATTTGTGCTATGATATTAATGATACCAATTGTAATCAGAAAGATATCACCAAAGATATAAGAACGTTAAAGACTTAAATAGAAAATATAAGTAGCAACAACTGATTCAGATGATTTATGAAATGATTTTTCATTATTCAGTAACATTATTATAATATAATTATTTAGTATGGATAAATATAGCTATCAGAAGTAAAAAACGTTTGAAAATCATTCGCTTTAAAACTCAATAATAATCAATATAAATATATTTAAAATATACAAAAATTATTTTCCAGTTTAATGCTGCCTAAACTGCTTCAAATACACATGACTCACTCAACAGCAACAATCCAACAATACATCTAAACGCAATATATAAATATATACTAGTTATTTTACTATATCCAAGTAAAAATAATATATATTTTAATAATTCTTGTGGTTAGTGATTCTCCAGTTAATTAAAATGGTTTTCATCTTTTTTCCAATCTAAGTGATTTTTCAAATAACAGTTTAAGATTCAACCAAATTCAAAAATACTAAAAAATATCTTCAATTAAAGTATTATATAAATCTCAAAGAATAAATTAAAGAATAACCGAATCCATTTTATCTCAAGTCTCTCCCAATTACACTTTAACGGTCCAACCTCAAACTTTAGCATCTTTCATCACAACCAACCAATTCTTAAAACACCTTTTCACTCCCCAACTTAATAACAATTAATTAAAAGATAAATAAAGATAACTCCACTCCCATGTACTATTAAGTAATAAAATCAAGCAATACACCTAGAACTGTATTTAACTGTAAATAATATATTCTAGATTGAAACTGAACGAACTTAAAACGATTTAAAAACGATTACATGAGATTCAACCAAAAACTGAAAAGGAGCGGAAAATACAGAAAATGTACAAATTTTAAACGGAGAAAACGAAAAAACTTCTAAATGAAGTGAAAATAATGAAACAAATCGAATTCGCTTAGAAGTGCGGAATTCTGGAGCGAATAGAACTTATATTCAGGATCAGGAAAGTTATCGAGTGAACATTTATTATTTTTGTAAATGTTACTTAAGATAATAACATTCTATTTGAATTTCAAATTTTGAATACAGTGTATTTTTTCTACAAATTTATCTGATCACTATGCAAACAAAAGAAATAATGAATCAAAGAATAACCAAGAGGACACAAACATGTATTAGACGAGTTAGTGGCGTTGACTCCGCATACACAAACCCCAGCAACCGGGAAGGTAACAATTATCAGTAGTAGTTAATGTTAATAAAATATCTTAATAAGGTGAATAATAATCAATATTTTTTTAGGTTGAATTCATTGACTGTCACTATTGACTATCACGTTACTGTTGGAAAAACTGATCTATAAAATATTAAATATATGTATTAAAATACAGAATTTGCCATATCTTAACTATGGCTACTAGTTGAATGGGTTTCACCCCAGTCATTTACTCCAATATTGACTGCGTTAGTTTTCATATTTGAAGGAATCAAGACTAAAATTATATGATATCATTATCTTTTTGTTTTCGATTCTCTAAACATTATCAAATTAGATAAACCTTATATTTCTATAGTAATATCAGGTTTTGTTTATTATTTAAGCTGGATTTCATATTGTGATTAATATATTTACTGAAATGTTAAAGTTAAAAAGCCTTGACGTGAGAAGAAAAGATTGAATACAAATAGTAGCGTTGACTCAAGTTGTCAGTTGCAAACGACATTTATTGAAGGATGGAATCAGTCAACACATACATACAATTTTCCCTAATTAGTTTTAAAAACTATGAATACACTATCGAGAACTCCGATAAAATTGAATTGCAGGGATTTGTTATAAATTATAAATCACAGTGTGAAAAATTTAGCAGTTTATTATATTTATTACTGTTTGATCAAGTAATCATACATTGAAATTTGACTGCTCTTGGTAAAGTTAAGTGTTATCTGTCATATTTGATGTGGAAAATATATATTTTATGCTATAAAACAAAAACAAATGATAATAATTTTAATCATAAAAATCATTGAAAATGAAATTATTTTATATAGCATATTTTTGCTGTTAATTTAGGGGTAACATACTTGGTACAATCATTAGTCTATTTACCAACAATGGTAAAATATGAGTAAAACTATAATAATACAATAATGATATGTAAATTCATTTACGATAATATCTAAATAAAGTATCTTAGGATAATGCAATAACATATATTATAATCAGCCAACAATTTCGCATCGCTGTTATTATATTGAATACTATTATATTATATATTTATCTTTGCTCCCATCAGTTGAATTTCAAAACGAATCTAAAACTATAGTACTAATACTGCCAAAGTAATATATCATAAATAATTTCAAAATTCACGAATACGAATTGTAGATCTTGAAAACTGACATTTTCATTAATATTTAGAGTGACAAAGTTATTATATTTTATAAATCATTTATTCATATATGACGTAATAATTATTTATATATCGTAATATATAACTAATAATATACTTTAATTATAATAACAGTTTCGATCTCTAACTGAAAATTGTATGTTTTTATTGAGTTAAAAAGTACGCGCAATCGGGTGAAACTAACTTGTGTTCTTTCTTATTGTATAGTATATGTTAATAATAACATACTCTTAAGTCATCATTGAAAACGGCTTTCCACTTCTAAAATAATTAATGAAAATATAATTAATAGCGAAAAAACTGACGGTTCTATTGTTTCCTGAATTCGTATTTAAACAATTTGTATATTAACTAATAATATTAATTCAAACCCCACACTTTCCCACAAGCCGTTAAATTTCATAGTTTGCTCAAATTTGGTGGCATTTATATATATGATCCCAAATTGTGAATATTCGAAAGTAAATGTGCCATAATATATATTATTGTCATTATATTAAATTTAATTCAATTGATTACTTACTTTCACACTTGCTGTGCCTCTATTTTAAATTCAAAAAATGAGGTTTGATACATATTATATAAATATCTCACTCAGTTTCGCTATTCAATTAAAAATATTTCACTATATTACAAAAATATAAGTAATTTAATTATTCTCAAAAATATTTTCACTTCCATATGAGTCAATGCTACTATGAATACAATAAGTATAATGATATTAATATTCTTAAAAAATGTTAATTTATTGTTAAGTAATATAATTTTCATCCCTATTTGGCGATTCACACTTTAGATAAAATTTATTGAAACACCAATATTTTCTAGAAGATTATTTTGTACAACTATACCGATTAAAAAACGCAACTAACCATTCAAAAACGACTCAACCACGTAACATTAGAGCTGCAACTAACTCGGGCGCGTTCTACGCGAGAGCTGGAATGCATTCATGCACAAGACAACGACGAATTCATGGTCAAAATAACCGCATTCTACAAGAGCAAAGGAGTTCAAAATATTGAAGACGTTCTATTCCTAACCGACGCTGGAATTGGTGGTGGATATTAATGAGAGATTTAAAAAAGTATAAGCTCGTCCAGATTAAACATAACCAAAGAGTCTGAACAAATAAAAGCTAAGTTAACAGTAAGCTCGGAAAACTATATCCGAATTCGCAACATATTCATCACGTAACTGTAACCTTATAAACTATTATATTTTATATTTAGTATAGACGCAATTTACAGTGTGATGTCTTTCTATATTATATATTAAAATATAAATGTATATATGAATACAAATGTAATTTTCTCTCAATTATTAAACGTCTAGTATGTCTATAACATACTAGTATACAACATAAAAGTATGTATACTTAAGAATATGATTTTACCAGTCTGCTTATTCAATTATTAACAAATGTATTTATTTATATTTATAATAATACTGCACATCTCCAGTTGTGAACTCCACCTCTTATTGATGTTATTCGCCTACATTTTGACAGTACACGAAGAAGTCGTGACCGTTCTTTAGAATATTCCAGGAATCACATGGAAGGCTAAAGTGTACGAAAACATGCCTGAAGTGCATGCTTCAAAAATGAAGCAAAGAGTTCACTTCACGCCATCACCAACAACCAAATAAGTATAGACACGCTAAGATCCGCTTCCAGATCATTGGGAATGGTCTATATAACGCCCTGAATGTGTTGATTTTGTGTCTGATAGGGGTGTGTGCGATATACTTTAGCTCGCATCCACAAACATTTTAGGTGACTTGCGTTGCTTGAATGGTTTGGACCCTACTCGCGTTGAGTATTCAGCACAATTCATACTAAACTGCGATGCACAACACGTCGTTTCATCTTGCGACGACTATACTGTTTAGAATGCAGGGTGGGGTTTTCTCATAGACAACGGAACCGTGCCAGAATCATGTGTGTCTTATAAAGCTGGGAAGACTGGTAAAGTAGGAAAGTGCCCAACAGTTTGTGACAACCAGTAAAAGCTACCAGCCAGAACGTATGCGAAGAAGGTATTGTCTATTTGCGACTATGAAGATCCCAACAACGAGGAAAACATTATGCGCGCACTCATGAACGGGCCAGTATAAACCAGGGTTCAGATCACTTATGACTTCTCTTTCTACAGCTCTGGAATTTATAAGTCTCAATTCGGTGACTGGTACGGCTGGATGGTCTGCGAATTCGTAGGGTATGGTGTTGAAAACGGAGTTAAATTCTGGAAGGTCAAGAACTAAATGGGCAGAAATTGGGGCGAAAACGGGTACTTCAGAATCGCCAGAGGAACTGGAATACCATGGGGAGAAAACTACATCGAATAAGAGTGCTACCAAATCGTCGTGTGATCCACATTCTATCAAAACTATTATATATTATATATTTTTTTATTACTATTATATATTTATATCGCAAAATTAATAAAATTTCGTGAAAGTAAAGAACGAGAACAAAAATAAAATGAAATATTAATATTTTACACAATTATTAACAAATAATTTGAATATAATTATCGTTTTAACAACTGTAACAGCTAAAATAAAGAGAAAGATACTAAAATTTTTAAATAAATAACAATATTGAACAACAATATTAAAAGTGAACATAATATATTCATGTATTTTCAGTTATTAGACACATATATTATATCATATGTATAATAGATGACTATTGCTTAAAAGAAGCTACCTATATTATTCCAAAAAATATAAATATTTGAGTGAATATAAAACTTAATAATCAATGTTTAACTTAATTTAAGTGTCTTAAATAACTTTTAATAGAGTATAAGAACAAATTAAAACAAAATAAATATGAAAACTATATCTTTATTCTCGAAAAACGCACTATTTAACACTGTTTTTGTACAGTTTTGAGCTTTTTTAAAAAAGCTGTAAAAATGAACTTTTACAGTTTTACAGTACAGTTTTTCATGCGGCTGTAAAAAAGCTGTAAGAATAACAGCCTTATATATTTATAGTATTTGTCTAAATTTCACACAAATATTTACGTCTAAGGCTGGCTACGTGTATATATTAAACTTATATTATATTTGATAAATATTCATATTCACTGAAATGAGCGGGATTTTATGTTATATATTTTATTTGTATTTTTTCAAATTATATTATGGTTTGAGTGCAGCACTGTATATAAATTCTAGATTTTAGTCATTTCCTAGGCTACCTACCTAGTTACCACAGTATATTAATAAAGACGTTATTGAAGACATCAAAGAGCATTAACATTTCATATTATTCAAATAAATAATATGATCTATTGATTATTAATATTTTATAAACATTTTCATGTTCTTCTCCATGTTTGCGGGTTACAAGTTGTACCACCACAAACAAAATCGCGGTTGCTATTGAAATATACACTGCTGATATCTGTGTACGATGTATCACTGCATTAGTATCTAATTCCGTTGTTGGCTCCGTTATAATTTTTATCACTTGAGCAGCACTTCATTTCTGTTGTATTTGTAGATCCTACTGATAGTCCCCAGAAAGAATATGGTAAAATCGTTGAGCCATATTTCCATTGAGCTGTACAGATACATTAATTATTAACTGAATCAAAAACTGAGCCAGGTGGACAAGTACATACACCACTTGACATGTAAATTTTAGGACTTGAGCATGTGCATACGTTTGAAACATTAGTTGAATTAGTTGGACAAGTGCAAGCTAAATTTTGCATTGTCGAATATGTAATCTAGCATACACATACTTTACCACTTGCTATTGAGGATGTTGGACAAACGCAAACGTTTGAAATATTTGTTGAATATTATGGGCACAAACAAGCTGGCTCTGCCAATGTTAAATCTGGATAAGCGTTTTGAGTTGAGCAAACGCAGACGTCATTAATTAGACTTGAACCAGTTGGACAAGTGCAAACATTATTCAAAATATACGCGTTTGTTGGACATTAACAAACGTTATTATATGGATATGCTCCTATTATTGAACAAACGCACGTATTACCTACGAAAGTTGATCCAATCGGACAATTACATCCTGGTGTAAAACCAGTAACCTAATTTTCATACTAATTATATGTGCAATCATGATAATAATCGTCCGAACACCCGTAAATATAACCAATTTTAGCTACACACCAAGTACAACATAAATTAGTATTTGTACACCAGTAGTTCCCTCCAGAAGTCCAGCTCCATGAATAATCTGCTGTACAAACGCATGTATTCCCAGATACAGATGCTCCCTTTGGACAACCTAAAGTAGCATTAATTGCACATCTACATACTCCATTTTCAATAAATTTATTTACTTCGTTACATTTACATATTTCATTCAATAGTTAAGAATTTTACGGACATTAACATGAGTCGGAAATATTAGTTGCACCAAACGGACATTAGCAGATCGGTTCAAATGCTGAAGTATTAATAATTGAATTAGTTGTCGAACACGTGCAAACACTATTCACGAGGGTTGAACCAGAAGGACAAGTGCATGTATTATCTTTCACATACGCGTTTAATGGGCATTTACACGCTCCACTAACTGGGTACGCACCAGAAACTGTACAAACACAAACTATATTTGAACCCACCGATGCTAATTCTTATCCCATTATGGTGCACTTACACTCTCCGTTGTCAAGAACTGTGTTGATAGGCTGACAAACGCAAATAGAATTTATCATAATCGAATTAATGGGACAACATATTCCATTTAAAAGTGGACCCGAAATGCATTTACAAGTTTGAGAATCGGGATCGAAAATAGAATATGCAGTACAGTGGCAAATACCTTTCACCAACAAGGCTCCAAGAGGACACGGGCAAGTTAGGCCAATAGTTAATGCGCTTGGGGCGATCGGATTATTCTAAATCCCAGCGAAAGAAATATTGTTATATTAAACCTATCCTTAACCAGTTATCTTGAAGACAAAAGCACACGAACTAACACCATTCATCACCAAAGAGAAAATAATATTACCAATGACAACAACGGCTTGAGCTTCGTAAACAAGTCCGTATATTTCGTTACCAGTTATGGAGCCGAATACAGTGATATTATTTATTGAAAGAGATCCAACTTAAACTTCAACTAATGCATAACTCTTCTAAGAAGATATTTGAAAATTAAAGAAAGAGTTCTCAATTTGGCTTGACCCGAATTGGTGAGCGATGCCAAAGAATACTTCAGTTTAGGATCCTTTCACACTTAATTCAGTCTGATCTATAACAGCATTGGCAATAGTTAAATATGTGAGGCCATAGAAAGCTTATAGATCGTCATAATCAATCTAAATTGATGATTGATACAAATTTACTTCAGAATTCAGTTCTTTGCTAATTCCATAGAAGACAGTGAGTTAGGAACCTGTTACTAACCCTCTAATATTTAAACTAGACATATTAATTTGTGCATTACATTATAACGTTAATCCACTTATAAGTTTTCCCTTAAGTGTAAAAATTATTGCAGTTCCTTCAATTTCTATTACATTTTCAATATTATAAAAAAGAGAAGAAATTTAATCAACAGTAAGTGCTAATAACTTAAATTAACAATCATAAATGTAAGCATTTCCAATATTTTATGTGATAAACGCACATTTAGCGTATTCTGAAATCATCTATATCTCTAAATCTGTTTTAGTCACATGTATAATTCTTTAATTACTGAAAGAGTAAAAACTTATAATATTTGAACCTACTTAAATATGAGTAATTTGCGTAGTCAAAATAAATAGTTAAATTTTATCGGATCCTTTGACAATATTTTATAAAATATGAGTATTTTATTATAATTCTAATATATTTGAATATTGGAGATTACAGTTTATTATAACGTTATTTAACTGGTACTGTTTCATGCAGTATTGATTAACTCGACCTGAGTTAAATAATACTTGGTTACAAACATGTGTTGTTGATTTATATTAAATATCGCACTGTGTGAGTTAATATCCTGTAAAAATTTTATTCAGCTTTATGATTATTTAAAATAACTTAATCATTTGTTGAGAAGTGAAGAATATAATTATAATTACAAATATATAATTATATAAATTATAATTCAAAATCACAATCATAATTTTCATATCGACTTTAGGTACTACTACATAACCTCGAATTGAGACACCCACCCTTGTTCGAATTTGGAATACAGACACCCGAGCAGTTTTCAAAAAGGCCAGAGAGCTAATATGGCCCCGTTTGGTATATTTTCTGTGTCAGATTTAGTTTTCCATTTCAGACATCTTTTCAAAAAATTCTGAAAATTTTATCAAATTTCTAGTTTCTTGATCTAATTTGCATAAAATACCATTATATAGAAGATTAAGTAGCATAAAATATATATGGTCATATAAAGCATATAAAGCTCAAAAGCTCAAAAAATCGCAATAAAAACTAGGAGATTCCCAGCAAGAAATAGACGTATCAGATTGGAGTCAATACATCACATATCATTCTTTTTCAACGAAATCGACATATTTCAGGCTTTAAATGTCATAGCATAACGACTTCAGAACTGAAAAATATATTAATTAGATTTCAATTTATCATTATAAGTGCTTAATTCGACCAATGAGTGGTAACCTAGTGTTCAATCTACGGATGAGGAACACTGTTATGAAATATTAGCAAACAGATAACAAATATTAAATTATCAAACAATAGTTTAGAAAATATTTTACAAAAATGAACAAATAAACGTTAGCTAATTTCCGTTCGTCGTTTTACACGACATAATTCCAGAAAGCTTCGTTAGATTATCACTTCAAATGGTGAAATGCTAAACAGAGCTTGCGTAAAATAGATTTTTGTTGAATTTGCACTTCTAACAGTTTTTGACTAAAATTATACACGAAATATCATCTCCCACAAAGTCTGTACTACCTTGCTTATGTATCCAAGTGAATGTATTCAGTGTACTTTACATTTTAAGAATTATATGGTATTATTGAGTAATATTCAAATATTGCATTTGATTAAATGCTTTCTAATCTCAATCTCTTTCATTTTAAATTAATTCAATAATTTCGTTTATTTTCAATAAACTTTGAATTAGTTTTTAATTAAAATGAATTAGTTTTTAGTTAAAAACCGCTTATTTGTCTTTCCGTTTCATTTCGTGACATTTTCTATTATTAGTTTTGATTTGGTTTTTATTAGATTATTTTTTCATTGGTGTGAAACTTAAACATTTTAACGCAATTACAGAGTAGAGTGCGACAGTTAGAGTGATTATGCTCTCGGAGCATTAAATATGGAACACATTTACGCTATAAGCGGTGAAACACTGCGGAACTACTTCAAATTGAATGAAAGATATGTTTTCGGCTTGAATCTGATTACAGTTCGTAAACTTGCAGTTGTTAAATACTAAAACCAACCAATAAGCGTTAGAAAACTGAGAAAGACGTTATAACGCGTTAGAAATAGAAAAGACGTTCTAATGTACATGACGTTAGAAATTAATTCATTATTTAAACTATATATTAATATATTAATATACAATATAAATTAATTTTACAGTTATATCGTATATTAGTAAACACTAAATAACAATATTTTGATAAATAATAAATCAGTCTTACATTTACTATCCATTTTTTTGTTAAATCCCACTTCTCATGAGTTTCTTTCTTTTAATATATTCAGCACAGTGCTTTTCGTATTACTCATTATAGAAACTTTAAAGTTAGCTTATGCCTAATTTCCTTTCGTCGTTTTACACGACATAATTCCAAAAAGCTTCGTTTTATTCTCCCTTCAAATAGTGAACTGCAAGACAGAGCTATGATTTTGATTCAATTATATCTAAATATTATATTGCTCTTAGACCTCTATTATATAGATTGTGATGGTAATCTTCTTCATTTTCAGTGGCTTTCATTTGCATAAAAAAGATTTTCGTAGATTTTTCTTCTTTTTTAGGATAATAAGGAAATTCTTCTTTACGCACATTATATGAATACTTGCTGATGAATTTATGTATTTCTTCAGGAAATATATCTCTACCACTTAGAAAGGTGTCAATAGCTTCTTGTGTGAGTTTACTTATATTTGCAAATATGTTTTTGTCATATAATGCTCGCAATTACAATTTATCATCATTATTAAGTTTATCTGAATATGCAGCCCGTTTATATGATCTTTAATAATAACTCTTATATTCACAAGGATTCTTTTTTGGAAAGTTATTATTAGCCAATCCATTCCAAAAGCATTTGCATTCAGCGCTTCCTGGTGTTAAATTATCAATAATTTCGCAAATTTATTTAGGTGTTGCTTATTGTACATCGGTATAGAATTTGAGAGCCTCCTTAAAGAGTTATGTGTGATAATCTGTAAGTTCTGCTGGACTCTTTCGTTTAATTTTTGATTTCAGTTCCGATATTTTATTTTTTGTATTTTCGCTGTAGGAGCTAGAGAACTCGAAATCCAATAGTACCTCACTTGGTTCCTCAGCCAGCCTTTTACAAATTTTTTTGGCTTTGGCTCTCAGTTTCTTTATATTAGGTTTTACTAATTCATAATCTGATGAAATATCTGATTATTCTTAGATATTTTGGTCTAGCTTCTTACTTAATCTGGCTTTTTACTTGTTTCTAGATATTTCTGGAGTTTAATTTATTTATACATCTTTAGTAATATATGATGACGATATATTATTTTTATTAGATTTTAATATTTATGTTTGAGCTAATTCATATTATTTTTTAATTACTTGTTGAATAATCTCATCCTAGTTCATTTTCATGATGTGAAATATGCTATATTGTGATATTTCTAAGTAAAATATAAATATTATTAAATATTGTTGTCCACTTCATAACATAACGTATGGATGAGCAGATAGATTTTTCGTTGAAGAAGAGGTTATTGGATATAATAAACCGTACGAAGAAGAATCAGGCGTCCAAGCATTTTCGTTTGCCGGTTGACTACGAGTTATTGTAGTTGCATGACTATTTGAATATAATCAAGCGTCCGATGGATTTGGAGACCTTGGCGTCCAATCTGCGTGCGTCTCACTACCACAAATTCGGCGATTTCCTTTTGGATTTGTCTCTCATTTTCAGCAACTGCCGCCGTTACAACTACGACAACTAAGTGATGCAGGATGCGGCTGAAAGTTGCGAGCAAGTCATATTCGGCTATATTTAAGACGAATTTGATTTGAATCGCACAGAATACGAGTAGATTCGGGACCAGACGTTCAAATTGGGAGAGGGGGCGATTTTCACGCAGAAACGGCTCTTCAACCTCTTGCAAAATATAAACAAACTGAATAAACCGGAACTTTGGGACCAATTTTAGATAAAAACCGGTCAGAACGTTGGAGCGGAGGTAATACTGGACATAAATAAAAACTCGCTCGAATTGGAAGAACTGGAAAGTTAAGTCAATAAAATGCTCAAAATGTTGTGATTTGTTTCTATTGGTGTTTTGAAGGGTATTTATAAACAGAACAGAAATAATTATTTAATTAAATTAATTAATATTAATTAATAAATATAATAATAAGGACAACCTATGTCCTTGACGTCACGTTCGCTGTCGAAGCAAATATATGCAACGCGTTCAAGGGCAAGATTCTCAAATACGGAGGCACGTATGGCGATAATCGGGTGATTCCACTCGTTCTTCGCTACAACGGCACTGTGTACGAGAAATCCATGAATATGCTAACAACATTCCTGCCAGAGATCACGGACTCCTTCCTAAGCAAACACTGCTGTCTTGCAGTAGCGCGCGCTAACGAAGAAGCCAAGCTGCATTACACCAGCTTGATCACTAATGCTCTGCATGAAGGCACCATCGCGACGAAGTAAGGTTAGAGAGACCGTCAAGCTACCGGAAGAAGGGCACTACGAGCGCCGCCAGGCCTCGAGGGTGTGGGAGCAAGAAGGCGAATCCCAAGGCAACGCTGGATCGGACGGGCTCGGAGTAACCGTCGAGAATTGAAGACTTGGAACATGAGCGAGTGAGAAAAATAATATATAATAATAATATAATTAAATTTTAATTTTAACCAAAATAATAACATGACTCACTGCAACAACCCAACAATACATCCAAACGCAAAAAATAAATATATACTAGTTATTTTACTATGACCAAGTAAAAATAATATATATTTTAATAATAGTATATTAATAATATTATCTATTGTATTATCTCGTTCAATGCAATAATAAGAGAGATATTGTATACTGCATAGATGTACAAATAATTACAACAATGGATTGAATATAACATTTATCAGAATTGAATTATGATCAAAAATGAACTAAATGTGAAAAATGAAATGAAAACTGTATTGTGAGAATATTTTACTTTAATATTTCGAGAAAGAACGCATAATATTTATAAAATTTCACTCCTGAATTCCAAAAAAAGTTATAAAATATTACTGTATAATATTATATTAGTATTTTTGATAATTTTCCAGTTAATTAAAATGGTTTTCATCTTTGTTTCAATCTGAGTGTTTATGCTTCATAATTTATGTAACAACATTAATGTATTTAGTTCTATGTGTGATTTAAATTAACTGGTAATTTAAACATGAATGATTTATAGAATAATACCTGTAAAAGAACAAGAGACTCAATTATCGGAGCAATATGTCTATCGACCATATTACTATTCAATCTTCATTTCATAAATGACAATCCACTAATCATAATTTGGAATACTGAAACGTCTACTAACTGTATCAATAAAATATAATAAACGTATATACAGCAGTTCCAAAATTAATTATTGCGAGTCCAGAATTTTTTAGCATAGGAAATTTATGTCCAAAAATATTTCTTTCTTGTCCAGATACATTATTTCTTGTCCAAAATTTATTATTTTCTACACTAATCTACACTATTTTGTCCAATTATTTTTATTTTCGTCCGATAATTTTTATTTTTTGGTGTTTTAGGCAGATTTATCTCCAAAATAATTTATTTTTCATCCGGGAATGTTTATTAATTTCAAGTAAATCTCACAATATTAGACCACACCACAGTTTTTGAAATAGTTACAGATAGGAATGGAAAAGTAAAATTATCACTCCATTAGAACTAAATACTGTATTGAGTCCAATTTAAGACATTTTCACGATTCTTCCTCATTATGCTTTATGTCTTTGTAAATTTATCACTGTAAATGTTGGCTACAGACACGTTCTTTCATTTCTTCAGAATAATTATATATACAATGTCTGCATTGTTTATATATTGTATTATTTTTATCTGATCTAACCATTCATTCATTCATTCATTCATTCATTCAATGTTCAAGATTATGATTGTATTTATTATATTTTTTTCTAGTGTTGGAATAACTCTTGACAAATAAGCTATAATACTTAATGTATTATTTAATCCTTCAGTTACAAATATTATTTTAACTTATCATTTTCTTCATTGGTGGTGTGAAAGATATAATTTTGTTATTAATATCTCGGTAATATCAGCATAAAAAATAAATTCAAATTGATCAGGAATTAATTCCAAACAAAAATATCTACACTACTTATTATTAACAAAATTAAAAGTACTTTATATAGCGTATGTGCACGATTGGGTGTAAAGTGGCAATTTACTGTTTTTATAATCACTTTCATAATGACTAAAATGGAGGGAAAATCTTGATAAAAATTGTCGGACTAACAATAATATTTTTTGCACGGAAATGATACAAATACAGTGAGGTTTTGGGTCTAAAATAATCATTTCTGGACAAATAATAGAATTTCTGGACAGGATTTTTGGATTCTAAAAATTTCTGGACAAAATAAAAATTGTTGGACAGGATTTGTCCGGAAATATTTAGAATAATAAAAAATTCTGGACTCGCAATAATCATTTTTGGAACTGCTGTATAATACTTATATTATTTATAATTTGTAAAATGTATTGTAACATTGTTTTATAATAATATATGATTCTTTTAGTACATTTCATCTCTCCTATAATATTTCCTATAATCTTATTCTCCTGTAATCTAATTGAAAAATATAGTACTATTTTTTATTATTTATTTGTATGTTACGTATATTTTTCACTTCTCATAAATGAATAAGTTAATTATGTTAACTGTACAATAATAATTTATATAAAACTTTAAACATAATATTTTGCATAAATAAGTAGTAAATAATTGTGATCAAATTCATATATACCCAGATTAAATTAATTTATATTGTATAAAGACACTATAACTAAATAATGTCTTCATTAACAATAATATCACATATTCTAACATTTTTGAACTGTAATAATATAGTAATATTCGCCATTGTATTTTTAATGGAGTTGCTAACATTTAACATTTGAATTTTGAAACTAAAATTACTCATAACTAAGTTGGAGACAACATTATAAGTTTTTACACTTTCAGTGATTAAAAAGATATCAAAATGTATGAAACATAAATACAAATACAAATGTTTTCATAGTATATGAATTGTGCATATATCAGTTAAAAAGTAAATATCGCAAATATTTAGGATTGTAAATTTAAATTAGTATCATACAATTTAAATGAATATACTCTATTTTATAAGGTTAATTCGAAATTAGCGATTTAAAGTATTCTTATTAATTTTTATTATTCTGGAAGTGTTATATCTGGTTTATCTTCAGAATGCAATGCATAATTATCTTTGTCCAAATTAAATATTAAAGGAAATATAGACGGTTCCTAACTCACTGTTTTCTATGGAATTAGCAAAGAACTGAATTCTGAAGTAAATTTGTATCAATCATCAATTTAGATTGATTACGACGATCTATATGCTTTCTATGGCTTCACCTATTTAAGTGTTTCCAAGTTCGTCCTAAATGAAACCGAATTAAGTGTAAATGGATCCTAAACCGAAGTATTCTTTGGCATCGCTCACCAACTCGGGCCAAGCCAAATTGAAAACTCTTTCTTTAATTGTCAAATATCTTCTTATAAGAGTTATGCATTAGTTGAAGTTTAAGTTGGATCTCTTTCAATAAATAATATCACTGTATCCGGCTCAATAACTGGTAACGAAATCTACGGACTTGTTTACGAAGCTCAAGCTGTTGTTGTCATTGATAGTATTATTTTCTCTTTGGTGATGAATGGTGCGAATTCGTGTGCTTTTGTCTTCAAGATAACTGGTTAAGGATAGGTTTAATATAACAATATATCTTTCGCTGGGATTTAGAATAATCCGATCGCCCCAAGCGTAATAATAGCTATTGGCCTTACTTGCCCGTGTCCGCTTGGTGCCTGGTTGTAGAAAGGTGTTTGTCACTGCACATCGTATTCTATTTTCGATCCCGATTCTAAAACTTGTAAATGCATTTCTGGACCACTTGTTAATGGACTTTGTTGTCCAGTTAATTCGATTTTGATTAAATCTATTTGCGTTTGCCAGCCTATCAACACAGTTCTTGACAACGGAGAGTGCAAGTGCACCATTACAGGATAATAATTAGCATCTGTGGATTCAAATATAGTTTGTGTTTGTACGGTTTCTGGTGCGTATCCAGTTAGTGGAGCGTGTTAATGTCCATTAAACGCGTATGTGAAAGATAATACTTGCACTTGTCCATTTGGTTCGGCTCTCGTGAATAACGTTTGTACGTGCTCGACAACTAATTCAATTATTAACACTTCAGCTGAACCGATCTGCTAATGTCCTTTAGGTTCCACTAACAGTTCAAATTCGTGTTTATGTCCATTGAACTCTATAATTTAAAACGAAGCATGTGTGTGTACAACTTTAAACTAATTTATTGAGAATGGAATTTGCAGATGTCCCATTAATGGAACCATAATTTGCCCAACTGGTGCTTCTCTGATTGAAAACTAGTGTGTTTGTACCACTGATTATAGTTGGGGTGCTTGGGCAAATGATGGAAATGCTTGGTGTTTAAGTTTAAATCTGTGTTGCTCTAAATGCTATTGGAAAACTGGAGATAATTGGGGTTGCTCTGATGATAAGTATCATAAATGTCCAACATCAGAAAAAGTTATTAGTGGAATCACTCCTTCATGTGATTGCCCAGAAGGTGCAAATCTAGTTAGAAACGCTTGCATTTGCTCGGTAGTCGGAGCTTATCCATATCTCTTTAACGTTTTTTCTTTATTATAGCAAATTTAGCGTATGAGCTAGAAGCTTTTGAGTAGGGGGAAACAAGAGCTCACGCTTAAATATAGGTGACATTTTTGTTTTGTATTAATATAACACCTCACTACCTTCAAGCAATGTTTTAACATTTTCTAATTGTAAGAGAGATAGTGGTTTTTGAAGTCTGGTATTGTTACAGTATATTGCATATCTCATCAACAACTGTATTTATTATTATCTTCACCAACGATTTCCTTCTATTAAGTTATTACTATATACATCAATATTGGATATTTCAGTACTATAACAGTTATTTAATCCAGCTCGATACTGATTTCTTTTATTTAAATCCAAAAGTAATTCAAATATACTTTTAGTTCCCATAACTTATGTGATTACATTGTTACAGATCTTGAGTAAGATTTTGGTACTTGTGGTTACTCAACAAAAGTTGCATCTCTATTATCTTTTATCAATGTAATGAATAATAATAAATATTTGTACTCAACTAGGCAAAGGATCTGTAATGATCTTGCATGTGGTTATTTTTAGACACAACTCTTAACATTTTTGTTGAAGAAGTGTTCGGTTTTATAATTATCGGGGCTTGCGAATTAGATGAATATTATTATTAGATAGTAATATAATTGAAGCTACTTAGACAGATGTATTTAAAAATTTATTGTATTTTCTAAAATTTTAAGCTTTTAGTTGCGAAGATTTGACTTTTGAGCTCAATCGCTTACACAAACTAATAATAAGTGAATATGGATTACAAAATTATTTTAAACTAAATTCGCTTGTGTACAGCTACTTTATATCAACTATATTTTTGGGATTTCTTCAGGCTTATTATCCAGAATAACGAGGAGTTAACACTCAGTTATGTAAGTATTATTTATTATTAAGTTCGTCAATGAAGCTGGGAACTGCTAATGGAATGAAGTTGCTACAGTTGGTTGAATATTTTATATTTAGTATTGATTTGCCTGTTACGCTGTTTAGTTTTTAGACCTCAATTAATAAAGTTGTACTATTACTTGTTTAATTTTCTGCGTTCAAAGCTATAAATTTTGATTAATTACTCAATGACAAAATTTAAATGCAATACTGACAAGTCTCCTTTGATTCAAATATTTCAGCTCTAGAAAGCGTTATATTGAAGCTGGTATTACTACTGAACTATACTGAAATTCCGGTTAACGCGAAGAATCATAATTAATTGTATGCTTCATTCTACGAGATTTCATTATAACACAGAATTACAAAAATGACTTATTAAAATACAATTCTGTGGTGTATTTCCTAATTATATCACTAACTAGATTATAATATTGGTAAATTTTACATTGTATAGAAGTGAAATTTTAATAGAAAACCCACTTTTGTCATGGATTCATGCTAATAGAAACAATATATTTTATAGTAAAATAATATGTCCACTTCCATACATGGCGTCATTTTGATGGTAAGAGATATAATAATGTTTGTGAGTGCCCAACAAACGCGTTTATTTTGAACAATGTGTGCACTTGTCCAATTGGTTCAAGTCTAATTAACGGCGCTTGTGTTTGCTCAACAGAAAATGCATATCCAGATTTAAGTTTGTCATAACCAGCTTGTTTTTGTCCACAATATTCAACAAATGTTTCAAATATTTGTGTTTGTCCAACATCAACTATAGCAAGTGGTAAAATATGTGCTTGTCAAACAGTTTATGCAACAATAAAAAATTGAGTTTGCACTTGCCCAAGTAATTCAATAAATATATCTGACACGTGCAAATGTTAAAACCCTAAAAATAATATGTTAAATGGTGAATGTACTTGCCCATCTGGATCAGTTTTTGACGCAATTAATAATTTATGTAATATCATCTGATGTGAAAATTTAAAGTTAAAACTAATATATATATATATATATATATATATATATATATATATATATATATATATATATTTGTTATATTTTTATGTAAAATATATTTTTCATTATTTCTATTCAATACAAATATAATCTATCAAATTTTGTAACATATTTCCGAGGTACAGTATTAACTCCATTTTAGAGTCAAAAATGAATTTTGTAACATCATTTTTTTGTTTTTAATAGTAAGCTCTTAAATATTCACAACTCGCGTTTTAACACTTTGAGAACTCAGTGCACGGCATCCGTGCAAAATATAACGATAGTAGCTATTGGTACAGTTGTAATAGTTATATTTTAAGGATGAGAATTTTTTGGGCTGAGCAGTTTAGGTTAAAGTCTGGTAGTTTTATGATTAGTAAATTTTCATTCATTTTATAAATTTTAATATGTATTAAATAATATATTTAACAAGCTATTTATTAATTACCACTTCAATACAAATGATCAAATACTCAATTATTTCAAATACTAACTTAGAAACCGCTTAATGAAATCTAGCTCCAGTTCTCAAAGTGTTAAACTCAACTCTGTGGAATTGAATATTGTGTCCAATATATAATCTTTGAGTTTGAACCCATTTTCGTCCAGTTCGAGCGGTTTATAACTATAGGGTTGTTATGCCTGTTATTTGTACTAATTAATATTAGAACTGCATTTTAGCAGTTTATTAATTGTGAACTATTTATATCTTGAATAAGATCAAGGGCGAAATTATTATTTACTTAAAATCTGAGTAAAGTTCAAGTTCAACCCCAAAATGAAAAGAAAGTCGAATATTATATATTTATTACCGTAATACGTTAAATGTGCTACTATTGGATATACGTAAATCGTGAAATTTAAATTGACTAATTCAATTAACTGTATAGTATCTCATGTTTTATATAATGAATGGTGTTCACTAAAAACGTAGCAAATTATCTTTACAACATTAGGCATTATTGCTTGTTTATTACTTGTGTATATACTATTTCCTGTTTTTTCTTCCAGTTAAATGTATTAGTTATATAATAGTTCAGAAAAAATATTACAAAAGCAGCTTGGCGAAAGCTATAAAATACGAACTAAAAATAAAGTAAACTTATTAGTTATTGAACTTGACTAAAACGATGTCAAAGACTGTATTGTGGACAGGGTTAAAAACGAGAGTTAAAGCGATTTTGAACGCGTTAACGTCAGAAAAACTTGAAATACAATTGAATTTGTCTTTGATTAGCGTTCGCAGGAGCGCTAACAGACGTAATCACTGCTATGGAAGCCAAAGGGCCATGATGACATCCAAATAAGCCACGACCGGTGCTTTAGGAACTCTTCTTTAACTGCTGGATCTCGAACTTGCGTTGAATAAATGCTTCTTGGGTCAAACATTTTCCCAAAGTTCAACCGTCTCTCTCGCAGAGTGGACAGCAAAAATTTTAATGACGGGTTTTAGAGAAAAGTGATTAGTCTTGAAAAAATATTAAAATTAATATTAAGTCTAGGCATATACTATGAACTTTTATGTAATTTCAGCTCAATTCCTCCACTTTAAATCGAGAAATTATATATTTCATTCATTTAATAACAGTAGCCAGTATACATTTTGAAACCTTCAGTAGCATATTTGTATCAGATACAAATTCAAGCAATTATTAACTAGCCGTCCGAATATTAAAAGTGTCTAACTTCATATGCTACATGTGTATAGAGTGATTATTGCTCAATTATTTGTGAGAACAACAAAATAATTAGATATTAATATTTATATTATGCATCATTCACTGTTAACGAAGCAATTTGAAATCAACCCCAACCAAGTAATTACTGCCACCAAAACAAAAGTGGCAATTATTATGTATTTAACATTAAATACTTCTGTTGGTCTACCCATATCGAATATAACTGGAATCTGTATTAAAAAAGAATCAATAGATAAATAGCCAGTTACTTTTCCACGTTAATCTTCATTTTTAAAGTACGCCAGTTATTACTAGGTAAAGTTGTAGTCAGCACAATATTTATGAAGTTTGTTTGGAAAAGTCGCCATTGAAGTTATGTTTAGCAAATTGTTTGCATTTATACCATCGTCTCCAAAAGAAAATTTAAAATGAGCTGTGCCGGTTGGGACATCAATGGGGCCTGATTGATTAAAAGTTGCGCATACCTAATTATCATATAAGTAATAGCTCATGTTTGAGAAAATATTTAATTCACATGTTACTTATAACGGAATGATATTTACTATTTAATCATTTTTGTAAAATATTTTCTATACAACTGTGTAATAATTTAACAGTTATTACCTTTTGGCTAATATTTCGTAGCATTATGTCTCATTCGATGATCGAATACAGGGCAACAACTCGTTTGTTGTATTAAGTACTTGTATTGGGGATTTAATATCTATTTGATGCACTTCTCCAGTTCTGAAATAACTATATTATTTAAATATAATTCTTGTTGTAAAGTAATCAAAATCTATTATTTAATTAATTGGTTTAGCGCAGTTTACCATAGATTTATTGAGATTTGTAAGCAATATTAAATTTCTCCCATTTAAACTAATATTTTGATTTTTAAAACAATCTAAACTATCTAGATTCATATTACGAACTTCGTTAGACTCTACAATTAATGTATAGTTTATTTCTCTTGTCATAGTCCCATCTCTATTAGGAATAAGTCCTGGGAATGTAACATTAATTTGAAAATAAGTGTAACTTTGTGTTGAAAGGGCGTACACCATTTATGAACACCACTCTCTGCGAACATTCGTAGATGCATCACTGCATTAGAAAGCATTCGAAATACCTTCATCTAAAACATCTGGGGCAAAACTGTAAGACGACCCTGAATAGTTGTAATTAGGATAACCGAAAAAGCTTATTGTGGCTCTTTAGTCTTGCACATTTCCTTAAGCTATTGTAGCAGCTGAGTCCACTGGGTATTTGCAGTTCTACGCATTTCCAATAAATTTAAATACATCTTAAACAACGCCTGGTCTTACTTCGATCAATTTTCCTACTTCAATTCTCTGATTTGTAAAACACGCCTTTCTGTTGAAATCTAGTCTTCTCAGGTTGTACACAACTTCGGTTATATTCTAATCGATCTCTTTAAAGTTCATTGTGTAAATCGCCGATTTAGCTTGAAAAGCAGAAGCGCAAACACCAGTACCCAAAGCCACTTCAGCGCATGGTAGTTTAATGCTGATGACTTTATTAGAGTCGAAAAGCAATGGGGTTTACAAATTGTATTCATACGTACCAGTCTCGATTGAAAGCTCAAATGCATATCCTTTAAGTTTCTCACAAAGTTCTGTCTCTTTGGTTACATCTTCTCGAGGCCAAGCTTTCAAAACCGCTTCTCGTGTCTACACGTCTAGAACTACAGTTGTGTTCTACTAAAAACAACTAAGCAAAAAAGATATTTGAATGAAAATCATATGGGAAGTGGCACACATTAAAATTATGCATTATAAAATTAATATTTGTCAACATTTTATTAATCTTTAATCTTGTGAATTAAAGATATGTATTTGTAAGTGTTTGAATATTTTAAAATGTTTTCCAATTAAAGACATAAAATAGAAATAAGTGAAATACCTGCAAGTTAGTTTTTGTTTTGCTAGGTTATAAATCGTATCATTCTCATTTTTGTGAGAAAACATTTTTGAGAAAACTTCTGAAATTACATAAGCAAAATTTTGAGACAATTCTGATTAATAGTTCAAAAATATACAATTATAGTATAAATATATAATATGCGACACTGAACTTAGCCTTAACTTTATGTCAAAAACATAACATTATACTATAAGGATACTGTACAGTGATATTTTAAATTATTTGACTAATCGCAACATTTTAATCATATATATCATAAATCTCAATATGTATGCTATTTTGAAATTAAACAAATTACTAAGTGCTATGAGTCTACGAAGTTTTGATTTAAATACATTAGCTCTATCTATAACTTCTCTTATATTTTATATTAGGTGATTTATGAATACTTATCATTTCATTACTGGAGTGAAACATTAATATTGTAATTCTAGAAATATATATTCCCGCTATATTTACAATATTCCCGCTATATTAATATGACTTCCACTTCTGTCTTATACTTATTTAAAAGTTGAATTTATCTAATTTAGTTAAATGGTGATTAGAACGCATTTAATATTTACCAAATTGAATATAACGAGTAATAATATATTTGTAATTGATAATATCAACTTTAATTTTTTGAAATTCACGTTAATAAATCATAATATAATTTATATAAAAATAATATTTGAGGTGAAATATATATTTATTTCTACTATTCATATAAATTATGGTAAATTTATGATTAAAAATATTTTGTACGAACCCATTTCAAAATTTAGAAATCGAAGAAATATTGAAACGTAAAAGAATAGCTAATAAGTAATTGTAGACAATTTACTAAATAGTGTGTTGCTAATAGATAAATAGTATCCCTATTTTCCCACCGTCGATTATATTCTATTTAATAAAATATAATATTGTAAGATTTTCAATATTTTGATACTAACTGAAATAGATTCATCGAATACAGTTCGAGGGAGAATAAATTAATATATGTTAATATAGTAACATTCTATGTTTCACGAATAGTAGCAGTTCCACCTTTGCATGCATATCTTTCATTTGAGATTAATTTATATTTATAAGTATATTTAATCGAATAAGAAGTTATATCAATTTTAAGTGATATATGTTGTTGCTGGTTATATATAGTATAAAATATAATTAATACAAATTTCACTCCAAACCATCCAGTGTCATATGTTATATAAATATTTGATTATAATAATTTATTTGAAACCTTATAATTATTGTAGTTTTTTACTTACTTACGCTTGAAATTTATACTAATTTTGAAATTTATACTATATAGAAGTATAAAAACCCATATATATATTGTTGAACTAAATAACTTCAACTCATTCCAAAAGGTCAGAACCTAAAATGTGCAATTCATCAACATATTGTTTGTATATGTTTTTGAATTTTATAATTAAGAGAATAAGATATATACAAATTTATATAATATTGAATCATTACCTCGCTCCTTTGCACTCGTACTCTTCTGGCCCGATGAGGCGAATTACCTTTTCAATCGGATCTAGCACGTGCGTGTAGTCGTTAAGCTCTGTCAGGTGTGTGTAGCTCAGTTGATAGCACGCGAATTTAATCACCGAGTTCATATGACTCACAACCTCAGCCTGAACTTGCTCAACATTTATATTATTAACTAATTCAGCTTCATACGTTTTAAAGTTGAAGTAGACCTGGGCTCTCTGTTCACCAGCGTTGTTCTCGTGTTGTAGTTCAGCCAGTAAGTTAATGTTAATAACTGAGCCGTTTACTTCCACTTACAAAGTTAGAACGGCTGCTGCGTTGTAAAATGATGTAAAATGTAATTCTTGGTGCTTGGAGAACTTGGAAAGTTGGCCCAGAGTAAATGTTCTCGTACTTGTGGAATGTGTAGAAGGCGTTGTTAATCGCGCTCTCGTGAATAGTAATCTGCATGTCATTGTTGAATTTGTTGTACGTTACTTTGTTCAGTATTTAAGGACTTACGAAGTCATCTTTGAGATTATCCCGCTGGTACACATAACCGGTCATCAGAAGCGAAATATACCCCTCCCCAGCATAAATTCCTGATGTATAGCGCTCATCCTTCACTATCCCAGACTCCCAATGATTGGCGTAATCAAACAGCTATCTGTTACTCTCGAACACATTATTCACCAACTTTACGAAAGCTTTCACCAAAATATCACTTAGCGCATTCATTAACGGCTCCTCTATTTCAGCAAGCAATAAGTTAATAATTGACTAAAAGAACCAGGAATCTCCGCCATCCAATAAAATGTTAAGCGATTCGTATGAAACTTTAGCTTGTTTTATGTTTATGATCATATGACCCGGACACTCATCAGTATCTACCGAAGAACCAGCAACACCATTAAGCTGTCCATTCTTTACAATTATTTTACCAGAACCTTTATCAGTTGCAAAGGGGTACGATTGCTATTACATTTACCACTGAAATTAGATGGTTACTGAGCAATTTAAGAGAGCTATTTGGCTGTCTTAACCGTTAATATCAACAGCAGCATCAGAGACAACTATATTCGCTATTTTAATATCAGTCAGAGAAAATTAAATTTATGAAACACCTAAGTTCAAGCTAAATTTTAAATCTGGAATTACAATATTGGATAACGGACCCATGCTGTCTTTAATACCACACAACATATACTTAGATGCTCCTCGTTTGGTTGTTGTTGTAGATTGAGCCGTATCTTTCAAACCAACTATTTTTGAAAATCCTAATTCGCATGTGCGTTGCAACACAATGGTTAGAATCATTTGAAGTGAAATAATATATTAACTTAGTTGTTATTAAATTATAATATGAATAATTATGAATAAATGTATAAGTTATTCATTGTGATATACTCTTTTACTATTTACAAAGTATATCATACAACAAAATTTATTAGCTTTAACAATATACACAAATATAGAAGTTCCAATACTCTTAGATGGTGATTACACATCAGATTGGTTAAATATAGCATATTCTAATTTTTTGTGGAGCATACACAGTAAATAGTTATTATTCTAAATCTTATTAATATTTAGTTATACAACATTATGATAGAGTTAAAAGTGTAATGTAATTCTATAACACTTATATATTATTTTCAATATATTATGATATTTATAAATGCATCACTCCTATAGTCATCATTTTCAATTTCGCATCTGATTTTACTTTTCCTTTCTAACTGAGATCAATAAGAAATATAACCTTTATCCAACTTAATAAAGTGACGGGCAAAGTAAATGTTAAACTGTCAAGGAAGGGAGTGAGGTGGTTTATAATTTATTTATGATATTCTGGTACATAGAGTATCATATAATTTGATGATATCTAAAAAATTAACACCAAAAATATAGAGTCCTTTATGTACATAGTTACAGAAGTAAAGAACGCATTAAAATGAAAATAGCATTTTAAAATGTTCCTGTGATTGAAGTAATCGATTATTGAGTGGATGTTTTTGAGATTTATTTATGATATTCTGGTACATAGAGTATCATAACTGCAAAAATTTAATATAATCTTTTATCTACAACTGTGTATACACCTTCCACTTCCAAATGGAATCTTTAAATTGTAAACGTGAACATCAATTTGATAATTATAGTAAAGGTAAGATAATCTAAATGTGTTTATTATCATACATTACTCGTAAGGAGAAGATAGAGAGTTGTTTGGCGTCAGAAATATTTATCAATTTTGTTCTCAAAATTATCACTATTTTTAACGGTAGTGGACATATTTGAACATTCCAGCGTCTAAAGTTGAATCACAGGCTTCTTAAAACAGCTATTCTCAGATAGAATATCGTTTTTACGGCTCATAGAGATGATTAATGCAACTGGTTTTCAGCAAACTCTATTCTACTTCTCAGAAATAAATTTGTTAGCTAAATTGTTAAATTGACCCGATAAGTGTTTATAATCAACTTATTTGTATTCGAAGTTTTTAAGCGACCTCCCGTTTTTATATTTATTGAAGATTTGAGCGAATTTTTAATTTTATGAGAATTATGGGATTATTGGCTGCATGTGGTGTTCATAGACGAGTCAACGATGAAGTATTTAAGAAACTTCAAGAATTATGAACGATTTATCTCAAGCAAACTTATCAATCTTAAGCATTTTTGTTAAGTTTACAAAACGGTAAACTTTCGTTGACAAAGTTTGGTGGTACGTTTTATAGTGTCAGAGCCGACCTATTTATCAAAGCTAAGGATAAGAAAACGGATTCTATTTGAGAAAATCACGTTAGAAAACAAAGATTGCTAAAAGTCGTTGTTTGGAATAAATTATCATTTACTGTCACGACACAGGCTATCATGAACTCTACCCACTCAAAATTATACGAATCAACACAAATTTCGTGATATCTGCAAGACTCATAGTAAGATTTCGGACAACACAAAATTATCAAATTATATTGCTCAATAACTAGATGAATGTTAGATCAAATGATCAGTAAAATGCTAGACAAGTTTTATCAAGTACTCAATGATGTTTGAAGTGGTTTATTCAAAGTAAAATGTAAACAATCAGTGGACTCAATACTCAGAACAGTATCAAAATGTCTTATAGTTGGTGGTGAAGCATTCAAGTGATTCTTTAATTCAGTTGTAGCATAATTGAGCGCAGAAGCCCGTTTTAAACGGGAAAATATGGGTTTAACATTTACTTTGCCCGCCACTTTAGTTCACACGGCATTATCACCTATTTAATATTTCACACAATCTCGGTTATCTCCTTCCGAACTAATGAATATTATAGATAATAATTATTATACTAACAATAATACCTGCTAGAGATCACGGACTCCTTCCTAAGCAAACACTGCTGCCTTGCAGTAGCGCGTGCCGTGAAGAATGCCAAGATGCATTACATCAGCTTACTCACTAATGCTCTGCATCACGACGAAGTAAACAAAACGGTTAAAGACCAAGTCAAGCTACCGGAAAAATAGCACCACGAGCGAAGCCCAAGACAACGTTTGATCGGACGGGCTCGGAGTAACTATCGACAATGGTGAGAATAACATATAGTATTTTTATTATATTATATATTAATATATAATAATATATAATTAAAATATAGAATATAATCACACATTCACTTATTAAAGATTATTTGGATTGCGCGACAGTTCAATTTATGATAAATAAATTTATGATATATGGCTAATTTTCACTCTGTAATGATGTCCTTATTCGGAGACACACAAACTGTATAAAAATTTTCGTGACAATAATATTTTCTGGCTGATTGTCTTGTGCAACATTATTAAATATCTGAACACCAGAAGTTGCCTTGAGTATTGCCATCGAGTTAAATCATAGTACATTTACACTGATTACCTTTCAGAGTTGAACCATAAGGAATACATTTACATGTTGAACCTTATTAAGTTGACCCAGCTGGGCAAGCGCATTGCCCGTTTTTCATGGAGCTGCCTCTAAGAAGGGTCTGAGAACAGACGCACACCGAGTTCTTCATTTCGGCGTACTTCGGACAGGCACATGTCTAAGAAGTGGAATCGAAAACGGAATCTGAAGGGCACTCGCAGGTGTTCGTGGCTGTGTTGTTGGTCGCGTCCGAAACGCAGACGCAGTTCTTGCTGGAATCCATTACGGCGTTGGCGGTCTTGCACTTGCAGACTCCTTCGACGGAAACCTAGCCGGCGGGACACGGGCTCACGCACTCTCCGTTAAGCACGACGTGGCCAGCGGGACAGACGCACTCGTTGCTGGTGTTGACCGCGTTGGTCCAACATGCGCACGCTCCGTTCTTGATGAAGGCGTTCTTGGTCTGGCACTTACAGCTGTCTGCGGTCGGGATAGATCCAGCCACGCAGTAGCACAGGCCACGTTAGAGAGAGGCGCCGGCGAGGCACGGACAGGTTCCGAAAAATGATCCCGGGTTGGAAATTAGGTAAGAGTCCTGGAAACCAACGAAGGTGAGATCGGATACGGTCACCCACTTCGAGCCGGAATTGGAGTTCACGAAGCCGCAGTTGACCGCGGAGCCAGAAGTGACAAGAGAGAAGGTGATGTTGGAGATGGCGCAGGCGCCCTTATTTTCGAATATGAAGCCGACGGTGTTATCTCCAGTCAGGTGGCCGGAAACAGTCAGGTTCTTGAATATGGACTGGCCGAGCACCAGCGATACGAAGCCGCAGCTGGTGACCGCCTTCGCCTCAATCACGAAGCTGGAGTTCAGAACAGTTAAGTCATTGACTTAGCCGGCGATCCCGTGGAACTTGGTCATCGGGCCGGAGCAGTCGAAGGAGAAGGAGCTCCTGTTCACAGTTAGTGGCTCGGGCAGGGTGTTGGCGACGCCGAAGAAACTTGTTACGTCTTTGGAAGTGAATTCAAAGCTCGAGCCGAGAATGCTGACGCTGTACTCTGGGACGGTGGCTACCAGAAAGGCGAAGTCGTGGCCTGAGTTGGTGAGTCTCATGTTGATCTGAGTGTCAACTATGGTCACGTTCGTCCACACGAAGAAGAACAGGCTGAACGGCTGCTGGTTCAGGTCGAATTCGCTGTCGATGGTGATTGAAAAGGTACTTTGGTTAATTTCACGGAAAAGAACGTTCTCTACTCTTGTACACAGATCTCTCTAAAATCCATTATCAAAGGTGAATTTTGAATCAATAATCTTTATGTGTTCCTAAAATGGTTTATAAAAGATATAGTTATAACAAAAATCAAATTCTGCAATTGAAAATACTTCCATACAGTTAATACGAGATATTATGCCTAGCATTAAATTGAGATGTGAAATTATTATATAAATTATTATAGTCATGTTTAAATCAAAAATAATAAATAAATAAAAAAGTATTAAACGTATTTTTAAGATTACACAATTTATAACAAATCAAAAAGATAGATTGAAGTAATAATTAAAGTAGTGATGTATCAATCTAAAAGATATTATGAAAAATTGATTTATTGGAATATTATTAAAAAATATTATTAAAATTTAATTTATTTCAATTTTACATGAATCAAACTTATACATGATTTATACATGTATATAATAGAAAAAGAAAATAAGAGAGTATATTAGCGTTTGATGTTTTCAAAAACATTGGACCTCATCTATATATTTATGAATTAAGTTGTGTGAATTTATGAATTATCAATCACTCAACAACATCATCAGTACCGGAGCAGGTCTGGAAGTAGTCTCCATCGCAGTAGAACTTTCTTGGACCTTCTTTCGTGCAGCATTTATTGGCATTAGGACACCAGAAGTTTCCTTGAGTTTTACTGCCACCGATTTGGTTCTCAGTACACTTGCACTGAGTTCCAACTAGCGTCGCTCTGTTCGCGCATTTACAAGCAGTTCCTTTTTGAGTTGAACCAACTGGGCATGTGCACTTTCCGTTTATTAAGGAACTTCCTCTGAGTTAACTAGCTGAACATTTACATTCCTTGTTCACCATCTCGGTCAATTTAATTTAACAAACGCATGATGAAGAGTCTTCGTCATAAATGGAGTTAATTGGGCATTCGCAAGCATTTGTAACGGTATTATTTACTTGATCGAATGGGCAAACGCATTTTCCCTTAGAACCAAGTACAGCATTAGTAGTTGAACATTCGCATTTTCCATTTATTGATACTTAACCAGCAGGACATTGCTTCTCACAAACTCCGTTTATTAACTAACTTCCTGAAGGACAAGTAGTACAAATATTTGATTAATTAAATGCATTAGGACCACAGGCACAAATTCCGTTTGATAAAATAGCATTCTTAGTGGTGCACTTACATTCATCTAACTCGATTTAAGTATCAACTGGGCAAGCGCATTGCCCGTTTTTCATGGAGCTGCCTCTAAGAAGGGTCTGAGAACAGACGCACACCGAGTTCTTCATTTCGGCGTACTTCGGACAGGCACATGTCTGAGAAGTAGAATCGAAAACGGAATCTGAAGGGCACTCGCAGGTGTTCGTGGCTGTGTTGTTGGTCGCGTCCGAAACGCAGACGCAGTTCTTGCTGGAATCCATTACGGCGTTGGCGGTCTTGCACTTGCAGACTCCTTCGACGGAAACCTAGTCGGCGGGACACGGGCTCACGCACTCTCCGTTAAGCACGACGTGGCCAGCGGGACAGACGCACTCGTTGCTGGTGTTGACCGCGTTGGTCCAACATGCGCACGCTCCGTTCTTGATGAAGGCGTTCTTGGTCTGGCACTTACAGCTGTCTGCGGTCGGGATAGATCCAGCCACGCAGTAGCACAGGCCACGTTAGAGAGAGGCGCCGGCGAGGCACGGACAGGTTCCGAAAAATGATCCCGGGTTGGAAATTAGGTAAGAGTCCTGGAAACCAACGAAGGTGAGATCGGATACAGTCACCCACTTCGAGCCGGAATTGGAGTTCACGAAGCCGCAGTTGACCGCGGAGCCAGAAGTGACAAGAGAGAAGGTGATGTTGGAGATGGCGCAGGCGCCCTTATTTTCGAATATGAAGCCGACGGTGTTATCTCCAGTCAGGTGGCCGGAAACAGTCAGGTTCTTGAAAGTGGACTGACCGAGCACCAGCGATACGAAGCCGCAGCTGGTGACCGCCTTCGCCTCGATCACGAAGCTGGAGTTCAGAACAGTTAAGTCATTGACTTAGCCGGCGATCCCGTGGAACTTGGTCATCGGGCCGGAGCAGTCGAAGGAGAAGGAGCTCCTGTTCACAGTAAGTGGCTCAGTCAGGTTGTTGGCGACGCCGAAGAAACTTGTTACGTCTTTGGAAGTGAATTCAAAGCTCGAGCCGAGAATGCTGACGCTGTACTCTGGGACGGTGGCTACCAGAAAGGCGAAGTCGTGGCCTGAGTTGGTGAGTCTCATGTTGATCTGAGTGTCTACTATGGTCACGTTCGTCCACACGAAGAAGAACAGGCTGAACGGCTGCTGGTTCAGGTCGAACTCGCTGTCGATGGTGATTGAAAAGGTACTTTGGTTAACGGATCTGAAGAGGGAATTATCAGTTCTGGAGCATTTATTTCTTTTTGCACCATTTTCAAACTCAAAAGGGGAATTGAGATTAATGGTCGTTTTTTCTTCGAATGGTTCGTAGAAAACATAATTATAGCAGAAGTTGAACTCAGACATGGAGAAAACCTGCATGTTTGCGATGGTGGTTAAAATGAACATTTAATAGTGGAGTGGAAAAAATTGACTCAATACGTGGAATATGCATTATAAATTGTGTTATATTTTTAGAATTAGGATTTTGAATCTGGAACATATCATGATAGTTTAAAGTTGTAATTTTATTTGTATTATTGTGCAATTATTAATACACTAGAGTATATCAAAATATTTTTTTGAAAACACAAAAATATTATTAAAAAATATTATTAAAATGTACTATGCAAAATGTATGTTAGTTTAATGTTGCTAGTGAACAATATAACAATAATAATGACAAAGAAAGCGCTAAATAAATAATTATTGCGTTTATTGTTTTTTATCAACAAGAGGATTTTGATGAATGGAATTATTTTTGATGAATGGAATTATTTTTTAAAAATACAAATAAAATACAAGTTGATATACTTATCAACAACTGTCGAGATAGTAAGATTGTTCTGACGATCTCCTCAAACTTAGTTTTTGAGTAAGAGATTTGAAAAGCAAGTTCAAAATAGAGTTCGCCTTCTCTTACCTATGTGATGTGATGATTAAGTTATAATGTTAAAGTTTATATATATATATATATATATACAGTACTTTGAAAATTTTGGAGTTTTTATTTAAATGTAGTTATTCTTCCTAAATTAAAAACTCGTCATGGTAGAATAGAATAAACCTTCCGCCGGTATAGGTGAAATTACATTTAAATAAAAACTCCAAAATTTTCAAAGTACTGTATGTTTATATCATTTGAATATATTCAATTTGTATAATGCAATATCGTTATCGTTTACTTTCAGTAGAGCGATACCGTATTGTTCATTTATCGAGTTCAATTTTATGAGTTTTAGCATACAACAGAACCTCGAATTGAGACACCCACCCCTCTTCACTTACAGACACCCTAGGCTGCTCAGATACAGACACCATCGATTATTTATAGTAAAGGTGTCTATAACTGAACTACAAAATGGGGTTGTAAGTGAAATTTTAAGTACTAAAGTACTGGGCAAAGTAAATGCGACTCCCTCTTTTTGACCTTTAAAACAATCGCCTGAGCTCAAAAATGTTCCAATAGATTTAAAGAATCACTTGAACGCTTCACCACCAGCTTCCATGCATTTTGATACTCTTTCTGGCATCGAGTCTACTAATTGTACATATTTTACTTGAATAATCCACTTCAAACATCATTGAGTATTTGATTAAACTAGTCTAGCATTTTACTGATCATTTGAACTGAGATTCATCTTGTTATTGAGCAAAAATATTTAATAATTTTGTACAAACCGAAATCTTTCAATAAGTCTAACAGAAATAACGCAATTTGTGTTTATCCCTAAAATATTGAGTTGGTAGAGCTCATGGTAGCCTGTGTTGTTACAATTAACGATAATTTATTCCAAACAACGACTTTTAACGAACTTTGTTTTCTAACGGGATTTTCCCAAATAGAATCAGTTTTCTTATCCTTAGCTTTGATAAATAGGTCGGCTCTGACACTATAAAACGTACCACCAAACTTTGTCAACGAAAGTTTACCGTTTTGTAAACTTAACAAAAATGCTTAAGATTGATAAGTTTGCTTGAGATAAATCGTTCATAATTCTTGAAGTTTCTTAAATACTTCATCGTTGACTCGTCTATGAACACCACATGCAGCCAATAATCCCATAATTCTCATAAAATTAAAAATTCGTTCAAATCTTCAATAAATATAAAAACGGGAGGTCGCTTAAAAACTTCGAATACAAATAAGTTGATTATAAACACTTATCGGGTCAATTTAACAATTTAGCTAACAAATTTATTTCTGAGAAGTAGAATAGAGTTTGCTGAAAACCAGTTGCATTAATCATCTCTATGAGCCGTAAAAACAATATTCTATCTGAGAATAACTGTTTTAAGAAGCCTATGATTCAACTTTAGACGCTGGAATGTTCAAATATGTCCACTACCGTTAAAAATAGTGATAATTTTGAGAACAAAATTGATAAATATTTCTGACGCCAAACAACTCTCTATCTTCTCCTTACGAGTAATGTATGATAATAAACACATTTAGATTATCTTACCTTTACTATAATTATCAAATTGATGTTCACGTTTACAATTTAAAGATTCCATTTGGAAGTGGAAGGTGTATACACAGTTGTAGATAAAAGATTATATTAAATTTTTGCAGTTATGATACTCTATGTACCAGAATATCATAAATAAATTATAAACCACCTCACTCCTTTCCCTGACAGAGTCGCATTTACTTTGCCCGTCACTTTAGTAAGCTGCGAAAATATATTTGAACAAATTTCCAATATTTAATAAATCTTACTCATAGTATTATTTTGGTAGATTATATATTTCATTCCTTTAACCTGTGCCATCAACGGAATTCACAGAAGTAATGCATATTTTGGTATTCGATAGAGATATCAACATTACCCTTTAGAATGGGTGTCTTTCCATTCTGTTCGTTTGGTGGATCTCCAGGATCGTCTTTGTTCCCCTTCTGGTTTTACCGTATTAATTATATGTTGGGGATAGTTGCGGCTTGTATTTCGAAGGTAATTACGCCGTCACATTTCCAAATAATTTAACAAACCCCGTCAAGCTGAAAAACGATGTTCAGATGAACAAAAGTTCGAAGTTTTCAAAATATGGAACAATAAAGTCTTGAAAAGTGTTCAATTCAGGCCAAATTTAAACGGATAATCAACAATTGGATGTCGGCTTTCATCTTATTTGATTCCACGTTCGTAACTTATCAAGTAAATATATTATATTGGAAACTTTTGGAATTGCTTTGGTTGGCACCATCCAGAGTTATAACTTCTGCGTAATTGAAGCGAATGTAACAAATAATTCTATAGCGAAAAAGATAATATATTGGAATCAATGAATAATATATACAAATAAACACTGTTTACGTATTTATAACTATTGCTTATTTATATGAGGTAAGATTAACCATCGCTGACAAGCAACCTCTTTTTACCCCAGTATATCAAATATCAAATATATATAAATTAAAATACAAAGTTTATTCATTTATGAATTTTTTGATTAATACTTCTTCGTGAGCTAACTGGAATATATCTATCAAAGTACAATGTAACATTAATTAATTCACTAGATTAAAGATTAACAAAATGTTGACAAATATTAATTTTATAATGTAAAAACATGAGAGAAACGATTTAAAGCATTGCAAAACAAAAACATAGTTTAACAAGTACAAGTAGTCACTTATTTCTATTTTATGTCTTTAATTGGAAAACATTTTAAAATATTTAAACACTTACAAATACATATCTTTTCTTGACAATAACATTATTTACTTATTTCTATTTTTTGTCTCTAATTAGAAAAATTTAGAAAACATTATTTAATATTTAAATTCCAATAACATTAACTAGATTAATTCACTAGATTATAGATTAACTTAATTTAATGAATATTAATTTTATAATGTATAATTTTAATGTGTGCCACTTCCCATATGATATTCATTCAAATATCTTTTTTGCTTCGTTGTTTTTAGTAGAACACAACTGTAGTTCTAGACGTGTAGACACGAGAAGCGGTTTTGAAAGCTTGGCCTCGAGATGATGTAACCAAGGAGACAGAACTTTGTGAGAAACTTAAAGGATATGCATTTGAGCTTTCAATCGAGACTGGTGCGTATTCTTACAGTTTGTAAACACAATTGATATTTGACCCTAATAAAGTCATCAACATTAAACTGCCATGCGGCGAAGTGGCTTTGGGTACTGGTGTTTGCGCTTCTGCTTTTCAAGCTAAATCTGCGATTTACACAATGAACTTCAAAGAGATCGATTAGAATGTTATAGAAGTTGTGTACAACCTGAGAAGACTAGATTTTAACAGAAAGGCGTGTTTTACGAATCAGAGAATTGAAGTAGGAAAGTAGATTGAAGTAAGACCCGGCGTTATTTTCGATGTATTTTAATTTATTGGAAATGCGTAGAACTGCAAATACCCAGTGGACTCAGCTGCTACGATAACTTAAGGAAATGTGCAAGACTAAAGAGCCAATATAAGTTTTTTCGGTTATCCTAATTACAACTTTTAAGGCTCGATTTACAGTTTAGCTCCAGATGTTTTAGATGAAGGTATTTCGAATGCTTTCTAATGCAGTGATGCATCTACGAATGTTCGCATGGAGTGGTGTTCATAAATGGTGTAAGCCCTTTCAACACAAAGTTACACTTATTTTCAAATTAATGTTACATTCCCAGGACTTATTCCAAATAGAGATGGGACCATGACAAGAGAAATAAACTATACAATAATTGTAGAGTCTAACGAAGTTCGTAATATGAATCTCGATAGTTTAGATTGTTTTAAAAATCAAACTATTAGTATATATGGAAGAAATCTAAGATTAACTAACGATCTTAACTAATCGATGGTAAACTGCGCTAAACCAATTAATCAAATAATAGATTTTGATTACTTTGCAACAAGAATTATATTTTAATAACATAGTGATTTCAGAACTGGAGAAGTGCATCAAATAGATTATAAATCGCCAGTATAAGTACTTAATACAACTAGCGAGTTGTTGCCCTGTATTCGTTCATCGAATGAGACATAATGTTACGAAATATTAACCAAAAGGCAACAACTGATAAATTATAACATAGTATTATAAAAAATATTTTACAAAAATGATAAAATAATAAATATCATACCGTTATAAGTTACATGTGAAGTAAGTGTCTTCTTAAACATGAGCTATTACTTATATGATAATTAGGTATGCGCAACTTTTAATCAATCAGGCCCCATTGATGTCCCAACCGGCACAGCTCATTTTACATTTTCTTTTGGAGACGATGGAATAAATGCAAACAATTTGCTAAACATAACTTCAATGGCGACTTTTCCAAACAAACTTCATAAATATTGTGCTGACTACAACTTTACCTAGTAGTAACTAGCATACTATAAAAATGAAGATTAACGTGGAAAAGTATCTGGTCAGTTGTCTATTGATTCAATAATATTACAGATTCCAGTTATATTCGATATGGGCAGACCAACAGAAGTGTTTAATGTTAAATACATAATAATTGTCACTTTTGTTTTGGTGGCAGTAATTACTTGGTTGGGGTTGATTTCAAATTGCTTTATTAATAGTGATTGATCAAAATATCATTTTATCTATGTTATTTTATCTTATTTATTTTTTGTACTGTGTAACCCTCGACGGGTACCACTTATTTATATGAAGTGATTTAATAAAAAAAGAAATGTAGTTATAAGTACTTAGAAGTGAATTTGTTCATAATATACATGTGTATACATGTATATGCAAATAGCTAGTTCAAACACCTGATAACCCTCTGATCAACCTCTTCTGCCGAATAGATAAACTTGGGTGGTTTTTCGTCGATACACTACTCTATCCGGATTTTAACCGGGAATTGAACCTGGGACCGCTGGTGCACAAGTATGAGATGCTACCACTGTGCTATGCAGTGATAGTAGAATTTATTTGATTTGTTGTGAACAGTAATAAAATATGTATAATAATGATGGCCAAGGTTACTTTACTTATCTTTGCTAATATAATTATACTTTATATGAACTAAACAGTCATTTGTAGCATGGAATCACCTTGGATTTTAAATAAATTTAGTAATATTTAGGTTAATCTTCAATCAATCATCAATTACCTTATTAAATGACTTTACGATAGAATTTAACAGATCATAATGAATTATAACTTGTACACTCACTTGCTGTGCTTCAAAAGAAGCTTCTTGCGTTAACAACTAACTGATAGATTCATATTTATAAGTTTGTCCCTGTTTAGTAAACCTGATCTGGCTCATTATATCATATTCCACCATATTTGCTGCATTTCTAGCTATGCTGCCCCTTTCTACCTGACTCACTTGTAATTCATCATTTCTAAGTTGAGGAGTGGAATATGTAACAATATAATTATAATAAATACATCAATGTGATATAAAATAGAAAAATAAAGTGCATCACATGAATTATAATGATGTGAAGAATCACAAATGATTAACTATATGTAACTAACAAGACATCATTATCGACGAAATTCAACCTTTGATGATCTCTTCTCTTCTGCCCCAATATAATCAGTCAGAATAGTGCTCACTGATTTTTACGATCTTCCATACTTATTTCAAGATACTAATTTAAATATAAAAATCGTAAATTTTATATAGAAAAAAATTAATATAAAGTGAAAGTTCAGTGACATTTTTAACAAATGGTTCTTTTTTATATTTCATTATATACAATTATATATGTTTGAATTATATTTTAATATTAACCACTTCACTTACATGATAAATTAAATTTTCATTTGATCAAGAGCTTAACTTAAGATAAAGATCAGCTCTTGACTAATATTAGCCATAATTAATGCAGAATTAATATTTAAAGAGAAGTACTTCAATCGGTTTCGGGAAGATGTGCTATTTGCGCTTTTTATTGTATTTTAGTATCAAAAATTAACTGCAAAACGCTAGAATCAATCAAGTTCAGATTCCTTAGTTGCTATAACTCGAATAATGGCCCTATAGTTTCTATTTTTCGCAGAACTGATATAGAATATATTGGAAGCTACAATTTAAGAAGCCTTTAAATTCTTATCATTAGGATTTGGACAGAATTTTAAACCAATATTTTGAGTTAATTGGTCCTAATTTGAAGCTTTATATGAAGCTTTTGCACTGCTCAACGATAATCCCAATTAATTAACTTAAGAACACTGAAATCAACAACTAATTTTTTTATTATGACTACTACCTCGGTTTTAGAACTATAATAATTTTTTATTGTTCGTTATAAATCAAGCTTAAATTTACAACAAGGGCTGACGATGAGTTAAATGTATACATTTCCTTGAAGACATTTATATTTTTGAAAATATATTTTCGAAAATAACAAATCGGTGAAACATTTTACTATTTCGCGTAATGATGAGTAACATCATCGTACATCATCTTACATCAATTTAACTTATTTATTAAATTAATTGATTATTCAGAAAAATATATCAAGTTTAGTGAATAACTTAGCTACGTTTTGTTGGTTTGTTTTCAATTTTATAATCTAATTAAATGGGAATACAAGCCGTTATGATTTAAAAGTAAGTTGTTGCAAAATAATTTTTCCACCTCACATTTTCAGATTAAATTTATGCGAAGAATACAAGGCTAAGATGCTCCAATTCTTATTATACTTTGAAAAAATACTTTATGTATTTTAAATGGTTTAAAATGTACACTATTATCAAGAATCGCAATTATTATTACTATTATATATCTGCGTTAAAATAATGGATGACGAGCACAATGAGCTAACGATATTCAAAAATATTTGAGAAAATAATTGATAATTAACCCAACTATTTGCGAAGTTTCAATTAATAAGTTTCAATTTCAATTAATAAAAAAATAATAATAAATAGTTAGTCATTTATTCAATTATACGCACGCTCCGTTCTTGATGAAGGCGTTTTTGGTCTGGCACTTACAAGCTCCGGAAACAACTGATGACCGGGCTGGACAAGAACATCTGGCTCTGGTGCTTCTAGCATCCGTAGCGCATTAACATTCGCCAGAAACAGGAAACGCGTCTAATTAGGAGCACTTGCAGACTCCATCTATCAAAGAAGAACCAAGAGGACACAAACATGTATTAGACGAGTTGGTGGCGTTGACTCCGCATACACAAACCCCACCAACCGGGAAGGCATTAGTAGTTTAACAGACGCACACGCCATTTACGAGGGAAGCGCCGGTCGGACATGAACTTACGCACTCTTCGTTAACCTCAGTATGGCCATCTGGACTGACGCAGTTCTCGTTGGAATCCATCACGGCGTTGGTGATCTTGCACTTGCAGACTCCTTCGACGGAAACCTAGCCGGCGGGGCATGAGCTCACACACTCTCCGTTAACCACGGCGTGGCCAGCGGGACAGACGCACTCGTTGCTGGTGTTGACCGCGTTGGTCCAACATGCGCACGCTCCGTTCTTGATGAAGGCGTTTTTGGTCTGACACTTACAAGCTCCGGAAACAACTGAAGACCGGGCTGGACAAGAACATCTGGCTCTAGTGCTTCTAGCATCCGTAGCGCATTAACATTCGCCAGAAACAGGAAATGCGTCTAATTAGGAGCACTTGCAGACTCCATCTATCAAAGAAGAACCAAGAGGACACAAACATATATTAGACGAGTTGGTGGCGTTGACTCCGCATACACAAACCCCACCAACCGGGAAGGCATTGGTAGTTTAACAGACGCACACGCCATTTACGAGGGAAGCGCCGGTCGGACATGAACTTACGCACTCTTCGTTAACCTCAGTATGGCCAGCTGGACAGACGCAGTTCTCGTTGGAATCCATCACGGCGTTGGTGATCTTGCACTTGCACACGCCTCCGACGGAAACCTAGCCGGCGGGGCATAAGCTCACACACTCTCCGTTAACCACGGCGTGGCCAGCGGGACAGACGCACTCGTTGCTGGTGTTGACCGCGTTGGTCCAGCATGCACACGCTCCGTTCTTGATGAAGGCGTTCTTGGTCTGACACTTACAGCTGTCTGCGGTTGGGAGAGATCCAGACACGCAGTAGCAGAGTCCATGTTGGAGAGTTCACGAAGCCGCAGTTGACCGCGGAGCCAGAAGTGACGAGTGAGAAGGTGATGTTGGAGATGGTGCAAGCGCCCTTGTTTTCAAATATGAAGCCGACGGTGTTATCTCCGGTCAGGTGGCCGGAAACAGTCAGGTTCTAGAAAGCGGACTGGCCGAGCACCAGCGAGACGAAGCCGCAGCTGGTGACCGCCTTCGCCTCGATCGTGAAGCTGGAGTTCAGAACTGCTATATCCTGAACTTAACCAGCGATCCCGTGGAACTTGGTCATCGGGCCGGAGCAGTCGAAGGAGAAGGAGCTCCTGTTCACAGTTAGTGGCTCGGTCAGGTTGTTGGCGACACCGAAGAAACTTGTTACGTCTTTGGAAGTGAATTCAAAGCTCGAGCCGAGAATGCTGATGCTGTACTCCGGGACGGTGGCGACCAGAAAGGCGAAGTCGTGGCCCGAGTTGGTGAGTCTCATGTTGATCTGAGTGTCAACTATGGTCACGTTCGTCCACACGAAGAAGAACAGGCTGAACGGCTGCTAGTTCAGGTCGAACTCGCTGTCTATGGTGATTGAAAAGGTGCTTTGGTTAACGGATCTGAAGAGGGAATTATCAGTTCTGGAGCATTTATTTCTTTTTGCGCCATTTTCAAACTCAAAAGGGGAATTGAGATTAATGGTCGTTTTTTCTTCGAACGGTTCGTAGAAAACATAATTGTAGCAGAAATTGAACTCAGACATGGAGAAAACCTGCATGTTTGCGATGGTGGTTAAAATGAACATTTAATAGTGGAGTGGAAAAAATTGACTCAATACGTAGAATATGCATTATAAATTGTGTTGTATTTTTAGAATTAGGATTTTGAATCTGGAACATATCATGATAGTTTAAAGTTGTATTTTTATTTGTATTATTATGCAATTATTAATACACTAGAGTATATCAAAATATTTTTTTTGAAAACACAAAAATATTATTAAAAAATATTATTAAAATGTACAATACATAAATATGTATGTATGCAAAATATATGTTAGTTTAATGTTGCTAGTGAACAATATAACAATAATAATGACAAAGAAAGCGCTAAATAAATAATTATTGCGTTTATTGTTTTATATCAACAAGAGAATTTTGATGAATGCAATTATTTAAATAAAAATACAAATAAAATACAAGTTGATATACTTATCAACAACTGTCGAGTAAATAGTAAGATTGTTCTGATAATCTCCTCAAACTTAGTTTTTGAGTAAGCAGTATTTCCACTCCACAAATAATGCAAATAGCCTCTGATCAACCTCTTCTGCCCCTATATATATAATCAGTCGAATAGTGCTCGCTGGATTTTTACGGTCTTCCATACTTATTTCTAGATACTAAATAATATTAATATAGAAATAATCGTAAATTTTATCGTAATTAAATTGTCTCATGTCAACGAAGTTAAAAATTTTGTAAAAATTGAATCCCAAGTAGAACTATTTCTTCACAAAAACTATTTAATATAACATCTAAGCAAATTGGCACCATCGCAATAAAACATGGTTAAAAGAGAGACTGCCGCGGTACTACGAGCGCCGCCAGGCCTCGAAGGTGAGGGAGCAAGGCAAGAAGGCGAAGTCTAAGGCAACGCTGGATCCGGTGGTCTCGGAACAACCGCTGATAATTGAGGATTTGCAACATGAGTGAGAAGATTTCTAACATGACTCACTCAACAGCAACAATCCAACAATACATATAAACGCAATAAATAAATATATACTAGTTATTTTACTATAGCCAAGTAAAAATTATATATATTTTAATAATTCTTGTGGTTAGTGATTTTCCAGTTGATTAAAATGGTTTTCATCTTCATTTCCAATCTAAGTGATTCTGCTTCCTCATTTATGTAAAAGCTTTAATGTATTTACTAACATAACAATTTTTGGTAAATAGAATAGGTGGAGTGAAATCAATATATTTTTTGATTGTTAATATATAAATGCACGACAAACAAAATTTTTAAAATTGAAATATTTCAATATTTATTAAAAGTAAACCGAAAATACATTTTTTACGGTTTTAAAAATCTAAGCTAAGAAGGACGAGCTTGCACAAATCGATTATTCTTGTTGTTATTGAAAACTTGCGAAGTTGAAAGGAATTACAAAAAGCTTGTTATCCCTCAAAAAATTGTCCTTGCTTATTGTCAAATAAATTTTGTAATAAAAAACTTGAAATACTTTCATATTATTGTCGCTTTTCATATCAGCGCAACAACAGGACCGCTTATACATTCATTGAAAGAGTTCATCGATACATTTTATGTACTCACTCTTTGCTACAACTACAAGACAAGAAACACAACTTTGTAATCTATTTTGTTTTTCTTTTGATCTTTGTGATTCAACCAAATACGCATAATCAAATAAAACAATACATAGCAACTTGAAATTTGAAAATTTTTTATTTAAGCACGTTTTAAAAGCAATAAGATGCAATAAGCAAGTTTTAACCCGATAAAACGAGTCCAAATATGTTGTGTAAAAGTTGAATGGAGAATAAATAAAAACTGTGGAAGAATTGTGTATATTTATGTCAAAAGTGTCAAACAAGATATTTGTTGATAATTCAAGAACAAGCCCTTACTGGTGGCGAATGAAATAATGTTGAGATATGTGAGTACTTATATACATATAGTTTTATTAAATAGATCTACAGAGCGCTGCTGAGAGAGTCAGAAAAGCTCACCGTCTAATAAGGGTTAAGTTCAAATTTTCTCTCATTCTCCTCTTTCTTGCTTAACCCATTGTCCTGTATTCCTTATTTTGGCGTCTTTGCCTTGTTCAGTAGAACCAACGATACTGAATTTCTACACAACCTGCTTACTCAACTAGTAGTTGTGCAGTAAAGAAATCTATGAATATGTATTTACTATAATGACATGTTTGAAGTGGCATTTGAATAATTATGATAACACTCACAATTGATCATATGAGTTTCAAATATTTATTAATTTACAAACTCTTCAGCATATTAATGAGCATATTAATAAATAATATTAAAGTTATTAGTTATTAATCATTTATTCAGTTATACGCACGCTCCGTTCTTGATGAAGGCGTTCTTGGTCTGGCACTTACAAGCTCCGGAAACAACTGAAGACCGGGCTGGACAAGAACATCTGGCTCTGGTGCTTCTAGCATCCGTAGCGCATTAACATTCGCCAGAAACAGGAAACGCGTCTAATTAGGAGCACTTGCAGACTCCATCTATCAAAGAAGAACCAAGAGGACACAAACATGTATTAGACGAGTTGGTGGCGTTGACTCCGCATACACAAACCCCACCAACCGGGAAGGCATTAGTAGTTTAACAGACGCACACGCCATTTACGAGGGAAGCGCCGGTCGGACATGAACTTACGCACTCTTCGTTAACCTCAGTATGGCCATCTGGACAGACGCAGTTCTCGTTGATCATCACGGCGTTGGTGATCTTACGCATACGCCTTCGACGGAAACCTAGCCGGCGGGGCATGAGCTCACACACTCTCCGTTAACCACGGCGTGGCCAGCGGGACAGACGCACTCGTTGCTGGTGTTGACCGCGTTGGTCCAACACATGCACGCTCCGTTCTTGATGAAGGCGTTTTGGTCTGGCACTTACAAGCTCCGGAAACAACTGAAGACCGGGCTGGACAAGAACATCTGGCTCTGGTGCTTCTAGCATCCGTAGCGCATTAACATTCGCCAGAAACAGAAGCGTCTAATTAGGAGCACTTGCAGACTCCATCTATCAAAGAAGAACCAAGAGGACACAAACATGTATTAGACGAGTTGGTGGCGTTGACTCCGCATACACAAACCCCACCAACCGGGAAGGCATTAGTAGTTTAACAGACGCACACGCCATTTACGAGGGAAGCGCCGGTCGGACATGAACTTACGCACTCTTCGTTAACCTCAGTATGGCCATCTGGACAGACGCAGTTCTCGTTGGAATCCATCACGGCGTTGGTGATCTTGCACTTGCAGACTCCTTCGACGGAAACCTAGCCGGCGGGGCATGAGCTCACACACTCTCCGTTAACCACGGCGTGGCCAGCGGGACAGACGCACTCGTTACTGGTGTTGACCGCGTTGGTCCAACATGCGCACGCTCCGTTCTTGATGAAGGCGTTTTTGGTCTGGCACTTACAAGCTCCGGAAACAACTGATGACCGGGCTGGACAAGAACATCTGGCTCTGGTGCTTCTAGCATCCGTAGCGCATTAACATTCGCCAGAAACAGGAAACGCGTCTAATTAGGAGCACTTGCAGACTCCATCTATCAAAGAAGAACCAAGAGGACACAAACATGTATTAGACGAGTTGGTGGCGTTGACTCCGCATACACAAACCCCACCAACCGGGAAGGCATTAGTAGTTTAACAGACGCACACGCCATTTACGAGGGAAGCGCCGGTCGGACATGAACTTACGCACTCTTCGTTAACCTCAGTATGGCCATCTGGACAGACGCAGTTCTCGTTGGAATCCATCACGGCGTTGGCGGTCTTGCACTTGCAGACTCCTTCGACGGAAACCTAGCCGGCGGGGCATGAGCTCACACACTCTCCATTAACCACGACGTGGCCAGCGGGACAGACGCACTCGTTGCTGGTGTTGACCGCGTTGGCCCAACAGGCGCACGCTCCGTTCTTGATGAAGGCGTTCTTGGTCTGGCACTTACAGCTGTCTGCGGTCGGGAGAGATCCAGTCACGCAGTAGCAGAGGCCACGTTAGAGAGAGGCGCCGGCGAGGCACGGACAGGTTCCGGAAAACGATCCCGGGTTGGAGATCAGGTTAGAGTTCTGGAAACCAACGAAGGTGAGATCGGATACAGTCACCCACTTCGAGCCGGAATTGGAGTTCACGAAGCCGCAGTTGACCGCGGAGCCAGAAGTGACAAGAGAGAAGGTGATGTTGGAGATGGCGCAGGTGCCCTTGTTTTCGAATATGAAGCCGACGGTGTTATCTCCGGTCAGGTGGCCGGAAACAGTCAGGTTCTTGAAAGTGGACTGACCGAGCACGAACGATACGAAGCCGCAGCTGGTTACCGCCTTCGCCTCAATCACGAAGCTGGAGTTCAGAACAGTTAAGTCATTGACTTAGCCGGCGATCCCGTGGAACTTGGTCATCGGGCCGGAGCAGTCGAAGGAGAAGGAGCTCCTGTTCACAGTTAGTGGCTCGGTCAGGTTGTTGGCGACGCCGAAGAAACTTGTTACGTCTTTGGAAGTGAATTCAAAGCTCGAGCCGAGAATGCTGACGCTGTACTCTGGGACGGTGGCTACCAGAAAGGCGAAGTCGTGACCTGAGTTGGTGAGTCTCATGTTGATCTGAGTGTCAACTATGGTCACGTTCGTCCACACGAAGAAGAACAGGCTGAACGGCTGCTGGTTCAGGTCGAATTCGCTGTCGATGGTGACTGAAAAGGTACTTTGATTTACGGACCTGAAGAGGGAATTATCAGTTCTGGAGCATTTCTTTCTTTTTGCGCCATTTTCAAACTCAAAAGGAGAATTGAGATATATGGTCGTTTTTTCTTCAAACGGTTCGTAGAAAACATAATTGTAGCAGAAATTGAACTCAGACATGGAGAAAACTTGCATGTTTGCGATGGTTGTTAATATGAACATTAAACGGTGAGGTGGGAAAATTGGTCAATATACGTGGAATGTGCATTTTAATTTGTGTTATATTTTTTGAATAAACATGGAATAAACATGATAGTTTAATGTTGTATTTTTATTTGTATTATTGTGCAATTATTAATACAGTAGAGTATAACATAATAATTTTCTGAGAATATTATTAAATAAAATATTATTAAAATGTACTTCAACTTAACTTTCTCTTAACAAATAATATTGTCGCCTTTCTCTTGTAACTGTTGTTTTATATACTCATTTCAGTAAGACTTACTATATTTAATAATAATTTTACTTAATCTGTTACACTATTTGATTGGAGTGTTGATTGATACAAAAAATATTTTAACTTCAGAAATATTATAAATATTAATATAATGATATTAAAAATATTATATTTCGTGTATTTAAACCAATATATAAATCTTTGTAAAGTGAAGATCATGTTAATAATGCAAAAAATCAAATAATTTGATAGACAATAGTTAAGTTTAAATTGATCAAATTAAGGAATTAGAAAATAAAATGGACTAAAAATAAACTATCTTATAAGTAGATATATTGGTATACAATTGGTAAATAATATTACGTATGTTTGTATGCAGTACAGACCAGACTAGATATCACCTCTGTGCGAGTTATCATGTTACATTTCATATGTATTTCATCCAAGCTTACATGTTCAATATTTTTTATTATCAAGATGCATTGTTCAGATTTTGTATGTGTTTAATGACGAGCTACGGATTACTGAAGCCAGGCACGTTTAAACTACTTTTGATGAAATTGACGTAATTGTTTGGAAGCCAAAATATCAGAATTCAGGTTTGAACGACGATGAAAATATCTTTCAACCGCAGGTGGCAGACAAGACCTTATTCAGATTTAGAATCAGTACTGACGCTGAACTCAACATTCTCACAGGAAACTTTCAACAAGCACGTCAATAGGCTTTGACTTTTGGAATCAGTATTGGTTTAAGGCTTTTGGTTCATAGGTTTTTATCTTCCAGCCGGTGATGGACTTCCTCTGAATTATATACATGTTATGAAGATAAATTAATTTCATAAAGTTAAATACGAGAAATTATTAATTAGGATAGTAATTTAATTAGCTTCACATTTAAATTTGGTCTCTTTAGAATTAAGGGACGGGATATGATTGAGGTGAAATATATTGATGTTGTGGAATAGTGTGATTTGGAACATGTTCATATTCAACTTCATTAGATTTCCCCAAGATACAGGAAAAGCAGCAAGTAATGATAAAGCCAAAGAAACCAACAATTGCCAGAGTGAGGCCAGAACCCATGTACAAAGTGATATAATCATAATGCATGTAGTAATCTAGCTTACTATATCTATCTTCTGAGTAAATTGGGTACTAATAGGTTGTTTAAATGCAACACAGTGTTATACCAGCTACCATCATGGAGATAAACATGAAGCAAAACCACGTGAGCACGCAGCAGTACTTGTTCTTTTGGCACTTGCAGCAACCACCCATAATTGAAGTGGAAAGTTTCACAACTATTTACTAAATATATACTTTAAAGTTATGTAATGATAAATGATAAAGTAAGATAATAACTCAGTTCTAAATTCACATTTGCAAAATTTTAATTCTTATATACACAACTGTTGTTCATGTAATTCAGTTAAATATTTAAAATTATAATTATAATTAATTATATTTAAAAACGCTCCAAATGTCAAACGGCTAAAATTTATAAGTCGACTAATAGACATTTTCAAGTGCAATTGATCAAGGAATGATCATATAAGAATAAAATATTGGCGTTTTACCTCTTATTCAGGTTTAACCCACAACAACAAATGACCTATAACCGCCAGACATATTTGACATGTTTGAAGGGTAGGAAACTTATCGCAGCTCTTGTGACCCAAGCTACAAGTAAAATCTAAACGAATTTCTGATTCAGGTAGTCACAACATCGGAACTAAAATAAGATTACGCAAATTGCGCGCAAAATTTGCTCAATGCCCAAGTGTCTCTTTTAGCCTTGGGAAACCTAATGCCACATGGCATTGAAAGAAGTAAAATCAAACTTGACACATCGCAGCCAGATATTTCTAGTGATTTCTACTTCAGACTATTAGGCAGAACGCCTCTAAAATTGAAAATACACAATGCTCCTGAAGAGTATTACGCTTACATCAGTGTTGGTTTACGCATACCAATTGAATAAATGATAGACCCAGCCAACAGAGAACGCACGATCCGTCAACTAGTCAATCTTGAAAATATTGAAACAGCTATCTCATTCAATGATCGAACTGAATTTGTCTCAGCGAGTTACACACACTTCAGCTCTGATGGTGTCCAGATACGAGCTTCTAGGTACGAAATCAAGGAATGCATGAAATACCTGGAACTCCTGAATGCACTTGTGGTTGCACTTGAGAATATTTAGCTAAATATCCAAACTCCCAGGTCATTTAGATATGAACTCATGTCTAACCTCACAAGGGAAACATTTAAAGAAAAATTTAAATGTGAAGTGGAAACAATTTAAGCAGAACATGTAATTTAGCACCAAAAGTTATGGAAATGCGCTTCTTGCCTCGAGATCACGGACCAAAATGCTGTGAGTGCTCACTATATGTTCCAACATATTGCCAAACACTCTAAGAAGGACAAAATACATATACCAATTCCTGTAAACAATGAACTTACATATGAAAAATCAATCACTTTCTTCTCATGTTAAAATTGTGCTGACTTCCATTGGTTATAAACGACAAAGGAGCTGGAGTCACACTTAAACGTCAGAGCTAGACAAGGAACCAGAACGAGACATAATCATTAAGATCCTAGTTTCAAGGTGTAATATCTCTCTTATGAAGATACATAAATGTTCTGGAATGTGGAATACAATACCAACCCAGCTAACATTGTTCCTACCTAACCTTAAAATTAAGAGGTGGTGCAATAGGATGAATAAATGGAGGTCTAATAAAATTCTAACATTGATATAGGACTATAAGCTGGCTTTGTAGACTGTAAAATGACCAAAGAACAAATTGAGTACCTTACCCTACACTAATTCTTAATAGATGGCAAAAGGATAGATAAACTATAACTATTTCCTCATTCATAAGGTGACAAAGGAAGAGGTTTTTTCTAAAGAAGAATAACAAAAATTCTCAACGAACTCCCCTTATTTGACCCCAAAAATTTATCTATACTTCTTGGATTATTCAGAAGAATCGATTCTTTACCATAATTAACTATTAAAGAGAATAAACAAGGTGAAGCCAAAGGAATAACCGCCAGAACGATTGCACAAGCTAAAGAGCTTGTTGAAAGTGTTTAGGGATACAGAAAAGCGTTCGATAAACTTGATAATGCTGATAAGACAAGAAAGCAACAGACTAAAGAAGAGATTGCTCAAGCTATTATTTAACTCTTCCCACCACCGGAACCGACAGAACTTGGACCTATCTTGAGCCATTTCTCATTTGAACGCATATAATTTGATGAGAAGCAAATTAAAAATATGATATTTGCAAGCAAGTCATCCACATATCCAGGTGAGAGCGGAATTGGAAATGCGTACTTAAAACTTGTCGTAAACAACCCTAAATTCATATAAATGCTAAAATGTTCATTTAATGCACTTATGGAGAAACCGGAACTCGTGAAAGAAATGCCCAACTTATTCCATTATAGACTTTCACTTATTCCCAAATCCAGTGACCCAAATAGCGGTTTCAGGCCAATATCAAATCAGGAATCCATCCTAACCATTCTAAACTCGCTTTTACTTAAGAAAATAATCGTTGGAAAGCCTATACACTAACACTAATACGCCCTACAACCATAAGCCTATATAAAAACCATACTAAGGGCTAGAAACCTTCACAAAAACCATCACTTACTTTCAATTGATATTAAAGGAGCCTTCAATAGACTTCCATTTGAGGTGATCCAAAGAAACCTTCAAAGAGTGAAAGTTCCAGTGAATATCATAGCGTATATCATGAATATGTTGGAAATGAGGTACTCAACACTGAAAGGCTAAAATAGTTGCTCAATTGCCCAAGGTTGTCCACTATCAAGTTGGACTTGGTGTATTTGCACAGATGAGATAATACATGAGCTAAGCTAAGTCTTTGACGTTACAGCATATATGGATGACATACTACTTGCACTTAAAGATGGTTAAGATCCATAAGAAGCCCTAGACCTGGTTCAAGAAAAATTTAGAAAATTGGGCTTACAGCTGAACAGGGACAAATGTAAATTTAGCAAGAATGAAGAAATAGAGTTCATGGGAATCACTTTTGGCAAAGAAAAGAATGTTGAAATGAAAATAGCACCCAAAGTCTAAGAAAAAGCAACAGAACTCATTAATAAATTAAAGAAATTTTAAGAAAAGAAGGTTCCATCCCACTTAATCCAGAAATTTGTGGAAATGATTTTAATACCATCCGTAAATTACAGTATTTTCCTTGATCTAGACTCTACAGCTGAGGAATATAACTAAATAGATGATTAAATCACAGATTTTTGCATGGACCTTTTCAAATGCCCAAATAAAAAACAAATGAAGACTTTCTTGTCTGCCCCTAAACAAACTCAAGGCCTACAACTAACAATGCCAGGAAAATATTTCTCGGATGCATAAATTGTATAGAAATACCCTGATGATGTAAGCAAAGGATACAAGGAATATCATGATTGTAGAAAGGCCACCCAAAAGAAGGAAGTAGAAGATTTCTTTAAATCATTAAACCCCAACAATGATCTCAATATCGCACATCATGCACTCATTCAAAGAGCTCTGCTAGATGATGAAATGTTTGACCAAATTACAAAGATAATCTTTACAAATTAAAACAATTAACATCCCCTCAAACATGACGCATGCTACAAATGCAACCTCTGCAACTAAAATGTTAAAGTGAGTAATCATTACCTTACGTGCTCACAGATGATATCCAAACATATGACCAGCCATGATGATATTGTCAACAGAATTGTACATCTTATTTACAAGAAGTACAAGCCAAAAGCTGCAGTAACTGCAAGAGAGCTGGGCCTGGACAATAGTAATAGCAGGCCCGACATAGTGACAGAACTAGACTCTCAACACTTTGATGTTACCATTGCTATTGATACTCAAAAAGCATATAACCAAAAGATATCCAAATATAAAAAATTTGGTTATGGAGATATTATCCCGATTGTAGTATCACCTCAACTCTAAATGTATCCTAAGACAATTGAGTAAATGAAATAATATTGCAATATGCAGAAATTGTACAAGGATATAGCATATAATGTCATAAAAATGGAAGTAGAGAAATCCAGAATGTATGAAGAGGAGGTAAAGAACTACCTTGAGTTGCAACACTTAAACATCCAATCAAAACTTAAAGTGCAACCTGTCTTTAGAAAAGCAAAACCGAAGAAGAAGAAACCTGGAGAAGCACAACGCGCCGAAAAAGAAGATATTTCAGCAGTCTCTAGCAAGGAAACTTGCTAAGATAATTTGAACACTGATGAAATCTCTGATGAAGTACGCAATATTGAGGACATCATTAACATCCACATTGATCCCGAACAACTCGATCCACTCCGAGGAGATAATTCTTCTGAGTGTAGCGAGGACTGAAAAAATAACATGACTCACCAACGCATAATCCAATAAATACGGATAAAGCAAATATATATAAAATGCCCATATCAAATTGTAATCAAAACAAATGAAAAACAAAAATAAATAAAAGCAACTGAAATATGAATTAAAATGAATTTGCTATTAAAAAGTGTATCTATCTAAAAACAAAAGTCAAAATATCTTAAAGAAATTTTAAAAATATTAAATATATATATAAACTAGATAAGCAAAGTTTAATTTAATTTAAATATACAACTAATGTAAAACCAAACTTTTCTACAAAAAAGATCTAAAATGTCTTTTAAAAAATTATAGTAAAAAACTAATTAATCCATTAATAATAAAATTAATATAACGTATATAACGTATATACGTTCACTCTATACAATATGATTAAATAGTATATACCATAAGATAAAGCAAAATAGTTACTTGATATTAAAAAGATGTTAAATCACACATAGAAATAAATACATTAATGTTGTTACATAAATTAAGAAGCATAAGCACTTAGATTGAAACAAAGATGAAAACCATTTAAATTAACTGGAAAATTATCAAAAATACTAATATAATATTATTAAAATATATATTATTTTTACTTGGTCATAGTAAAATAACTAGTATATATTTATTTATTGCGTTTGGATGTATTATTGGATTGTTGCTGTTGAGTGAGTCATGTTATTATTTAAACGTGTGTACATTATAAAACACATGGATAATGCAATAAATATATATAAATATAATGTACAAATATACATGACATTGAACGCAATACAGTATAATATATACATAAATTCTAATTAAAACAGACCACCTTTAACGACAACTTAATATTAAATTGTAAATATAACATAACATAACACTTCAGAGAATGCAATAAATACTACACCTTAATGAATATATTTTAATAAGAATACAGTAGCTGTAACATCTTATAACCACCATATACACACCCATCATCTCTGAAAAGTTAATAACCTAGCATGTTAAATGTTATATAAAAATGTTATATAAATATTAATAGCACAGTAATAACACGATAAAGTATAAAACAATACTGTCATTTCTGAATTGATATAATTTGACATCTCAAAAAATTAACACTAAAAATATAGAGTCCTTTATGTACATTGCATTAAAATGAAAATATCATTTTAAAATGTTCCTGTGATTGAAGTAATCGATTATTGAGTGGATGTTTTTGAGATGTACCAAAAGAGTGAGCCGATATATAATATATTATTGTAAAATAAAAAACTGAATAAATAAAAAATAATTTTGATTATCTTTTTAAGAGGAGTCCGACAGACGGTTTGAAGTGAAATTATATAATTTTGAATGCGGGAATTAAGAGTTACATATTGAATAAATTGCTGACATAAAAGAATTGAAATACCTTTGTATGATTTCCACACCTCAACGAATGGAAATCAAATTCTGTATATTGCTGTTAGATAATCAATGAAAAATAGACTGGAGTCGATCATAGACCATCAATGGATACATATAACGACTCCAAAAAGTACAGTAGTAATCAATTTTCTATAATCTTCGATAACTATTAAGTAAATAGCACATCATATACTATCAAGTTTAAACTACAGCTCTGAAGATTAAGTGCAAAACGATAATGCTTCAAATAATAAGCTGAATATTTCAAGTTAATGAAAATTATTGAAATCACCTTTCAAAATTCAAGGAATTGAAATTTAAATATTGTAGGAAAAATGGCGCCCTAACTTAAATTAGGGTGCAATTTGATAAATAAAATACTTTTAAAATCTGCTTTTTCAAATTTCTACTTCACTTTTATTAAAGGACAAATAATAATTTCATTAAATATAAGCTTTAGTCTATCAAAAACGCATGAGAATATTAAGTAATATCCAGTTTTAAATGTATAGCATTTATGAGTGACATGTTTTAATATCAAAGGAGTTGTAGCATCAACAATTTACCTCATTTTTTGGATATTTTTGGATATTTTAATTATTATTGCATTAAATGAATCTATATATCACAAATATCATTAATTATATAATTTCATTTCTAATAATATCCACCTCGAATAGTTATAAACAATATGAAAATTCAAGCTCTTATAGTATATAAAAGTGTACATTGAAACAAATAGAATTTAATCATATTTAGTAATATAGTATATTATCCATGTTAAACTCATATTTGAAACAATATTAATTATTTTTTGAACTGGATTATTTCAGTAATTAAGTGGTGTGAGCGAGAATCATTATCAAATTACGATGTTATATGATGCCATTAATAGTTGAAGAATTTTTTGTAAATATACCTATCTTACTTAAAATTTCTATATATTTGTAAACTAGGAAGCAAAAAAAATGTTTGAATATAAAATTACAAATTTCATGAATAGTGACGTATTATATAATGAAAAGCTTGTGTTAACTATAGCGCCACATTTCCTACAATGTGATTTTACGTTATGTACTCACTTAATGAATTATTAAAATAATTTAAAGAAAGAAAAATTATTCATGCACATGGTTTCTTTAGTATAACTAAGTAAAAATATACATTTAAATATTTTATAACACTTTTAAAAATTGATTTTTATTGCATAAATATTCCTAAAATTTGTATTTTTATATATTATTGTGGTCTAAAAATCTGCCAGAAATCTTCCTATATATAATATATAATATATTGATTATTAAATTTCATTTCCACACCCGAACGTTCTGTCGATCTCCTCTTCTTTTTAGATACAACTATTTACTTTTTACTACAGTGATAACTTCCAAACTTATTAATTTAATAAGTTCATTGAATTGAGCACCGGTGAAAGTTCCGGTTCCGTTTCTCACATTATTCACTAAATTTCATTTGTTCTGAATGTTAATTATTTATTGATAACTTAAAAGTAAACATAATTCTATTCTTCTCTTCACACAGCCCCCACGAATTCTCCGTTAACGTACGTTCCCTCTTCGACTTCGTCTCCAACCGTCTTCCCTCTCCCGTGCTTCACTCCTTGATTCCACTCCCCTTCATAGTATTTCCCGTCCGCCCAGGTGTATTTTCCACTCCCGTGGTATTCATTTTATTTGAACTCTCCAACGTAGATATCTCCGTTTGCGAACTTATAAACCCCACTCCCCTGTTTCTTGTCGTTCTCCCACTCCCCGGTATAACTTCGGCCGTCAGTACCTGTGAATGTTCCGGTTCCGTTTCTAACATTATTCACTAAATTTCCAGTGAAAGTGTCGCCGTCCGGCCAAATAATTGTGCACTGGCCGTTGAAAGTTCCGTTTTCAAAAGATCCCTTTTGAATTATTCCGTTCTCGAAAGTTACAGTTGCCGTTCCCTTGTAGTTGTTCATGGATTCTGAATTGGGAGTGGAAATGTGATTAAGTTGTGTTTAAATGGTGGAAATGGTGAATAATTGTCTATTGGAGATCTCTGATAAATATGTAAATCAATTAATAATATCAACAGAATGAGATGCCAGTTAGTTTTGATTCTAGACTGAGCAGCTTTTTCATGAAATCAAAGGTGGGGACTAAACTTGAGATTAAAAACCAAAGATAAAGGAAAGGTGAGATCAAAGAAAAGGATTTTAGATATTTACTGTAATTTTAGAGAGGACTGTTTTAAATATCAAATATATTACTCTATGATATTCATATAAGATGAATTTTAGTTAGATATCGTTATTTATTATTCTAATTCATAAAATATACTTCAACTCACTCAAGAATAATGATATTTCCCTCAATATATACATTAAACTGTTGCTAATAATCAAAATATCTAATTTTAAAAGATTGGTGGCTAACCGACATCATTTTCATGTAAAATATTTTCAGGTAATGTTGGTTTCATGATAAATATAAGTTTAGTCTATTTATTCATTTTTTATCTAATTTTAATACAGTTATATACAATAAACAGTGCAATGAGTAAAACGAGAACACAGAACACTATTATCCATACCAGTTTATTATCTTTATCTTTTATACAACAATAGTGAGTTGAAATGAATTGGCAGGCCTTTGCACAATTATTATTACATATGGTTGGATTTATAGATTCAAAACAAATTTACATAAATATAGAGTGGAATTATTCATATAATTATGATTATAAGTTATATATAGTCGCGAATTTATTGTTTTTGTAACAAGAATTATTAATTATACTAAATCACACTACTATTACCTACTATTATCTCCAAACAATCAACTTAATGTTAATAGACTTGATGGCATCAAGTCAATAAACAGAATTTTATTCATTTGTATTATGCTTGTATCATACGGTAAAATCTCACGAATAGATGACTTGGTCGCTCTGTAAAGAGCCAGGTAAAATCAAGTAAAAGCTTTTGATGACGAAAGTGTATAAGCTATATTTATAGTAAAATACCTAATAAATGAATCACTAGTTTTCTTTACAACTGGTAAGTTACACAAACAATTGCACCGCTTTACCAACAAATGATGTCATATATGTTTCATATTCTTGTATTGCTTTTGTTGCTATTTTCTTTTTAATTACTATTGTGTTGCTTAATTATTTATACCTATTTTAAATGCTATTTAGCAAGCTTACCGGTTAATTTATATATTTTGATATGTTTGCCTATTAAATCTCTTATGCAGTTGGAAATTTATTGGAGGTAACCTCATGTGAATCTAAATCAAAGAATTTAACAAAGTAAGAAGAAAAATCAATTACGCTATTGTACATAATTTTTAATTTTACTAATTATTTTAATTGTTCTAATGGTTGTGCGTAAACTATTGAATTATCATAAACATTCAACACCTGTAATTTTTAAAGAGGTATTAAAGCATCCACAGAGATCAGTCCACATAATTGTATTTCTAGCTTTGTAAGCTGTGTTAAGTATTATAATGGAGTAATATTAATATTAAGATTTTCACGTAAATTTAATTCTTTGAGGTTTATAAGTGATTTTAATGTATCAATGTTTGTTAATTAACATTCTCTCAAGTCCAATATCTCTAATTAGGTTAAGTACTTTAATGCAGTTATATTTTCTAATTCATTACAAGCTAAATATAATTGTTTCAACTTAATTAACATGCTTAAATTTATTAATTACAATTTTCCTACCGAATTTAAATTAAGAATAGTCAGTTTCACCAAATTCTTTAAAAATGAAATATCAACAACACGTACTTGAACTTCCTTTTAGTTGAATTATATAATATTTTAAAGATTCAATTCTTCCAAGTTTATCAGTGTTTCTAGAGAATCTATGTTGTAAAAAGTGCAGTTCTCCAAATTTAGTTTAGTGAGATTAACTAAGTTACACAATGGACTTAAGTCATTTAAATTATTTTCAGCTAGATCTAGTTCTTTCAAGTTAATTAGAAAACCCAACACATTAATTCGATTTATACTGCAGCCTCTCAAGTAAATTTTTTCTAGTTAGACCAATAGTTGAAGCTGTGAAATATCTACAAGCTAATATTCTTAGATATCTATTGGATTTATTTCCGTGAAATCTCGTAATTGACAACCACTTAAATTAAGTGAAGATATTTGACGTATATCTTTTAAAAATGATAAATTTATACCTTCATTTCCTGATAAATCTAGTTCTTTTAAACATATTATCTAAATATTTATTAAACTACTTAAAATATCATTAATTTGCAGTTGAAATGGTTTAACATTATTCATCATCTCAAAACCTGATGGAAATCCAAAATTGTAAATATTTAATATTTTAAGATTTTTGAGCTTAAATGACTATATACACTTTACTTTGCAGTTATTTAGTTCAACTTTGTTAATACTGTCACCATTTAAGTTAATAATCATATCATTGCATTATGTGAACTTTACAGTTTGTAAATTTTATAGTTCTTGAAGTGGTGTTGTATCAATGGAGTTGTACAGTTAAATAAATAGTTCTTTGAGGTTATAATATGAGGTGATATTTTGCAGATTTATGAACCGTTAGCGTTTGTTTGCTCTCTCTTATATAGTCAGCACTTCAACATTTTAAAGTTGATTTGTGCTGAGGCTTTCAATATCACACTCGGTAAGTTTCAGCTCTTTAACTCTACAATTTGAAGTTAGCAATTATAAAGCGTTCTTTACTCTGTGTAGCTCAAGTATTTAAACATGAGCCAATAAATCGCACTACTAAATATCACAATGTGAGTTTTGAATTTTTAATACTTCCAAGTTCTACAGTTATATTTCATTGAAATTGTTGATATTTAAACCGTCAATTATCAGTTCCTTAATTGTTTAATTTGAGAACTTTGGAATCAAATTATGACAGTTAATGAGCTCAAGCACTTTAAGGTCTAAGCTCTAAATAAAGCTAAGGTCTCTCAGATTCATATTGTTGATGCTGAGTTCACCGTTGAACACACGTTGCTTAAAAATGTGCGCCAACCGGTCGTTTTCAAATTTCACCTGAATTGGATCTTAGAGAATCGGAAGGTTATTCATTTGGTTAAATTTTGTTGGTTTGCGTCCAATCATAATTGAAGTGGAATGCATATGAACGTTTAACAATAATTTCGCAATTATATTATTAGTTTAGGATTATCTTTGAATTATCTTCATAGTATATTGATTGAAATGAAATATAAGATATGATAAAATGAGATACTAAAAGATATCTTATCTCAAGAGTCAATAAATGATTAACTTGGGTTTTCCCAAGACTTTCTTCAGTATGTCAATTTTTAGTGTTGTCGAAATATTTTAAAAAATCACCTTATAAATTTGCTGAATTCTTCTTCTCCTTCTTATTCTACACTAAGTTTAACATTGTAAAGTCCTTCTCCTTTGAATTCAGTCTATAATTTATCACTAATCAGTACTCCGTTCCGTCTAACTTCAATTTTCACATTGCAATGTTTCAATTTTTCCTGGTCATAAACAATACCGCTTCCTTCTATTGTAATTTTTATATTCTAATTAAGTTTTTGAATGTCAAAGCGCAAATTGAACCCGAATTTAACTTTGTTGGTCAATCCTCGTGACGTAACCGCTTTTTTAGCGAATATGTTAAGAAACAAGTATTTTTAGTAGCATTACGGTGTTATCGCGAACCCAGAATTATCGCAGATACCGATTTTAAGAAGTGGTAGGAGGAGTGGAATTACTGCATTATTATATTATACATCCAGTAGAATATAATCGGTTATAGTACCCGTGAATGCACTAATTGCTTTCTGAATCAAATTCTCAACGCTAATAAAAGATAATTCGTGCTCAAACAGTAGATTAATTGTTTAACTTAATTTAAACACAATTTCCTCGTTCGTTTCTTGAGTGCAGTAAATGTGAGCGAAGTTCAGATTCTTAACGCGCACTTGTAAAACGGAGTTCACGAGTGGAATTTTTGGAGTTACTTCAATTTGTTCGTTCAGTTCAGTTGTTTTCATTTGAGTCATATTTAATTGAGCTGTTTATATTGAATTATTTGTTATCGTGTTTGTTAGTTTCAAACTATTCGTTGTATTTGAAATAGAATATTGATTTGCAGTGTTTAAATTTGAATTTGGCATTATTTCGGTGTTCTTAAATTGACTGTTTTTAATTGATTGTGTTTTAACCATGTTTTAGTTCGTTTTCTGGTGCTTGACGATTTCAATTTTGATCCCTTTGTCTCTTTTAAGCTCTTTCGCTGTTATTTGCTCAATCTAATCAAGTTGAAAGTACTCTTCGTCCTCATTTATAACAATTACGCCCGTTTAATCCCCTTTATTTATACTTATGACCCTGTACAGCTTTTACTTGCTTAATTATGCTATGATCGGTTTCAATGCTTCGGTATCGAGCATGTTTAACTGTTTTTGGTCGTTGAAGTACATTTGGGCAAAATTTTCGTCCGAGATCTCTTGGATCAAATTCTATTCGCATATTATTCTACTTGTGCGTTCAATTTGCAAATGCTCAGTCACAACAAAGCAGTCAATATTTACCACTTCACTGCATTAGTAAATGTACTTGGCCCCAATCGCTTTCACCTTGAAATCGAACTCCTCGAAACTAAAAACGAATCCGTTTTTGTGTATTTGATATTCAACTAATTAATTCTTTTGTAAATAAAATGACTTGAAAACAGAAAAGGAGTTCAAAACAGTTCCACCCCCGCTCAAATCAACAAAACCGAATCGCAACAATTTTAGATTCGGTAATTCACCAGAAATATCTTTGCAAATGTTCTGGGAAATGTCCAAAACTTCAATTGAACGCGAAAAAATGTGGAATTCGCGGAAATCGTTCAAACAAAGTGAAATATGAGTTAACTATTTCAAATACTACACGTCCAAATCGTACAAGTCGCGCAACTTGCAGTTGTCGCAGTACAAACGGCGCAAATTCGGAAAGAAACGCAGAAAAGAAAAATCTATTATAGGATTCCCAGATAAATATAACACCTGCACAGCAGGAGCCGGAAATTTTGGAAATATAGTGTCAAAATTACAATACGCTAAATCCACCGTCTATTTTGTATAATCAATTAAAATTTGTTCGTCCATTGGAGCGGAAAATATAATAATCATCATAAATTCATCAAATTAAATGTATTTAAACTAAATTACTATATATTTCATCAATTATTTTGATTATTAACAATAACATGACTCACTCTTAACTGTTCTACTTTGATTTTTGTTTACTTTAAAAACCTATATAACTCAAACTTAAATTAATGGTATTGGAATTAAAGTAATTAGGATTAATTAGGATTAATTAGGTATATATTTTACATTTTAGTCATGGAATGATTGAATTGAGTATAGATAATAAGGGTACGGTTAAGTGAGTCATTTTATTTTACATTTTAGAATTATAATAAGACATATTACTATTATTAGGGTTCTTACTCTACTATATAGTATAAATTTCAAACTATATAATGATTATAAATCAAAAATATTTATACTATAATTATATGCTATGCATGTAATTGTATATTATTGAACTATATACTAAAATTCAGAAGCTTCTCAAAACAAATTAAAACATGAGAGAAACGATTTAAAACATAGCAAAAACATAGTTTAACAAGTACAAGTAGTCACTTATTTCTATTTTATGTCTTTAATTGGAAAACATTTTAAAATATTCAAACACTTACAAATACATATCTTTAACACACTGGGACCAAGTATATACAATGAGTGCAGAGTTTATTCATCACATTTGTGAGATGGAATGATATGATGCTCAGTTCACTAAAACATTAGGTGACAATACTGTCCCCACACCACCATTTAATGTCATAAAAGTTACCAATAATTAATGTCAATCCACATTAAGAAAGTGCGTATAAACTTTTCTTGGAGCATTTTAGCAAGTCTTTAATGTTATCTATAGCTCAGGATTTTATGGTTTGGCGTTATGGACGTGGGGAGACAATGTCTCTTGATGAGTTGTATACGTATTTTTAACTATTGCTTATTTATATGAGGTAAGATTAACCATCGCTGACAAGCAACCTCTTTTTACCCCAGTATATCAAATATTTATAAATTAAAATACAAAGTTTATTCATTTATGAATTTTTGATTAATACTTCTTCGTGAGCTAACTGGAATATATCTATCAAAGTACAATGTAACATTAATTAATTCACAAGATTATAGATTAACAAAATGTTATAAATATTAATTTTATAATGTATAATTTTAATGTGTGCCACTTCCCATATGATCTTCATTTAAATATCTTTTCTGCTTCGTTGTTTTTAGTAGAACACAATTGTAGTTCTAGACGTGTAGACACGAGAAGCGGTTTTGAAAGCTTGGCCTCGAGAAGATGTAACCAAGGAGACAGAACTTTGTGAGAAACTTAAAGGATATGCATTTGAGCTTTCAATCGAGACTGGTGCGTATGAATACAGCTTGTAAACACCATTGATATTTGACCCTAATAAAATCATCAGCATTAAACTACCATGCGCCGAAGTGGCTTTGGATACTGGTGTTTGCGCTTCTGCTTTTCAAGCTAAATCGGCGATTTACACAATGAACTTCAAAGAGATCGATTAGAATGTTATAGAAGTTGTGTATAACCTGAGAAGACTAGATTTTAACAGAAAGGCGTGTTTTATAAATCAGAGAATTGAAGTAGGAAAGCAGATTGAAGTAAGACCCGGTGTAGTTTAAGATGTATTTAAATTTATTGGAAATGCGTAGAATTGCAAGTACCCAGTGGACTCAGCTGCTACAATAGCTTAAGGAAATGTGCAAGACTAAAGAGCCACAATAAGCTTTTTTGGTTATCCTAATTACAACTTTTCAGGTTCGATTTACAGTTTTGCACCAGATGTTTTGGATGAAGGTATTTCGAATGCTTTTTAATGCAGTGATACATCTACGAATGTTCGCAGAGACTGGTGTTCATAAATGGTGTAAGCCCTTTCGACACAAAGTTACACTTATTTTCAAATTAATGTTACATTCCCAGGACTTATTCCAAATAGAGATGGGACCATAACAAGAGAAATAAACTATACAATGATTATAGAATCTAACGAAATTCGTAATGTTAATCTCAATTATTTGGATTGCTTTAAAAATCAAACAGTTAAATTATACAGAAGAAATTTAAGATTAACGACCTATCTCAATAAATCGATGGTACAGTGTGCGAAACCAATTAATAAAATAATAGATTTTGATTACTTTACGACAAGAATTATATTTAAATAATATAGTGATTTCAGAACTGGAGAAGTGCATCAAATAGATTTTAAATCGTCAATACAAGTACTTAACGCAACAAACGAGTTGTTGCCATGCATTCGTTCATCGAATGAGACATAATGTTACGAAATATTAGCCAAAAGGTAATAACTGTTAAATTATTACACAGTAGTATAAAAAATATTTTACAAAAATAATTAAATAGTAAATATCTTACCGTTATAAGTAACATGTGAAGTTAGTGTCTTCTCAAATATGAGCTATTACTTATATGATAATTAGGTATGCGCAACTTTTAATCAATCAGGCCCCATTGATGTCCCAACCGGCACAGCTCATTTTACATTTTCTTTTGGAGACGATGGAATAAATGCAAACAATTTACTAAACATAACTTCAATGGCGACTTTTCCAAACAAACTTCATAAATATTGTGCTGACTACAACTTTACCTAATAGTAACTGGCGTACTATAAAAATGAAGATTAACGTGGAAAAGTATCTGGTTAATTGTCTATTAATTCAATAACATTACAGATTTCTGTTATATTCGATATGGGCAGACCAACAGAAGTGTTTAATGTTAAATACATAATAATTGTCACTTTTGTTTTGGTGGCAGTAATTACTTGGCTGGGTTTGATTACAAATTGCTTCGTTAACAGTGAATGATCTAAATATCATTTTATCTATGTTATTTTATCTTTTTTATTTTTTGTACTGTGTAAATTCCAGGTACCCTCGACGGGTAGGTAGTCTTGTTCAATTTTTGAGTTTAAATGATCGTGTTTTAAATTGTTTTAACTTTAAATATATAAATATATAATATAAAATCAGAGAAGTCTACATGTATTCGATGAACAGTAAATGATCATATTTTATATCATATAAATTTCTTATATCAAGTAAATTCCAATACATCATTTCAAATTAAATCAAGAATTTACTAACAATTAAATCAACGATTTATTGTTTTAATAGAGGGTTTATAACTTGTTTTTTTGGAGATAATAAATTTGTGTGTATAGATACCTCTGAATCGAACATAAATGATATCAAAGTTTTCTCTTTCACTCTTTGTACTAATAACACCTAATAAAAGATGAGAAACGTCTGATATATTATTGTTGCGATAATTTTAGAGTTCAGATGGAGATTTTACGCAACTGTTAGTAGCGGCTTTGGTATTTAAAGTCATTAAAAAGGAGTTGCAGTGGAAATGATAGATATTCATTAATAAAAATATATTCAATTCGCTTCATTTATGACTAATTTAGCATAAAATGAAATATTAGTTAAGAAATGAATATAAATAATATAGGGAATAGTAAATCTTAATATATTATACAATCCATTCTGATTTAATATTTTGAATAATTTTTTATTAATTTTTATACTAAAAGGATATATATCATATAAATAACATATTTTAATAATTATATATGTAAAATCACATATGAATTAATTTACTAATTATGTTTAACCCCTCTTTTACTACAAATGCATTAGAAATTAATAAAATAGCAAACACATGAATGTTGGATCACTCAGACAACAGTGAGGAAACACTGGCGTTCAATTTGACATTCGTTAGTACCGCGTACGATTCTGAAATAGCCTTGTTCTCCCCACGCAGTTCCCCACGCATTGCGGACAATCCAGAACTTGGTACTATTTTCTTCTCCATATCCGACGATGCTCACCATCAGCTATCCTAACACGTCGCCAGAAACATGCTTGTAGATACCATCCACGTAGTACATGAAGTCAGAGTACACGTCAAGCTGAGATTGTATTGTTCCCTAAGTCAGCGCGTTCATTATGGATTCCTCACCTGAACAAACGTCCTCGAACGATACTGATTTTACAAGTTGCATGTTTGCGCCGTTATCGCAACCTGAAGGGCACTTCATAACTTTTCCAGTTAAACCAGACTTGTAAGAAACGCACTTCTTAGTTGGAACGCCGGTTCTTTTTAAGAAGTCTCGATTTTGCATCGAGCTGCTTCCATAACACTCCTGATATATTAATGGATAAAGATTTGATACGAAGAAAATGCTACTCGAACATGAAACTATGTACCTGTTAAACCCACTTTGTAGCAGAGCACTTTTTTGATTAATCAATTACAGAAAAATTAGTAAATGTTTTGTTCAGACGAACTGCTACTTCTAACCAATAAACTATATTTAATATTAAATCAGAATTCTCAAAGTAGGTTGGTTCACTATAATTGGTAAATAGTATTATAAGATATGTACCATTTTATGTTAAACTTGTAGAAATTCTGCACATTGTTAGAATCAGTCATAGTCTTTCTATGTTGGTTACCTATTATAAGTTAATATGATAATAAGTAAATATTATAACATTATTAAAGCAAAATGCAATATTGACAGAGTGGTGCTAAATATTATTAATACTAAATATTTCAAGTTTTAATAATTTTAAACTGCTAAATATACAGATATTTAGTTTAATAAAAATACAGCAGTTTATTGACGGTAATTGTTATAATTAAAGAATATAAATATTGTAATGGATATAAATGAACACATGATTTGAATATGAAAGGTTATGTATATAGCCATCCATTGTCTATTTTCTATTGCACAATAAGTGTTTTTCATTGTCCCAGACAATAGAATACAATGAAGTATAGGACAATAAGAGCATATATTTCATTGCTAAAGTGGAATATAATTCACTTATATGCATAAAATAAAAATGTTCGCGCTCCAATATTTTTCACACCTCAATAAATGCAACTTGAAAGTCGATCTTTACAATTATGATTTAAAAGCTAAAAACGGCTTCCATAATATTTAGAATTGCCTTATATTGTCTAAACTTCGTTTTAGCCTAAGAAAAAAGATAAAAAACGATGAAAATTAAAATATCATAATTTACATCATTTTTTAGTGAAAGTATATGAAATATGATGCTAAAATTAAATTTACAATATATTTATGGTATAAATACTAATAAATAGAAATAAAGGAAAAGTAACAAAATTCTTATTGTCATTTTATATGTTATTGTGTCACACAATAGAGACAATGATTGTCTTATTGGCAATTATTGTCAAAAGTGCTCTTATTGTCTATTGTTGGATGGCTATAGTTATGTATACATTAACAAATCTTATGAAATACTGTTTAACATTTACTTAATATATATTAATAAAGTTTGTGTTATATTTTACATTTTATCTTCATTTTATCTTTCTTATTAATTTTATAATATTTGTGTGCTAATTAGCAATCAAATTTTAATTTCGCTTCAAATATAGATTGATGTAATTAATATGTGTTATTAATTATCAAAAGAGCATATTAAATAAAGCAACTTAACGTATTTAACTATGTAGTAGTAAAATATCAAGAGTTAATGATATTGGATTTTGTCTGAAATCAGCTTCTTTGACTTCTGCTGTCCAAACTGGTAATGTAAACTATTCACACACTTCTTCGAAAGTTATCTACCACACCCTATACACAAAGCGAACGAAAGACCTTTAACTACACCTAATTTATTCAACGTATGATCTTCCTTCTTTCGCTCTCTTTGGTCTCACCAATGACATCCTAATCCAAACCTCCAAAATGTCTGTGAATATACCACAGTAGCTCAATATTGCAGCCCTTATATGCCTCAAGTGCGATGTCAATGTATCAGCCTCTGATTTCGCTTTTGTCGCTTCTGGACAAAATATATCTGGTTTCGTTTTATCATTGAATTCGTAAATGGTTGTAACCCAATCACTATTTCAGCTCAGAACATTCGGATTTAACGCTGGTGGTCTGCTTTTGAATTCAACTGAAGCGGCAATATCTCTAGAAAGCTGCAATATTTCAAGCTTCATCGAAGCTAAACTTTCAGGTTCTGTTGCAGTATTTGTTTCGGACAAAATTTATTTGACTGTAAATGACGTCAGACTCTGTTCGAACGCTAAGCACTTCGGAATTGGTTAAAGTAACTTAAAATAAAACGGCAGCATGGTAGAAACTTGTGCTGTATGCAAAAATTCACATTATGCATACGGATTATGTATAGACAGCTTGGAGCATGGATGTGTTAAAAACGATTAAATAATTTGCGCAGACTCTTTTAATTTTGATGGAGATAGGTGTTCGTGCCCAGATGATTAAACACTTAATGGAAGCTCGTGCGTAGATATTCTGGCCTCTGTTAGTATCTTGTTAGAGAAATGGGGACAAACTAAATTGCATGTTTATAACATATCTAATGATGTTAAATAATTGGATTTGTCAACAAAAATGTTACTACTTGGCGTTCAGTAAATCTAATTGTAAACAGAAGAATTGGGAAATTTATTTATGGTTGCACAAATTAATTTAGCCAATAACTTATCATTTATCGAATAGAACTTGGAATAAAGTTATAAATAATTTTGTAACAATCTGCAAAAAAACATATCGATTATAGAAAATTGGGTTCTAGCTAACACGACTAATTTAACGAATAATATCTAGGACGTAAATATATCATTTGACACTCTCAAATCATGCTTGAATTCTATGAATTCAACTCTATAAACCCAAATTTCGCAAAGCTTGGATTTGAATTTAAGTATCATCACCATCTCCCAAGATATTAGTACTAACAACCAAACCATTTCGCAATAATAAGCAACTCTTCAGAATCTAAGTGCTAAAATATAATGCATGAACAACCGCACAAGTGACTAGAACTGCCCATGCTATTTAGGCGACAACGCAGCTGAGTGGGTTGGGAGCATTTGTAAGTGCTTCACTGGAGCTAAACTTGTTCAAGGCAAATGCGCTTGCATAGAAAATGCAGCTTTGGTTGGTAAGTCGTGTGTATGCATACCTCAATACACAATTCTACAAGGCGATAAATGTGTCTGTACAATATCAAATACTATATTAAACAATGGAAGCTGTAAATGCACCATTCCGAATACTGTTTTGAATAACGGAATTTGTAAATGTACTATTCCATTTACAGTTCTATAAAACACTTAGTGTGTTTGTACTATTCCCAATACCGTGCTATAAAATAATTAGTGTACGTGCACTCCTTAATATTCAGTTTTATAAGGTTATTAATGCATTTGCACACCATAATATTCTAGTTTAGTCCATGGTGTTTGTACATGTCAAATCGGAGCTACAATATAAAATGGAATTTGCACATGCACAGCAATAGCATCATAATAAATTGGGTCTGCTTGTTCTTGCCCGTCTGGTGCAGAAATTACTTAATATAGATGTGTTTGTAAAGTTCCAGGAACAACCTTGTAAGATAATAAATGTGTATGCACAAGTGATTTCAAATATTATACTGCTAGATTTAGCGGAGGCAATTTCTGGTGTGATGAATTTTAAATGTGTTGCTCATTAAACGAAGACGGTCCAAGTTTTTCGTGTTCTGGAAACAGTTAATAAAATAACTATGGATGTTAGCTTCGAACGAAATATGTTTTGTGAAAAATTGAATTAATATTCAAAAATATTAATTATAATACTATGATATCACTCGACAGTATCAATATAATATTCAATATAGTCAATTCAAAATAATTTTTACTCGGTTTTCCAAATTTAATTTTGGGAACAACGTTAAGAAGCACAAAGTTTTTACTCGAACTTCGTGAATAATGAAATATAAAGATTGTTTTTCACACATTCATTATATTATTAATTAATTTTCAGATATAATGAACTAATTATATACACATGCGTAGCGGGGGTGGACATATCGACGTTTGATACTTTTATAAATATTTTATTACTACTCTCACAAATAGACAACACTGCTTAATAATTCAGCTGATTATCTTTGGTTGTTTGCTAAATCTATATTCATATAATAAATTTGAGATTCAAGCAATTAATGATAGAGTTCTGAATACTGACCTAAGTTCAGTATATTTAAAACTTAACCAATAGCATATTGGTGGTAGGCACTGTCGGAGGGAATTATATTATCATCAAGCATGATGCTATAACAATTTCAAAATGTATTCTCAACTAAATTTTCTTACAGAATAATTTTGTTGATTTTTGCCCCAAGATATCAATTGCTTCCTGGCACTTAGATTGTCCTACGTTCTGGTATTTGTTAAATTTGGTTAAGACTAACAGCTTCATAACGTTTTGAATCTTGCTTTCATTTCAATAGTGGGCTTACAAATACCTTGATAGTTCAGAAATTGTTGGTTTTTATAAACTAAGTTTTATGCAACTCAAAAATGGCAAGTTAGTTCTAAACAAGGTCTCTGATGTAAATAATACACTTCAAGCTTGCTTTTATATTGTTGTTGGAAAAGAGTTTGCATGTAGTGAAGTCATTTATCAATTTTTGTGAACTGGTGAGAATATAGTAATGAGTTAGTTATAATAAATATAGTGTTCTGCCATATTGCCTACTTTAGATTTGAGAGTTACTAAAATGCTGGAATTAGTGTCATTTTGTAAAAATTTGTGAGTTAAAAAATTAATTAACTAAAGCTTTCTAAAATTAGTAACAAAGAGAATACTCAGTGTTTAGCTTTGAATCAATCATTTGTGTTTAACGAATATATTTTCGACGCAATTAATCATGAAGTAACACTTATGGATGATCTAAATTTGTGTCCATAAACATTTAAATCTACTGGTATTACTCGTTTAAGCCCGCTATCATTTGAGTTGACATTATTATTTAATTTGGAACCTGATTCATGTTTTGGTATTTTATGGAAGTGGTTTTATGAAATTTATTGATGTTGATAAAATCATATATAGTGATAAATAATGGTAAATAACTCAATTATGTATTAAAATAGTATGGTTATAGAAAAAAGTTCCATTTCTACGCATGTTTATATACTTACTGAAATTAGTCATTTTGAATTTATACATTTTGTATTTAAACTAGACTGTTATTTTTACAGGACCTTACAGGAAATATTTATTCCTGTATACAGGACGGCTGTAAAGAAATATTACAGGAAAAAGACAAATCTGTAAGAAAACACGCTAAAAATCGAAAATTTTTGGAATTTTATTATTTTATTTTCATAATTTTTATTCTAATTCTTCTTGTGCGAGCTTATTTATAGCTTACACCAAGTGTTATTGATTTCTAAATAACATTAAGGTAAGTATTACAAAATATTTTCAAATGTTTGTATAAAAAATTTATATAATCCCAGTTGTTATTGTCAGGGTAATAAATAACAGTTATATATATGTGCTTATGATATGCTTTATTTTACATTAAAGTTTAAAATAGCCTTAATTCCTAAGTATAATTATGTATAATTTAAATTTATTCACGAAACCAACAAATATTTTAGGAAAAACTATCTAATACATCATATTATTGATAAATTAATTGATATATATTCTAAGTAGTGAATATATTTAATTTATATCACTTGGTTCATTATTAAATACATTTTCGTAAATAGTATATTCAATTATTTTTATAAATATAGTTATATAACACTATATAGTTAAAATATCAATGAGAAAGATCGTTTCCCAACATATTTGAAAGAAAAGATTACGAAATAGTTTATTAACACATAATTAAATATTTTCTAGATAACAAAATTAATCAAAATTACAACATTTTGAAGAAAAACATATCTATCATCACATTATAGATTACTACATGAAATATAAAGTCATCTGAAATGATACACATACTTATCGCGCAATATATTTTCATCATTTAATCACAAATATATATATCACAAATATAAAACTATATTACTTATTAATAAAACACTATCAAGTGCATATTTTAATTATTGTACATATTATAGTCATTTTTAACTTAATTTATTTTATTAAAAATGATAATAGACATTATAATTATTTTTAATTTAAACTTTAAATATTTTCATTAGGTTAATAATCATTTTTATTAATCTAGTATGTTTAAAAATTTGTATCCTAGATACTCAGATTCGATATCTTTGATTTTAATGGCACTGGTTTTGCAACTTTTATTTTTGATAGTAGGTAACTAGGCCTAAGCCCAATGATTCATGAAAATATAAAAGGATTTCAAACTATAAGGACTTTTAAAACCTATATTGAGAATTTTAATTTGATTTCACTCATTTGTTAATACTACCAGTTTAGTAACATATTTTTAATTAATTCCACTTAAAGCAAAATTACATTTATTTAAAAAATGTTATTAACTATATATTAATTAATTATACAAATTACCACTTCAAAATGAATTTGATGATAGAATATCAAAATTAACTCACATAATTTTGAAAGTAAAAACAAAAACAACATTTAAATCCGAATCTTTGATATCTTATACTTTTTAAATGAGAGAATGTGGATATATACGTTAAATTATTTGATTAGCTTTTTATATAGGAACTGAAACATAAAAATATTAAGAAGAAAAGTGAAATGCAGGTTTGAACAATTTTAACAATCAATATAGTATCTAATGATGCATGTTTTAATGATTAGCTTTAAGTTATGAGAAATTCTCAATTTCTGTTTACATGAAGTGAATTACATATTTTATGCTATATTTCTATTTATAATAACAAATATAAACTATTTATTAATAGAATTTGTAGTGTGCATTAAAATGTTACTTTCACAGATTAACATTATTATTAATATATGTTACATTTATGATATCACTTTCACATCTTTCTCGATATTAGTAATTTTACGTTAATTTTTGTTTGTTATATATAAACGGCACTGGTTTGCAATGGTTTATTTTTCTACATTGTTTAGTCCTTGGTATATCATTATTTGCTTTAACTAATAAATATATTTGAACTACAGCTATTGTAAAATATAACATGCACTTATTTTGAATTATTAATTGAGCTTTGCTGGGGGATCCTTCTTAATATAGCAATATAGCTTTTATCTGAGTAAAATTGCATGCTTCTAGCTGCAGCCTGAGTTAAGTTATAAGTCATGCTTCTAAAGGGGTGGGAGTTTGGACCAGACGGGTTTGGGCGCAAAAATGCATTTTGGGGAATAACATTTTACAGTTATAATAGATTATATAAGTATATATAAACAAGGATAACAACTCATTTATTCTATTTTTGTATCTTTTTATCTTTTTATCCGAAATCGGGCCACAAATGTTTAAAATGTAATAATCTGTGAACTATACAACAAAAATAACTTTCTCTATTGTTTTGTTTCTGTTCTATACATTTATACATTCTTCCAACTTATGTTTATATTTTAAACATAGCAAAAGAATAACATTATTTCTGGTAAAATATTACTAATATTGTTATAAGTGTATAAACATATTTCAAACTTTCCAACCCAAATATTCATTGAGTTACGCGAAGTAAACAGTTGTTTAAATCTGAATTATAAAAATAGAAATAAGATCACATATGTAATGAACAGCAATAATGATGAAAAAAGTGATATAATTCTGTAAGATAGAAATGAAAAATAATTTAATAGAATCATACGCTCTGACCATGCTCAGCTTTAGTGCTATCAACGTAAATTTTTCCACGATACAGCGCGCAGATTTGATCGATGTCGCCACAGGTAAAAGAATATAGTAAATACTCATTTAAGCATACATAGCATTAGATACTTTGTAAACACACTCAAACAGATCTAATTTTTCATTAAATGTATTATTAATTTTTCTTAGTGATTTAAACAATTTAAACAACATAAAATATCATTAAAGAAGTGGTTTTTCTTTATCTTTTTTGATAAACAACATAGCAATCAATATTTACCACTTCACTGCAGTAAACGTACTAGGCCCCAATCGCTTTCACCTTGAAATCGAACTCCTCGAAACTAAAAACGAATCCGTTTTTGTGTATTTGATATTCAACTAATTAATTCCTTTGTAAATAAAACGACTTGAAAACAGAAAAGGAGTTCAAAACAGTTCCACCCCCGCTCAAATCAACGAAACCGAATCGCAATAATTTTAGATTCGGTAATTCACCAGAAATATCTTTGCAAATGTTCTGGGAAATGTCCAAAACTTCAATTGAACGCGAAAAAATGTGGAATTCGCGGAAATCGTTCAAACAAAGTGAAATATGAGTTAACTATTTCAAATACTACACGTCCAAATCGTACAAGTCGCGCAACTTGCAGTTGTCGCAGTACAAACGGCGCAAATTCGGAAAGAAACGCAGAAAAGAAAAATCTATTATAGGATTCCCAGATAAATATAACACCTGCACAGCAGGAGCCGTAAATTTTGGAAATATAGTGTCAAAATTACAATACGCTAAATCCACCGTCTATTTTGTATAATCAATTAAAATTTGTTCGTCCATTGGAGCGGAAAATATAATAATCATCATAAATTCATCAAATTAAATGTATTTAAACTAAATTACTATATATTTCATCAATTATTTTGATTATTAACAATAACATGAGGAACAATTGACTTGGGTGAAACACATTATCACACTAGTTATAGCTATGATTGGCAATAACTCTTATTTTAATACATATATACAATAATTTGTAGATCGATTTATCTTTATTCTGCATACAGCCATTTATAAACCTGTTTTTAGTTCATTTATTTTAAGAGTGAAAAATTTAGTGTCTTTATAATTCAATAATTCAGCTATAGATATATTATATAACTATATTATGCAATCAAACATCACTTAATCATCACTTTACATAACATTAACAATGCAATATTAACTATTAAATTAATAATATATGTTCTTCTGTGTCTTTATGGCTTAGTAGTTAGTGCGTTGGTATAAAGTACTTATGCTCGGGGGTTCAATTCCTAGAGGGTTTATTTTTTATTATACTTGAACATAATTATTACTATTACAATAAGAGGTGTTTAACCTATTATAACATCTATATACATAGTAACTAACACTATATATTAATATTATATGTATTAATATTTATCATATCTGTTCTAAAAATAGATTATATCTCACCCAAGTTAGGGTATCCATAACATGACTCACTCTTAACTGTTCTACTTTGATTTTTGTTTACTTTAAAAACCTATATAACTCAAACTTAAATTAATGGTATTGGAATTAAAGTAATTAGGATTAATTAGGATTAATTAGGTATATATTTTACATTTTAGTCATGGAATGATTGAATTGAGTATAGATGATAAGGGTACAGTTAAGTGAGTCATTTTATTTTACATTTTAGAATTATAATAAGACATATTACTATTATTAGGGTTCTTACTCTACTATATAGTATAAATTTCAAACTATATAATGATTATAAATCAAAAATATTTATACTATAATTATATGCTATGCATGTAATTGTATATTATTGAACTATATACTAAAATTCAGAAGCTTCTCAAAACAAATTAAAACATGAGAGAAACGATTTAAAACATAGCAAAAACATAGTTTAACAAGTACAAGTAGTCACTTATTTCTATTTTATGTCTTTAATTGGAAAACATTTTAAAATATTCAAACACTTACAAATACATATCTTTAACACACTGGGACCTAGTATATACAATGAGTGCAGAGTTTATTCATCACATTTGTGAGATGGAATGATATGATGCTCAGTTCACTAAAACATTAGGTGACAATACTGTCCCCACACCACCATTTAATGTCATAAAAGTTACCAATAATTAATGTCAATCCACATTAAGAAAGTGCGTATAAACTTTTCTTGGAGCATTTTAGCAAGTCTTTAATGTTATCTATAGCTCAGGATTTTATGGTTTGGCGTTATGGACGTGGGGAGACAATGTCTCTTGATGAGTTGTATCGAATGCTCTCAATAATGTTGACAATGTGCGTTCACTCAACTCGAGATATTCGAGATCATTGGAGTGATCTCCCTCTCTTATAGAATCCATTCATAAAGGAAACCATGAGTAGAGACTAGTTCCTGTAATACTGGTATAATCTTAGGTTCTGTGATACAAAAAGCACATCTATTCCCACCTAAGAAGAAAATATTCCAGATAACGACGAAGATGGAGACCACTCAACCAAGTATGAAGAGTATCTTACTTATTCAACTCAATACGAAAAGTAAAAGAACATTGATCCGACTCTAAAAAGAGTTAAATCATTCTCCAAATAACTCTAAGACCTATGGTAGTTTGCATATGCCAAATACATTCCAACCAACAACAAGTTCCGGTACACCATTGATGAAAGTCTCTTGTTCTTCAACGGTAGAGTTTTATTCAAGGTTTTCAATCCAATGAAGCCTGCTCGCTTTGGTATTGATTTTAAAGTCATAGCTCAGACTGATTTCGGTTACGTGATAGGTTTCGAAATGTATTGTGGAAAGTAAGAGGGTTCTGAATACAAAACTGACAAAAATGGTACTATGACAGACAAACTCGTTTTTCGTTTGCTATCCAAGGTAATGGATCATGTTCAATGGGAGAGGAAAGATAAATAGATGGTTCTTTATCTGGATAACGGTTACACTTCTGCTAGATTGGCATAATAACTAGCATCTTCGGGTATTCGAGTGTGTGGAACTATCTAATCAACTCGAATGGGTCTCTCCAAACGTTGTCATATATCAAAGAGATAAAGACACTAAACCAGTTCGTTTTGTTTACACAACTCCAGAAAAGTCCGATGATGTTGACTAAGCAGCATTAATCAAGGTGAATAATAGCCACGGTAGAGAAATAGAAAGAACTGTTGTTGCAGAGGAGTATAATCACTCTTATTTCACCATTGATAAGTTTGACCAGAGTCTCTCTTATGTCAGATTCATTCACAAGACTAAAAAGTGGAGCAACCGTGTGTTCGTTTTTCTGTTGTAAACAGCCATTTATAACAGCTATGTTGTATTCAAGCTATAACATCCTGAAGAAAAATGTGGAATCAAAGACTTCTACATTTGGTTGGCGTGTGAGTTACGTAACTAAGCCAGATATCACAGGATTATTTACCTACGCAAGCATAAAGAGTACGAACACGATAAAATCAACAGTATTATAAAGGCTCACTCTGTAAAACCTATTTAACATAAAAAGTTACACGTGGAACTTGCTATTTGTGTTTTAAAAAGGGTGTGTCGTGCTATTGCTATGCTTGCAAGACTCATTATTGTAGAGATTGTAAATAATAGCACATCAAAGATTGCATTCAGTGATGGAGTGTTAATATATTTTATTCATATTTAATGTTTATTATGATAATTATAAATTTAGTTTAACACATCACAAATGACTCACATAATTTTGACGTTTTCATTTTAGTTTTAAAACCTCTATAGTGCTATTTTCCCGCAATAGACATTGTATGGGCGTCAATAATGACTTTACTAGCTTCCAACTATAATTTTGACCAATTTAGCTTATAGAATAACGGTCGCAGTGTGTTAATTCACAAGATTATAGATTAACAAAATGTTATAAATATTAATTTTATAATGTATAATTTTAATGTGTGCCACTTCCCATATGATCTTCATTTAAATATCTTTTCTGCTTCGTTGTTTTTAGTAGAACACAACTGTAGTTCTAGACGTGTAGACACGAGAAGCGGTTTTGAAAGCTTGGCCTCGAGAAGATGTAACCAAGGAGACAGAACTTTGTGAGAAACTTAAAGGATATGCATTTGAGCTTTCAATCGAGACTGGTGCGTATGAATACAGCTTGTAAACACCATTGATATTTGACCCTAATAAAATCATCAGCATTAAACTACCATGCGCTGAAGTGGCTTTGGATACTGGTGTTTGCGCTTCTGCTTTTCAAGCTAAATCGGCGATTTACACAATGAACTTCAAAGAGATCGATTAGAATGTTATAGAAGTTGTGTATAACCTGAGAAGACTAGATTTTAACAGAAAGGCGTGTTTTATAAATCAGAGAATTGAAGTAGGAAAGCAGATTGAAGTAAGACCCGGTGTAGTTTAAGATGTATTTAAATTTATTGGAAATGCGTAGAATTGCAAGTACCCAGTGAGCTTATCTGCTACAATAACTTAAGGAAATGTGCAAGACTAAAAAGCCACAATAAGTTTTTTCGGTTATCCTAATTACAACTTTTCAGGCTCGTCTTACAGTTTTGCCCCAGATGTTTTAGATGAAGGTATTTCGAATGCTTTTTAATGCAGTGATACATCTACGAATGTTCGCAGAGACTGGTGTTCATAAATGGTGTAAGCCCTTTCAACACAAAGTTACACTTATTTTCAAATTAATGTTACATTCCCAGGACTTATTCCAAATAGAGATGGGACCATAACAAGAGAAATAAACTATACAATGATTATAGAATCTAACGAAATTCGTAATGTTAATCTCAATTATTTGGATTGCTTTAAAAATCAAACAGTTAAATTATATAGAAGAAATCTTAGATTAATTACTAATCTCAATAAATCGATGATACAGTGTGCGAAACTAATTAATCAAATAATAGATTTTGATTACTTTGCAACAAGAATTATATTTAAATAATATAGTGATTTCAGAACTGGAGAAGTGCATCAAATAGATTTTAAATCGTCAATACAAGTACTTAACGCAACAAACGAGTTGTTGCCATGCATTCGTTCATCGAATGAGACATAATGTTACGAAATATTAGCCAAAAGGCAATAACTGTTAAATTATTACACAGTTGTATAGAAAATATTTTACAAAAATGATTAAATAATAAATATCTTACCGTTATAAGTAACATGTGAAGTTAGTGTCTTCTCAAATATGAGCTATTACTTATATGATAATTAGGTATGCGCAACTTTTAATCAATCAGGCCCCATTGATGTCCCAACCGGCACAGCTCATTTTACATTTTCTTTTGGAGACGATGGAATAAATGCAAACAATTAGTTAAACATAACAACTATGGCGACTTTTCCAAACAAACTTCATAAATATTGTGCTGACTACAACTTTACCTAATAGTAACTGGCGTACTATAAAAATGAAGATTAACGTGGAAAAGTATCTGGCCAATTATCTATTGATTCGCTACTATTATAAATTCCGGTTATATTCGATATGGGCAGACCAACAGAAGTGTTTAATGTTAAATACATAATAATTGTCACTTTTGTTTTGGTGGCAGTAATTACTTGGTTGGGTTTGATTACAAATTGCTTCGTTAACAGTGAATGATCTAAATATCATTTTATCTATGTTATTTTATCTTTTTTATTTTTTGTACTGTGTAAATTCCAGGTACCCTCGACGGGTAGGTAGTCTTGTTCAATTTTTGAGTTTAAATGATCGTGTTTTAAATTGTTTTAACTTTAAATATATAAATATATAATATAAAATCAGAGAAGTCTACATGTATTCGATGAACAGTAAATGATCATATTTTATATCATATAAATTTCTTATATCAAGTAAATTCCAATACATCATTTCAAATTAAATCAAGAATTTACTAACAATTAAATCAACGATTTATTGTTTTAATAGAGGGTTTATAACTTGTTTTTTTGGAGATAAATTTGTGTGTATAGATACCTCTGAATCGAACATAAATGATATCAAAGTTTTCTCTTTCACTCTTTGTACTAATAACACCTAATAAAAGATGAGAAACGTCTGATATATTATTGTTGCGATAATTTTAGAGTTCAGATGGAGATTTTACGCAACTGTTAGTAGCGGCTTTGGTATTTAAAGTCATGAAAAAGGAGTTGCAGTGGAAATGATAGATATTCATTAATAAAAATATATTCAATTCGCTTCATTTATGACTAATTTAGCATAAAATGAAATATTAGTTAAGAAATGAATATAAATAATATAGGGAATAGTAAATCTTAATATATTATACAATCCATTCTGATTTAATATTTTGAATAATTTTTTATTAATTTTTATACTAAAAGGATATATATCATATAAATAACATATTTTAATAATTATATATGTAAAATCACATATGAATTAATTTACTAATTATGTTTAACCCCTCTTTTACTACAAATGCATTAGTAATGAACAATATAGCAAACATATGAATGTAGGATCACTCAGACAACAGTGAGGAAACACTGGCGTTCAATTTGACATTCGTTAGTACCGCGTACGATTCTGAAATAGCCTTGTTCTCCCCACGCAGTTCCCCACGCATTGCGGACAATCCAGAACTTGGTACTATTTTCTTCTCCATATCCGACGATGCTCACCATCAGCTATCCTAACACGTCGCCAGAAACATGCTTGTAGATACCATCCACGTAGTACATGAAGTCAGAGTACACGTCAAGCTGAGATTGTATTGTTCCCTAAGTCAGCGCGTTCATTATGGATTCCTCACCTGAACAAACGTCCTCGAACGATACTGATTTTACAAGTTGCATGTTTGCGCCGTTATCGCAACCTGAAGGGCACTTCATAACTTTTCCAGTTAAACCAGACTTGTAGGAAACGCACTTCTTAGTTGGAACGCCGGTTCTTTTTAAGAAGTTCTGAGGGTTTTGCATCGAGTTGCTCCCATAACACCCGTTGCTAGATGAGTCGCAAGAGAGCGCGTACTACTCTGAATACGCTACACGGGCAGAGTCTTTGCCGGATATGCACCTGTTGTCAGAAAACGAACCCACTGCTGAGAAGGCCCAGTCAGCGCTGCAACTTTGTTATTCGCCAACTTTCAAGCACTCTGGCTTTTCTTCCAACCAACTGAAGGAACCGGCTGCGGCACCAACATATCTTGTCTTTTGGGAGACCTGATTCACACGTTAGGATTTGGTTACTTGGATGGACTCGTCCAAGAAGTACTGAGAGACGCCAGGAGTCCAGGTTAGATCTGGGATATTTTGAAGCATTTCCAAAAACCTCACGTTTGGAACTCTTGATAGTGAGACAGCCAATGTGAACATAAATGTAAAGACGGGGTGGAAAATGGGACACCTGACTCTATCTCGAATTTGCATTTAATGAAAATAATAGTGTCAGTTCTATGTAGATGTGTATCTTACCGCTTTTATCTTTCTTTATATATACACATTAATTAATATTTTTAACTCTAACCATCAAAACCACTCAAATACAAAGTACATATCATGAATGAAACCAAATTTACATCTTTGAAACGGTATTCTCTGGATCAGAGTATTGCACTTGACTAAAATGTATTGTGACGACATCTAGATATTTGGTCGAGCTCGCTTGCAATCTAAGATTATAATTAGAGTTTTATATTTCCCATGTGTTTAATAACGAACCTCAATACATAATCTAATATAAATTATAACAATGCACTTGAACATATTTAATACACAAGCATTCATAATCATATTGGTGAATAGTACAATTATGGCCAGTTTTATATTTAGATCTGACATGTATCTTATTTTATCGTCGTTAGAAACAGCTAACGGCGTTCATAGTTGTTGAAACTTTCCACTTCCAGTATGTCTGGTTGCTGCAAGTGCCCTAAGAACAAGTACTGCTGCGTGCTCACGTGGTTTTGCTTCATGTTTATCTCCATGGCGGTGGCCGGAATCACGCTTTGTTGTGCTCTACCATCATACGAGTATCCAGTTTACTCTTATGATAAGTACGGTAGTCTTGTTCACGAAATGCATTCTGATGACTTTCCTCTCAACATGGGTTCCGGCCTCACTCTCGCCATAGTTGGTTTCTTTGGTTTCATCATCACCTGCTGTTATTCCAGTATCTTGGGAAAGTCCAGCGAAGTAATGCATGAGCAAGTTGCGAACCAAAGCGTACAGCAACAGTATGTTGTATCCCAAGCGTGTTCGATTCCTTAGTTCCAAAGAGGCCAGGTTCAAATATGACGCTGCTGACTTTTACTATTTGAGTATAAATCACTAAATATATCTTATATTAACCCACTCCTCGTGTTCCAGATATTTAATTTTCAACTGAGTTTAAGTGATCGTGTTTTAACTTTAAATATTATATTTCTTAGCATGACCATAGAGAACTAGACAGTAGGAACTCGCGAAAACGTGTGAGATATTTGCAGTTTAAAAGTAAATTCACTGCTAGTTATATTAGATCATATAATTCCCTAGTTCATCAATATTTTGTGTATTCCTAATCATAATTTAAGTTAAGACTCCTGAATGAATGGTCATCTGTTAATATTATATGTATCTGCGCAAATGCATTAGAAATTAATAAAATAGCAAACACATGAATGTTGGATCACTCAGACAACAGTGAGGAAACACTGGCGTTCAATTTGACATTCGTTAGTACCGCGTACGATTCTGAAATAGCCTTGTTCTCCCCACGCAGTTCCCCACGCATTGCGGACAATCCAGAACTTGGTACTATTTTCTTCTCCATATCCGACGATGCTCACCATCAGCTATCCTAACACGTCGCCAGAAACATGCTTGTAGATACCATCCACGTAGTACATGAAGTCAGAGTACACGTCAAGCTGAGATTGTATTGTTCCCTAAGTCAGCGCGTTCATTATGGATTCCTCACCTGAACAAACGTCCTCGAACGATACTGATTTTACAAGTTGCATGTTTGCGCCGTTATCGCAACCTGAAGGGCACTTCATAACTTTTCCAGTTAAACCAGACTTGTAGGAAACGCACTTCTTAGTTGGAACGCCGGTTCTTTTTAAGAAGTTCTCGATTTTGCATCGAGCTGCTTCCATAACACTCCTGATATATTAATGGATAAAGATTTGATACGAAGAAAATGCTACTCGAACATGAAACTATGTACCTGTTAAACCCACTTTGTAGCAGAGCACTTTTTTGATTAATCAATTACAGAAAAATTAGTAAATGTTTTGTTCAGACGAACTGCTACTTCTAACCAATAAACTATATTTAATATTAAATCAGAATTCTCAAAGTAGGTTGGTTCACTATAATTGGTAAATAGTATTATAAGATATGTACCATTTTATGTTAAACTTGTAGAAATTCTGCACATTGTTAGAATCAGTCATAGTCTTTCTATGTTGGTTACCTATTATAAGTTAATATGATAATAAGTAAATATTATAACATTATTAAAGCAAAATGCAATATTGACAGAGTGGTGCTAAATATTATTAATACTAAATATTTCAAGTTTTAATAATTTTAAACTGCTAAATATACAGATATTTAGTTTAATAAAAATACAGCAGTTTATTGACGGTAATTGTTATAATTAAAGAATATAAATATTGTAATGGATATAAATGAACACATGATTTGAATATGAAAGGTTATGTATACATTAACAAATCTTATGAAATACTGTTTAACATTTACTTAATATATATTAATAAAGTTTGTGTTATATTTTACATTTTATCTTCATTTTATCTTTCTTATTAATTTTATAATATTTGTGTGCTAATTAGCAATCAAATTTTAATTTCGCTTCAAATATAGATTGATGTAATTAATATGTGTTATTAATTATCAAAAGAGCATATTAAATAAAGCAACTTAACGTATTTAACTATGTAGTAGTAAAATATCAAGAGTTAATGATATTGGATTTTGTCTGAAATCAGCTTCTTTGACTTCTGCTGTCCAAACTGGTAATGTAAACTATTCACACACTTCTTCGAAAGTTATCTACCACACCCTATACACAAAGCGAACGAAAGACCTTTAACTACACCTAATTTATTCAACGTATGATCTTCCTTCTTTCGCTCTCTTTGGTCTCACCAATGACATCCTAATCCAAACCTCCAAAATGTCTGTGAATATACCACAGTAGCTCAATAGTGCAGCCCTTATATGCCTCAAGTGCGACGTTAATGTATCAGCCTCTGATTTCGCTTTTGTCGCTTCTGGACAAAATATATCTGGTTTCGTTTTATCATTGAATTCTTAAATGGTTGTAACCCAATCACTATTTCAGCTCAGAACATTCGGATTTAACGCTGGTGGTCTGCTTTTGAATTCAACTGAAGCGGCAATATCTCTAGAAAGCTGCAATATTTCAAGCTTCATCGAAGCTAAACTTTCAGGTTCTGTCGCAGTATTTGTTTCAGACATAATTTCTTTGACTGTAAATGACGTCAGACTCTGTTCGAACGCTAAGCACTTCGGAATTGGTTAAAGTAACTTAAAATAAAACGGCAGCATGAAAGAAACTTGTGCTGTATGCAAAAATTCACATTATGCATACGGATTATGTATAGACAGCTTGGAGCATGGATGTGTTAAAAACGATTAAATAATTTGCGCAGACTCTTTTAATTTTGATGGAGATAGGTGTTCGTGCCCAGATGATTAAACACTTAATGGAAGCTCGTGCGTAGATATTCTGGCCTCTGTTAGTATCTTGTTAGAGAAATGGGGACAAACTAAATTGCATGTTTATAACATATCTAATGATGTTAAATAATTGGATTCGTCAACCAAAATGTTGCTACTAGACGTTTAGTAAATCTAATCGTAAACAGAAGAATTAGGTAATTTATTTACGGTTTCACGAATTAATTTAGCCAATAACTTATCATTTATCGAATAGAACTTGGAATAAAGTTATAAATAATTTTGTAACAATCTGCAAAAAAACATATCGATTATAGAAAATTGGGTTCTAGCTAACACGACTAAAATAGCAAATAATATCTAGGACGTAAATATATCATTTGACACTCTCAAATCATGCTTGAATTCTATGAATTCAACTCTATAAACCCAAATTTCGCAAAGCTTGGATTTGAATTTAAGTATCATCACCATCTCCCAAGATATTAGTACTAACAACCAAACCATTTCGCAATAATAAGCAACTCTTCAGAATCTAAGTGCTAAAATATAATGCATGAACAATCGCACCAGTAACAAGAACTGCCCATGCTATTTAGGCGACAACGCAGCTGAGTGGGTTGGGAGCATTTGTAAGTGCTTCACTGGAGCTAAACTTGTTCAAGGCAAATGCGCTTGCATAGAAAATGCAGCTTTGGTTGGTAAGTCGTGTGTATGCATACCTCAATACACAATTCTACAAGGCGATAAATGTGTCTGTACAATATCAAATACTATATTAAACAATGGAAGCTGTAAATGCACCATTCCGAATACTGTTTTGAATAACGGAATTTGTAAATGTACTATTCCATTTACAGTTCTATAAAACACTTAGTGTGTTTGTACTATTCCCAATACCGTGCTATAAAATAATTAGTGTACGTGCACTCCTTAATATTCAGTTTTATAAGGTTATTAATGCATTTGCACACCATAATATTCTAGTTTAGTCCATGGTGTTTGTACATGCCAAATCGGAGCTACAATATAAAATGGAATTTGCACATGCACAGCAATAGCATCATAATAAATTGGGTCTGCTTGTTCTTGCCCGTCTGGTGCAGAAATTACTTAATATAGATGTGTTTGTAAAGTTCCAGGAACAACCTTGTAAGATAATAAATGTGTATGCACAAGTGATTTCAAATATTATACTGCTAGATTTAGCGGAGGCAATTTCTGGTGTGATGAATTTTAAATGTGTTGCTCATTAAACGAAGACGGTCCAAGTTTTTCGTGTTCTGGAAACAGTTAATAAAATAACTATGGATGTTAGCTTCGAACGAAATATGTTTTGTGAAAAATTGAATTAATATTCAAAAATATTAATTATAATACTATGATATCACTCGACAGTATCAATATAATATTCAATATAGTCAATTCAAAATAATTTTTACTCGGTTTTCCAAATTTAATTTTGGGAACAACGTTAAGAAGCACAAAGTTTTTACTCGAACTTCGTGAATAATGAAATATAAAGATTGTTTTTCACACATTCATTATATTATTAATTAATTTTCAGATATAATGAACTAATTATATACTTACTGAAATTAGTCATTTTGAATTTATACATTTTGTATTTAAACTAGACTGTTATTTTTACAGGACCTTACAGGAAATATTTATTCCTGTATACAGGACGGCTGTAAAGAAATATTACAGGAAAAAGACAAATCTGTAAGAAAACACGCTAAAAATCGAAAATTTTTGGAATTTTATTATTTTATTTTCATAATTTTTATTCTAATTCTTCTTGTGCGAGCTTATTTGTAGCTTACACCAAGTGTTATTGATTTCTAAATAACATTAAGGTAAGTATTACAAAATATTTTCAAATGTTTGTTTAATATATATCACCTTACATTTAAATATCATTAAAGAAGTGGTTTTTCTTTATCTTTTTTGATAAACAACATAGCAATCAATATTTACCACTTCACTGCAGTAAACGTACTAGGCCCCAATCGCTTTCACCTTGAAATCGAACTCTTCAAAACTAAAAACGAATCCGTTTTTGTGTATTTGATATTCAACTAATTAATTCCTTTGAAAATAAAACGACTTGAAAACAGAAAAGGAGTTCAAAACAGTTCCACCCCCGCTCAAATCAACGAAACCGAATCGCAATAATTTTAGATTCGGTAATTCACCAGAAATATCTTTGCAAATGTTCTGGGAAATATCCAAAACTTCAATTGAACGCGAAAAAATGTGGAATTCGCGGAAATCGTTCAAACAAAGTGAAATATGAGTTAACTATTTCAAATACTACACGTCCAAATCGTACAAGTCGCGCAACTTGCAGTTGTCGCAGTACAAACGGCGCAAATTCGGAAAGAAACGCAGAAAAGAAAAATCTATTATAGGATTCCCAGATAAATATAACACCTGCACAGCAGGAGCCGTAAATTTTGGAAATATAGTGTCAAAATTACAATACGCTAGATCCACCGTCTATTTTGTATAATCAATTAAAATTTGTTCGTCCATTGGAGCGGAAAAATAATAATCATCAAATTAAATGTATTTAAACTGTATTACTATTTATTTCATCAATAATTTTGATTACTTTAAAAATCTAACTCAAACTTAAATTAAAGGTATTATAAGGGTTCTTATACTACTATATAGTATAAATTTCAAACTATAATATGATTATAAATCAAAAATATTTATACTATAATTATATACTAAAATATTTTACAAAAATAATAATAAAAATAATACAATAAGCCATAGATTAAAACGCGTTAATTTACTCCTTACAATTGAACGGGGTTAATTCACTCTTTGTTGAGTACTACCGCACCTACTTAGACACGCGGAGCTGCAAATACGCAGATAAGATAACTTCTGGCTGCCCAGCCGGAAATTGTACATCGTCATTGGCGTTCGCAGGAGCGCTAACAGACGTAATCACTGCTATGGAAGCCAAAGGGTACCAACTCACCGTTTTCGCTGATGACATCCAAATAAGCCACGACCAGAACGTCGACAAGGACGTGGTTCTCTAGGAACTCACAGCACTTCTTTAACCGCTGGGTCTTGAACTAGCGTTGAATAGCTCTTCAACACAGGATGGTGGTGAAATCACCTTCCTGGGTCAAACATTCTCCCAAAGTTCAACCGTCTCTCTCGCAGAGCGGATGACAGCAAAAATTGATAAATGTCTTAAAGTTTTGGACACCGCCCCGATCACGAACCATTAGAAGTTCCTTCTTTTGCGTTCCGTGGTCCTCCCCAAAGTAAACTATGCTCCGCTAGTCGACTTTGCGCCCAAGACTCCCTAAGACGGTTTTGGAAACTAGTACGGTCTTATCGACTAGAAGGTTTTCAAGTACGCAAGCGATCTCTTCGCCGTCAAGGACTTGTCTGAGACGGAGTAAGCCGATTTCTTCACAAATTCTGCTTCGAAGGGCGGACTAGAAATGGTCGTTCCCTCATTATACTACGACTTCATGTAAGCCTAGTAAAAAGCGGTTCTTGCTGGGAAGTGTGGCATCTTCAAAGCTCTGCGGAAAGAATACCTCAACACCCTTCAGGATCACCCTGGAGTACCGGCCATTGGATACGCCATCAACCATTTCACTTATCTGACCGATAATGAACTCTTCGACCTAATAAAACACCGATTTTAGGTTTTAAACAAAGAGCTCGACTCGGACAGCAAGTGTTTGTTATGTGGAAAGAAAATGACCGCTCAACACGAAATCAGATGCAGCCGAAACGCCGGAATCAGAACAGTGCGCCATGATTACATGGTGAACCGTATCCTGACCAAGATAGACCATCATCGTCACCCTCGCCCGGTCGTCAAGGGCAAGATTCTCAAATACGGAGGCACGTATGGCGATAATCGGGTGATCCCACTCGTTCTTCGCTACAACGGCACTGTGTACGAGAAATCCATGAATATGCTAACAACATTCCTGCCAGAGATCACGGACTCCTTCTTAAGCAAACACTGCTGTCTTGCAGTAGCGCACGCTAACGAAGAAGCCAAGCTGCATTACACCAGCTTGATCACTAATGCTCTGCATGAAGGCACCATCGCGACGAAGTAAGGTTAGAGAGACCGTCAAGCTACCGGAAGAAGGGCACTACGAGCGCCGCTAGGCCTCGAGGGTGTGGGAGCAAGGCAAGAAGGCGAAGCCCAAGGCAACGCTGGATCGGACGGGCTCGGAGTAACCGTCGACAATTGAAGACTTGGAACATGAGCGAGTGAGAAAAATACTTACCATTATAAGTAACATGTGAAGTAACTGTCTTCTCAAATATGAGCTATTACTTATATGATAATTAGGTATGCGCAACTTTTAATCAATCAGGCCCCATTGATGTCCCAACCGGCACAGCTCATTTTACATTTTCTTTTGGAGACGATGGTATAAATGCAAACAATTTACTAAACATAACAACAATGGCGACTTTTCCAAACAAACTTCATAAATACTGTGGTCGCCAAGCCAACTTTGATTTCAAAAAATACTAACTATTTCAAAACTATTTTTTGTATTAATTTTAACTATATATTAACTCAATGTTTAGTAGCGTCTCCTTTCTATTTTATTACTTCTTCTAACCTTTTGGGCATAGAGTCAATCAAATGATTGATGATATCTAACGAGATTTACTCCAACGCCCTCTTTACTTCTTCATTTAATAAGTCATATGTGGTACATTCTTCAGGGGAAATGTTTGACTTCAGTGGATTCCAGCAGTGAAAAAGTGGATTTAAGTCTGGACTCATTACTGGAAAGCGATAGAGCTCAATGTTGTTAGCAGTATAAAAGTTTTTCATATACTTACTAAAATGTGTCGGGGCGTTATCTTGTTGCAACTTCAAGTTATGCTATTAAGTGATGGAAGTGTAACTTGTCTGAGAACTTAAGAATTGACAATTGAATTCATGGTCGTACCACACGGCATAAACCATAATGGACCCTTATATCTATAGCTAATCGTACTATAGATCATGCACGAAAACAGTCCATATTTTACACTTCGAGAAAATACTTCGGATTCCACTCGTCTTTAGGTGTTCTGAGCACTCTACTCGCTCGATTTGCATAGCATTTTGAGCGATACTCATCGGTATACTAAAAAGTTCTCCAATATTCAATTGGTTGTTTCAGGTTCATTCGAGCAAAGTTCAAACTTTCCAATTTATGCTTTTCGGTAAGTTTTGGCTTTACCTTAGCAGCATATAGCTTAAACTGAATTTGGCCAGGAGACGAGATACCGTTGTTAGAGACATGGAAATTCCACGAAGGGCTTAGTATTTTTCAGCTATGATTCGTCGAGTTTCGAATCTATGGCTCTGGCGATATTTAACAACGCGAAAATCTCAGCTTAGTCAAATTTTCTGACACTATTATCGGCATGAGAAGCTTCTAGCTTGCCTGTAACTTCAAAGTGCTTAAAAATGGAATAAACAGTTTGGAGACTACATTGAAGGCAACAAGCAATGTATTTCTTGGTTGCAACAGTTTGTGATTCTGTTTCTCACATTCTCATCATTATGCGACGCTCTTGTATTGTGATCCGTCGGCTTCGTGTGTGCTTCGTCATTTGAAGGATGAAGTGAAAAAGAAATGAACCGCAGAATTAATTGAATATGTTATAATTAGCATAAATACAGTGATTTAATTTTCAAGCGCAATTATTACATAAACATTTGTTAAAATCAAAGTTGGCTCGGACACCACAGTATTGTGCTGACTACAACTTTACCTAATAGTAACTGGCGTACTATAAAAATGAAGATTAACGTGGAAAAGTATCTGGCCAATTATCTATTGATTCGCTACTATTATAAATTCCGGTTATATTCGATATGGGCAGACCAACAGAAGTGTTTAATGTTAAATACATAATAATTGTCACTTTTGTTTTGGTGGCAGTAATTACTTGGTTGGTTGGGGTTGTTTACAAATTGCTTTGAAATTTAAATTAACTCTGTGAATGATCATATTATATATCATATAAATTTCTTATATCAAGTAATTCCAATACATGTATATGTCAAATCACATCAAATATGAATGAATTTACTGATTACGTTTTATATTCATAAGAAATTAAATAAATGAATCACATGAATGTAGGATCACTCAGACAACAGTGAGGTAACACTGGCGTTCAATTTGACATTCGTTAGTACCGCGTACGATTCTGAAATAGCCTTGTTCTCCCCACGCAGTTCCCCACGCATTGCGGACAATCCAGAACTTGGTACTATTTTCTTCTCCATATCCGACGATGCTCACCATCAGCTATCCTAACACGTCGCCAGAAACATGCTTGTAGATACCATCCACGTAGTACATGAAGTCAGAGTACACGTCAAGCTGAGATTGTATTGTTCCCTAAGTCAGCGCGTTCATTATGGATTCCTCACCTGAACAAACGTCCTCGAACGATACAGATTTTACAAGTTGCATGTTTGCGCCGTTATCGCAACCTGAAGGGCATACCATTACTTTTCCAGTTAAACCAGACTTGTAGGAAACGCACTTCTTAGTTGGAACGCCGGATTTTTAAGAAGTTCTCGGTTTTGCATCGAGCTTCTTCCATAACACTCCTGATATATTAATGGATAAAGATTGGTTTCCAAAACGATCCATTTGATACGAAGAAAATATGAAACTATGTACTTGTTAAACCCACTTTGCAGTAGAGTACATAGATAGGTAGCATTTTATGTTAAACCTGTTGAAATTCTCCTTCAGTTTATGTTGGAGTGAAATTGGTTACCTATTATAAGTAAATATGATAATAAGTAAATATTATTACATTATTAAAGCAAAATGCAATATTGTGTCAGCGTGGTGCTAAACATTACTAATATTAAATATTTCAAGTTTTAATAATTTAATACTGCTAAGTATACAGACATTTAGTTTAATAAAAATACAGCAGTTTATTGATGATAATAGTTATAATTAAAGAATATAATATTGTAATGGATAAAAATGAACACGTGATTTGAATATGAAAGGTTGTGTATATATTAACAAATCTTATGCTATATTGTTTAATATTTACTTAATATATGTTAATACTGCTTATATTATATGTTTATATTATTATTTTTAATTTAAAATACAAACATTTTATCTTCATTTTATCTTTCTTATTTATTTAGAACATTAGTTTCATTTGTGGGCTAATTAACTCAAATTTTACTTTCGCTTCAAATATAGATTGATGTAATTGATATGTATTTATTGTGTAATTAATTATCAAAAGAGCTTATTAAATAAAGTAACTTAACGTATTTAACTATGTAGTAGTAAAATATCAATAGTTGAGGATATTGGATTTTGTCTGAAATCAGCTTCTTTGACTTCTGTTGTCCAAACTGGTAATGTGAATTATTCGCCTTCGAAGGCAGTCTATTACTCCCTATACACAAAGCGAACGAAAGACCTTTAACTACATCTAATTCATTCCATGTATGATCTTCCTTCTTTCGCTCTCTTTGGTCTCACCAATGACATCCTAATCCAAACCTCCAAAATGTCTGTGAATATACCACAGTAGCTCAATAGTGCAGCCCTTATATGCCTCAAGTGCGACGTTAATGTATCAGCCTCTGATTTCGCTTTTGTCGCTTCTGGACAAAATATATCTGGTTTCGTTTTATCATTGAATTCTTAAATGGTTGTAACCCAATCACTATTTCAGCTCAGAACATTCGGATTTAACGCTGGCGGTCTGTTTTTGAATTCAACTGAAGCGGCAATATCTCTAGAAAGCTGCAATATTTCAAGCTTCATCGAAGCTAAACTTTCAGGTTCTGTCGCAGTATTTGTTTCAGACATAATTTCTTTGACTGTAAATGACGTAAGACTCTGTTCGAACGCTAAGCACTTCGGAATTGGTTAAAGTAACTTAAGTTAAATCGGCAGCATGGTAGAAACTTGTGATGTATGCAAAAATTCACATTATGCATACGGATTATGTCTAGACAGCTTGGAGCATGGATGTGTTGAAAACGATTAAATAATTTGCACCGGCTCTTTTCACTTTGACGGAGTCAGGTGTTCGTGCCCAGATGGTTATGTACTTAACGAAAGTTTGTGCGTAGATATTCTGGCCTCTGTTAGTATCTTGTTAGAGAAATGGGGACAAACTAAATTGCATGTCTAAAACATATCTAATAAGGTTAAAGAGTTGGATTCGTCAACCAAAATGTTGCTACTAGACGTTTAGTAAATCTAATCGTAAACAGAAGAATTAGGTAATTTATTTACGGTTTCACGAATTAATTTAGCCGGTAACTTATCATTTATCGAATAGAACTTGGAATAAAGCTATAAATATATTTTTAACAATCTACAAAATAACATATCGATTATAGAAAATCGGGTTCTAGCTAACACAACTAAAATAGCAAATAATATCTAGGGTGTAAATACATCATTTAACACCTTCAAATCAAGCTTGAATTCTATGAATTCAACTCTATAAACCCAAATTTCGCAAAGCTTGGATTTGAATTTAAGTATCAACACCATCTCCCAAAATATTAGTACTAACAACCAAATCATTTCGCAGTAATAAGCAACTCTTCAGAATCTAAGTGCTAAAATATAATGCATGAACAATCGCACCAGTAACAAGAACTGCCCATGCTATTTAGGCGATAACGCAGCTGAGTGGGTTGGGAGTATTTGCAAGTGCATTACTGGAGCTAAACTTGTTCAAGGCAAATGCGCTTGCATAGAAAATGCAGCTTTGGTTGGTAAGTCGTGCGTATGCATACCTCAATACACAATTCTACAAGGCGATAAATGTGTTTGTACAATATCAAATACTATATTAAACAATGGAAGCTGTAAATGCACCATTCCGAATACTGTTTTGAATAACGGAATTTGTAAATGTACTATTCCATTTACAGTTCTATAAAACACTTAGTGTGTTTGTACTATTCCCAATACCGTGCTATAAAATAATTAGTGTACGTGCACTCCTTAATATTCAGTTTTATAAGGTTATTAATGCATTTGCACACCATAATATTCTAGTTTAGTCCATGGTGTTTGTACATGCCAAATCGGAGCTACAATATAAAATGGAATTTGCACATGCACAGCAATAGCATCATAATAAATTGGGTCTGCTTGTTCTTGCCCGTCTGGTGCAGAAATTACCTAAAATTATTGTGAGTGTGTAGTACCAGGAACAACCTTACAAAATAATAAATGCGTTTGTATAGGTGATTTTAAGCATTATACTGCTAGATATAGCGGAGGCAATTTCTGGTGTGATGAATTTTAAATGTGTTGCTCATTAAACGAAAACGGCCCTAGTTTTTCGTGTTCTGGAAACAGTTAATAAAATAGCGGATGTTAGCTTCGAACGAAATATGTTTTGTGAAATATTAATTATAATATTATGTATCAGTATCAATATAATATTCAATATAGTCAATTCAATATATATCCCACTCACTTAACTTTCGTTTATACTAGTTCGGTCTTCTGTACAGGAACTGTAAGTTCACGCGAATGATCATTAGTTTTAGACACACCTATGTACGTTAGGCGCACCTCCGCAACCAAGGCAACCAACGACTCGGGTACAAGCATCCAGGGCGTAATGCGGCTGCTTCGTGCAAGCCGATCTATATGGGAATCGCCTGCGTCGTACCATCTGCGTTTCTTAGGAAACAATGGAGCGGTTACCGCTTTCCAATCCTGAAGGCTCGTTGATGGCATGCCCTTAGCCATACCGATCCTTGATAATGCAAGCTTAGCACTTTGAATCAGGGGATTTTACCTTCCGCAACCGATTTGGCCGAGCCGCATCTCGTTAATTCAATATAATTTACTCGGTTTTCCAAATTTAATTTTGGGAGGTAATTTTGATATCCATTTCATGTCCTTATATTTGTAAAATATAATCATTGATGAATTAATTTCGCTCCGACACAAAATGTTACTAGCCAAAAACACTAAATTACCATCATGCAGTTAAGAAGCACAAAGTATTAACTCGAACTTCGTGCGTTTAATGAAATATAAAGATTTTTTCACACATTCATTAAATTTATATAATATTTTTCTCCGATTTTCTTGTTCTTTCCGTAGAATTTGTTTTGGACGTAGTCGAAGTAGCTCGGTCCGCTGACCGGTGAGCTGAGCCACATCTGTTTCTCGGGTACTTATCGGACGAACTCCGGCGTCCGTTTTGAAGGCGAAAACGCCGTGAGACTCCTTCGTTTCCGCATGAGCTTTTTGTCGATGTATTTAGTCACTTCTTCAAGGCATTTACTTTCATCGTCGTTCAAACACGAATTCTGGTATTTTGGCTTCCAAACTAACCGTCAATTTCGTCAAAAGTCGTTTAAACGCTCACCTGACTTCAGTAATCAGTAGCTCGTCATTAAACCTGTTTATAGATACAAAATCTGAATGATGTACCTTAATAAAAAAATATTGAACATGTAAGCTTGGATGAAATACATATGTAAATGTAACATGATAACTTGCACAGAGGTGATATCTATATTATAACTATATAATTCACATATTTCTTAATCTAAATTTTCATTCAATACATCTCAATCACATACGTGTGTATATGGACGTGGGTCTGTACTGCATACAAACATACATAATATTATTTATACCTATAAGATAATAATTCCTTTATTTAATCAATTTAAACGTAACTATCTTCTATCAAATTATTTGATTTTTAGCGTGATCTTCACTTTACAAAATATTTATATATTGGTTTAAATACATGAAATATATTATTTTTAATATCATTATATTAATATTTATAGTAATTCTGAAGTTAAAATATTTTTTGTATCAATCAACACTCCAATCAAATAGTGTAACAGATTATGTAAAATTATTATTAAATATAGTAATTCTTACTAAAATGTATATAAAACAACATTTACAAGAGAAATGCGACAATACTATTTGTTAAGAGAAAGTTAAGTTGAAGTACATTTTAATAATATTTAATTTAATAATATTCTAAAAAAATTATTATGTTATACTCTACTGTATTAACAATTGCACAATAATACAAATAAAAATACAACATTAAACTATCATGTTTATTCCATGTTTATTCAAAAAATAGAACATAAATTTAAATGCACATTCCACGTATATTGACCAATTTTCCCACCTCACCGTTTAATGTTCATATTAACAACCATTGCAAACATGTAGGTTTTCTCCATGTCTGAGTTCAACTTCTGCTACAATTATGTTTTCTACGCACCGTTTGAAGAAAAAACGACCATACATCTCAATTCCCCTTTTGAGTTTGAAAATGGAGCAAAGAGAAATAAATGCTCCAGAACTGATAATTCCCTCTTCAGATCCGTTAACCAAAGTACCTTTTCAATCACTATTGATAGTGAGTTCGACCTGAACCAGCAGCCGTTCAGCCTGTTCTTCTTCGTGTGGACGAACGTGACCATAGTTGACACTCAGATCAACATGAGACTCACCAACTCGGGCCACGACTTCGCCTTTCTGGTCGCCACCGTCCCGGAGTACAGCATCAGCATTCTCGGCTCGAGCTTTGAATTCACTTCCAAAGACGTAACAAGTTTCTTCGGTGTCGCCAACAACCTGACCGAGCCACTAACTGTGAACAGGAGCTCCTTCTCCTTCGACTGCTCCGGCCCGATGACCAAGTTCCACGGGATCGCTGGTTAAGTTCAGGATATAGCAGTTCTGAACTCCAGCTTCACGATCGAGGCGAAGGCGGTCACCAGCTGCGGCTTCGTCTCGCTGGTGCTCGGCCAGTCCGCTTTCTAGAACCTGACTGTTTCCGGCCACCTGACCGGAGATAACACCGTCGGCTTCATATTTGAAAACAAGGGCGCTTGCACCATCTCCAACATCACCTTCTCACTCGTCACTTCTGGCTCCGCGGTCAACTGCGGCTTCGTGAACTCTCCAACATGGACTCTGCTACTGCGTGTCTGGATCTCTCCCAACCGCAGACAGCTGTAAGTGTCAGACCAAGAACGCCTTCATCAAGAACGGAGCGTGTGCATGCTGGACCAACGCGGTCAACACCAGCAACGAGTGCGTCTGCCCCGCTGGCCACGTCGTGGTTAACGGAGAGTGTGTGAGCTTATGCCCCGCCGGCTAGGTTTCCGTCGGAGGCGTGTGCAAGTGCAAGATCACCAACGCCGTGATGGATTCCAACGAGAACTGCGTCTGTCCAGCTGGCCATACTGAGGTTAACGAAGAGTGCGTAAGTTCATGTCCGACCGGCGCTTCCCTCGTAAATGGCGTGTGCGTCTGTTAAACTACCAATGCCTTCCCGGTTGGTGGGGTTTGTGTATGCGGAGTCAACGCCACCAACTCGTCTAATATATGTTTGTGTCCTCTTGGTTCTTCTTTGATAGATGGAGTCTGCAAGTGCTCCTAATTAGACGCATTTCCTGTTTCTGGCGAATGTTAATGCGCTACGGATGCTAGAAGCACTAGAGCCAGATGTTCTTGTCCAGCCCGGTCTTCAGTTGTTTCCGGAGCTTGTAAGTGTCAGACCAAGAACGCCTTCATCAAGAACGGAGCGTGCGCATGTTGGACCAACGCGGTCAACACCAGCAACGAGTGCGTCTGTCCCGCTGGCCACGCCGTGGTTAACGGAGAGTGCGTGAGCTTATGCCCCGCCGGCTAGGTTTCCGTCGGAGGCGTGTGCAAGTGCAAGATCACCAACGCCGTGATGGATTCCAACGAGAACTGCGTCTGTCCAGCTGGCCATACTGAGGTTAACGAAGAGTGCGTAAGTTCATGTCCGACCGGCGCTTCCCTCGTAAATGGCGTGTGCGTCTGTTAAACTACCAATGCCTTCCCGGTTGGTGGGGTTTGTGTATGCGGAGTCAACGCCACCAACTCGTCTAATACATGTTTGTGTCCTCTTGGTTCTTCTTTGATAGATGGAGTCTGCAAGTGCTCCTAATTAGACGCATTTCCTGTTTCTGGCGAATGTTAATGCGCTACGGATGCTAGAAGCACTAGAGCCAGATGTTCTTGTCCAGCCCGGTCTTCAGTTGTTTCCGGAGCTTGTAAGTGTCAGACCAAGAACGCCTTCATCAAGAACGGAGCGTGTGCATGTTGGACCAACGCGGTCAACACCAGCAACGAGTGCGTCTGTCCCGCTGGCCACGCCGTGGTTAACGGAGAGTGCGTGAGCTTATGCCCCGCCGGCTAGGTTTCCGTCGGAGGCGTGTGCAAGTGCAAGATCACCAACGCCGTGATGGATTCCAACGAGAACTGCGTCTGTCCAGCTGGCCATACTGAGGTTAACGAAGAGTGCGTAAGTTCATGTCCGACCGGCGCTTCCCTCGTAAATGGCGTGTGCGTCTGTTAAACTACCAATGCCTTCCCGGTTGGTGGGGTTTGTGTATGCGGAGTCAACGCCACCAACTCGTCTAATATATGTTTGTGTCCTCTTGGTTCTTCTTTGATAGATGGAGTCTGCAAGTGCTCCTAATTAGACGCATTTCCTGTTTCTGGCGAATGTTAATGCGCTACGGATGCTAGAAGCACTAGAGACAGATGTTCTTGTCCAGCCCGGTCTTCAGTTGTTTCCGGAGCTTGTAAGTGTCAGACCAAGAACGCCTTCATCAAGAACGGAGCGTGCGCATGTTGGACCAACGCGGTCAACACCAGCAACGAGTGCGTCTGTCCCGCTGGCCACGCCGTGGTTAACGGAGAGTGCGTGAGCTTATGCCCCGCCGGCTAGGTTTCCGTCGGAGGCGTGTGCAAGTGCAAGATCACCAACGCCGTGATGGATTCCAACGAGAACTGCGTCTGTCCAGCTGGCCATACTGAGGTTAACGAAGAGTGCGTAAGTTCATGTCCGACCGGCGCTTCCCTCGTAAATGGCGTGTGCGTCTGTTAAACTACCAATGCCTTCCCGGTTGGTGGGGTTTGTGTATGCGGAGTCAACGCCACCAACTCGTCTAATACATGTTTGTGTCCTCTTGGTTCTTCTTTGATAGATGGAGTCTGCAAGTGCTCCTAATTAGACGCATTTCCTGTTTCTGGCGAATGTTAATGCGCTACGGATGCTAGAAGCACTAGAGACAGATGTTCTTGTCCAGCCCGGTCTTCAGTTGTTTCCGGAGCTTGTAAGTGTCAGACCAAGAACGCCGTAATGGTTGGTGGAGCGTGCGTATAACTGAATAAATGATTAATAACTTTTTAATATTATTTATTAATATGTTCATTAATATGTTTATCTGAATAGATAAATACCTTATATTTCTATAGTATCAGATTTTGTTTTATAATTTTGGCTGGATTTCATATTGTGATTCATATGATATTAAAAATAATTTCATAAAGTGAAAATCCTTTCTTGACGTGAGATGAACAGAATGAATACTTTTAATATCTTTACCATATTTGATAATTATTGTGGCATTATTCTATTATATTTTAATTTATACGATCAATTTTATGCGTAATAGTTATCATATTAGTTAATGATATCCTTATAAGGCTATTTACACCTAATAATAGAACCTATCTGAGTTGATCCATATGGACAAGCGCAGTGCCCGTCTTTCATGGAGCTGCCTCTAAGAAGGGTCTGGGAACAGACGCACACCGAGTTCTTCATTTTACGGAGTACTTCATTTTATACTTCTTATAAATAACATATTTTAATAATTATATATGTCAAATCACATCAAATATGAATGAATTTACTGATTACGTTTTACCACATGTGTATTGGAGTGAAATTTTTGTATAAATCGAAATAAATATATAATGACTTATATGTTCACATCCTTAAACCCTCTTAAACTAAGCTTAAACTAATTCCTTCTGAATGTTTTAAATAACAACATCACTTGAAAATCAACTAAATTCATTCGTTTTAGTATTTTAATTAGCAATGGCAATCCAAACGTTTCCCCTTCAGATGTAGATGGACCATTATTAAATAATTTTCATTCGGCTTAAGTAAAAGAATTATCGGTGTATCTTATTCTGAAAATCGATACTTTTCACATATTTTGAATTAGTGAACCACTTTGGAGTTTCTTGGCGGCGATTTCTTAATTGTTATTACTATCAATATGTATGAACTTAAGAAGTTAAGAAGTCTCTACTTTGTGTATATCTTCAAGTTGATAACACAACTCAATTTATGAGTAATATTCATATGATCTATTGGCATCTATTCTTATAATATTGGCTATTTATTGCATTAAATCAGTGCTTCTGATTGATGATGAGTGTACAACCGCTAACCGAGGTCGCTATTGAAGATTTCTAAGAACTCCAAACCAATAAACATGTTGACAAATTTTATCTTGTTCCAAAACTGTTAAAAAGAGTGGAGAACACTGAAATATTTTAATTTCTGATGATATTATTTTGTTTAACACCAGTTTTTGACTCTATTTTTGATTGAGTATCTTGGTGACAAAGTCATTTTGTATTTTTGGTCAATCATTAGTCTCTGCTGTGGTGAGTCGGAACAAGGTAAACAAACTCAAATCAAAACCGCCGCTGAGTTTCCTTTCTTGGTTAAAAAGTAGAAAATCGATGAATTTTGTGAGCCTTTTCGTATTAAATATTTGCTTGCTAACCTTTTAACTTGGTGCTAACAAGATATCTGTTGATTACCAGAGCTTGAACAGGCAGCTGAAAATACATTATTTCTACTAAAACGTTAGATTTTATGAAGTAGGTTGAATAAAGTTGTGTAAGATTGTTTACGATGGTTATAGAGCATTTTATAACGGTATAGAGACTTAAATCAGCATTAAATTACTTTATATGCAACAATTGAATTCATTTGCATGCTTTACTTAAAACGAAGTGGTTGAATATTTTTGAATGAAATTAATATTGGAATAATATCACTATAAGAACAGTAATCGAGTTGGGACCGAGATTAGTAGGCGGGTTGCTATTAATTGAATGAATTCGTTTTACCTTAGCCCCGAATAATAAAGTAAAATTTTATTAAAATTATGTATCACACTCCAAAATTTCCGCATCAAAAATGATAATTAATCATAACTATATCTAGTGATTCATTGATACTGTACGCAAACCAGTGATAAATTCCCCATGAAATCGATCATATGAATCATAATGGTATCAGTTTCGTTTTGTCTTTAATTTGTAAAGAGTCATCTGGTAAAATAGAGTTTTTAGTAGAGAACTACTAATACTCAATGAAATTTAACCCACCAAAAGCTTGTTTATAGTCTTTCCTAAACGATGGCAGAAACCCATCTATTGTTCTGTCTGGTTTTAATTTTCTTGTTCTAATTGCTACAAGAAATGGGGTTCAGTTAGATATTAAAAATTGATTTGTGTTTTCCGGCAATTCACAAAAAATTGCAGTAATTTAACAATATAGCAACTGATGAGATTCTAGAATTCCATTTATATAATTTAATTTGAAGAACAAAGAACTTTTGAAAATAACGAATTTTCATTTTTCAGAAACAAATGTTAACGCCTTTAAATTTAGTTATATACGCTTAAATGACTTGGTTGAATTATTAAAATAATTGGTTGTAATAGTTTCGAGAGCTGAGCGCTTGGTTCAAGTTAGACAATATTCTGAATTATGTGTCCAATTATTCATACTGTGAATAAATGGATCTATTTATTAAGATATTAATTTAATAAGTAATAATAATATTCAGTGATGTCTACTATTTCTTTATTATTAACATCAAATCATTAATTTGCAACAGCTGAAACAAATATTTCGAACATTGCTGAGGAAATATACTAACTTTAATAAGTATTATATGTTAGTTAGTATCAAAAGAGTTCAAAAGTTTCTTCAAAAGTTTGTTACCACTTCTTTTTATTATATATATTTATTTCGTATTAGAATAGAAGGAGCAAAATATAATATTTGATTTTGCGATTAATATAATTAGTTAAGTGTAGAAACTAGTAAATAAATGAAACTAAAACTTTCAATTCTGCGACTTAGAGTTGTAATAGAAATTCAACTACTAATTGTAAAAGAAAGCTTGAACCCTATATAATATATCCAGTATTTTTAGTTCAAAGTATTCAATAGAATATATAATATAATATGCACGCTTGGTGGTATTAATACACTTAATAATCAATTTAAAAACTTTCATTTTTAACAAATCATGTAACTTTAGCAACTTATACATTTTCTTGATATAGTGCTTTCAAACTATTATGTACCTAATAATATTAACTCTATTCAGATTTCAACCTGATTCCAGTTTAATTAGTTTAAACATATAATTCGACTGAAATCAAATTGTAGTAATAATTAAATATATTATTATAGTATTCGTTTTACATATTGGTATTAATAATTAATATAGTAATTTAGTTCTATCGAGCATTAATATATCGTTTCATATAAAACTAAATTTAGAGCAAATACTGAATAAGTTAACAATACAAAGAGTGCAAGGGATCTTATGTTGCAATTTATGCACGCATCGTTTGAAGAAGATTTTATGATATTATTACAAAAATATCACAACTATCAAAACTTACTAGTTTACGAAAATGTTGATAATTGGAAAAATCGTTATGATGGAAATATTTTTTAATGTGCTGTTTTTACGTTTCAAACGAATTGTGAAAATATTTTTGAATTGCCGGAAAATGCCCATGATTATTTAGGTTGCTAAAAGTAAACATTTATGAACATACAAAAATTCAATTTTGAATTTTTCGTAAGTATCTATTGTAATATCTCGTTCAATGCAATAATGTGAGAGGTATTGTATACTGCGTAGATGAACAAATAATTACAACAAGGGATTGAATATAACATTTATGAAAATTGAATTATGATCAAAAATGAACTAAATGTGATAAATGAAATGAAAGCTGTATTGTGAGAATATTTTACTTTAATATTTCGAGAGGTAGTGAACGCATAATATTTATAAAATTTCACTCCTGAATTCCAAAAAAAGTTATAAAATATTACTGTCTATAAGAATACTACAACTGTTGATTAAAAATATGCTGGTCACGACACAACGCTATATTCTGCACATGTGTTTTACCCCTCTTTTACTACAAATGCATAAGAAATTAATAAAATAGCAAACATATGAATGTAGGATCACTCAGACAACAGTGAGGAAACACTGGCGTTCAATTTGACATTCGTTAGTACCGCGTACGATTCTGAAATAGCCTTGTTCTCCCCACGCAGTTCCCCACGCATTGCGGACAATCCAGAACTTGGTATCATTTTCTTCTCCATATCCGACGATGCTCACCATCAGCTATCCTAACACGTCGCCAGAAACATGCTTGTAGATACCATCCACGTAGTACATGAAGTCAGAGTACACGTCTAGCTGAGATTGTATTGTTCCCTAAGTCAGCGCGTTCATTATGGATTCCTCACCTGAACAAACGTCCTCGAACGATACAGTTTTTACAAGTTGCATGTTTGCGCCGTTATCGCAACCTGAAGGGCATACCATTACTTTTCCAGTTAAACCAGACTTGTAGGAAACGCACTTCTTAGTTGGAACGCCGGTTCTTTTTAAGAAGTTCTGAGGGTTTTGCATCGAGTTGCTCCCATAACAACCGTTGCTCGATGAGTCGCATGATAGCGCGTACTACTCTGAATACGCCACGCGAGCAGAGTCTTTGCCGGATATGCACCTGTTGTCAGAAAACGAACCCACAGCTGAGAAGGCCCAGTCAGCGCTGCAACTTTGTTATTCGCCGACTTTCAAGCACTCTGGCTTTTCGTCCAACCAACTGAAGGAGCCGGCGGCGGCACCAACATATCTGGTCTTTTGGGAGACCTGATTCACACGTTAGGATTTGGTTACTTGGATGGACTCGTCCAAGAAGTACTGGGAGACGCCAGGCGTCCAGGTTAGATCTGGGATGTTTTGAAGCATTTCCAAAAACCTCACGTTTGGAACTCTTGATAGTGAGACAGCCAACGTGAACATAAATGTAAAGACGAGGTGGAAAATGGGACACCTGACTCTATCTAGAATTTGTATTAAATGAAAATAATAGTATCAGTTCTATGTGAGCTGTGTATCTTACCACTTTTATCTTTCTTTATATATACACATTAATTAATATTTTTAACTCTAACCATCAAAACCACTCAAATACAAAGTACATATCATGAACGAAACCGAATTTACATCTTTGAAACGGTATTGTCTGGATCAGAGTATTGCACTTGATTAAAATGTATTGTGACGACATCTAGATATTTAATCTAGTTCGCGTGTGCTCTAAGATTATAATTAGAGTATTATATTTCCCATGTGTTTAATAACGAACCTCAATACATAATCTAATATATATTATAACACGGCACTTGGACATATTTAATATACAAGCATTCATAATCATATTGGTGAATAGTACAATTATGGCCAGTTTTATATTTAGATCTGATATGTATCTTATTTTATCGTCGTTAGAAACAGCTAACGGCGTTCATAGTTGTTGAAACTTTCCACTTCCAGTATGTCTGGTTGCTGCAAGTGCCCTAAGAACAAGTACTGCTGCGTGCTCACGTGGTTTTGCTTCATGTTTATCTCCATGGTGGTGGCCGGAATCACGCTTTGTTGTGTTCTACCCTCATACGAGTATCCAGTTTACTCTTATGATAAGTACGGTAGTCTTGTTCACGAAATGCATTCTGATGACTTTCCTCTCAACATGGGTTCCGGCCTCACTCTCGCCATAGTTGGTTTCTTTGGTTTCATCATCACCTGCTGTTATTCCAGTATCTTGGGAAAGTCCAGCGAAGTAATGCATGAGCAAGTTGCGAACCAAAGCGTACAGCAACAGTATGTTGCATCCCAAGCGTGTTCGATTCCTTAGTTCCAAAGAGGCCAGGTTCAAATGTGATGTTGCTGACTTTTACTATTTGAGTACAAATCATTTAATATATCTTATATTAACCTACCCATCGTGTTCCAGGTTTTTAATTTTCAATTGAGTTTAAGTGATCGTGTTTTAAGTTTAAATATTATATTTCTTAGCATTACCATAGAGAACTAGACAATAAGAACTCGCGAAAACGTGTGAGATATTTGCTGTTTAAAAGTAAATTCACTGCTAGTTAGTAGTAAGTATATTGGATCATATAATGCCCTCGTTCATCAATATGCAGTGTATTCCTAATTTTTATGTAACTTAAGAGTCTTAAGTTAAGACTTCTGAATGAAGGGCTATCTGCTATAATATATTATGTATCTTCACAAATGCATTAGTAATGAACAATATAGCAAACATATGAATGTAGGATCACTCAGACAACAGTGAGGAAACACTGGCGTTCAATTTGACATTCGTTAGTACCGCGTACGATTCTGAAATAGCCTTGTTCTCCCCACGCAGTTCCCCACGCATTGCGGACAATCCAGAACTTGGTATCATTTTCTTCTCCATATCCGACGATGCTCACCATCAGCTATCCTAACACGTCGCCAGAAACATGCTTGTAGATACCATCCACGTAGTACATGAAGTCAGAGTACACGTCTAGCTGAGATTGTATTGTTCCCTAAGTCAGCGCGTTCATTATGGATTCCTCACCTGAACAAACGTCCTCGAACGATACAGATTTTACAAGTTGCATGTTTGCGCCGTTATCGCAACCTGAAGGGCATACCATTACTTTTCCAGTTAAACCAGACTTGTAGGAAACGCACTTCTTAGTTGGAACGCCGGTTCTTTTTAAGAAGTTCTGAGGGTTTTGCATCGAGTTGCTCCCATAACAACCGTTGCTCGATGAGTCGCATGATAGCGCGTACTACTCTGAATACGCCACGCGAGCAGAGTCTTTGCCGGATATGCACCTGTTGTCAGAAAACGAACCCACAGCTGAGAAGGCCCAGTCAGCGCTGCAACTTTGTTATTCGCCGACTTTCAAGCACTCTGGCTTTTCGTCCAACCAACTGAAGGAGCTGGCGGCGGCACCAACATATCTGGTCTTTTGGGAGACCTGATTCACACGTTAGGATTTGGTTACCGCCCAGTTACCACCCAGATAATAATTGTGGCTTAGTACAAAACCATTTAACCCCCGTGTTGGGAAGGTCGTATCTGGAACGAAGGGCGCGGCTGGCAGTCACTACAACTTAGTATCTTCTTGTCGCCTTTGTCCTTTCATTGCGTGAAGTGGAATAAAGTGCACGCGTAACGTAAAGATAGCACGCGAAACACTGTGTGAGATAGTATACTGCGATAAACGAGGCCAGCTGACGATCTTCACGATAATAATTCTAGCAGCTTGGCTATTGTCGAAAAGCTGCAGTAAATAGCATTAGTTCATTATTAGTACATGGTTGAATACGGCCATGGCCTCTAACTAAATGACTTAAAATCAATAATAGTTCTTACTCATCGAAATTAAGCTAATCTTGAATATTTATAAACAAAATACAAAACAACAGGTCTCAGTCGGTGAATGGGATCTTTTCGATGTTCATCATGAACGGTCTGAGGACCTCTGGGACCACGATTCCGTCTTCGACCGCCCAGTTCTCGGCGATGCAGCACAAGGTTCTCTCGGTGGCGGTCAGGGTAGAGTTCAGCATGTGGACGAACTCCCTCGACTTCTGGGCCTGGAACTTGATGTCCAGGTTTCTGGACTGGTAGTCGAGGCAGTTGGAGCAGGACACGAGCTCTCTGTAGCACTGGGAGGCGGGGAACCAGGCCTCGAGGTCGAACTTACGGCGGCGTGGCTATTCGGACTGGAAAGAATTCTGGTTAGTTACAGTCGTTGTTGCGTTTCAATCGAAACTCAGACTTCTACTTTTATGTTGTACGTGAGTATGTAGCGGCCCCTGCATTTATGCTCTTGAAGATATATTTTAATACAAGCGGTTTGGAAGGCGTTCGGCTTCGCAGATATTCAACCTGTCACGTGTAGAAACAGCCATTATAAGCTGCCTCTAGGGAGGCCTGAATAGCGGCGAATATAGATTAAATGGTGTGTGGAGTTGTTTTCGAGCTCGTCGTGTCATAAGTGGTGCAATGTTTTTTCATCTTGAAGAGAATGCGAGTAAACGAGTGTTGTGGCTTAGTACAAAGCTATTTAACCCCCGTGTTGGGAACGTCGTATCTGGAACGAAGGGCGCGGCTGGCAGTCACTACAACTTAGTATCTTCTTGTTGAATTTGTCCTTTCATTGCGTGAAGTGGAATAAAGTGCACGCGTAACGTAAAGATAGCACGCGAAACACTGTGTGAGATAGTATACTGCGATAAACGAGGCCAGCCGACGATCTTCACGATAATAATTCTAGCAGCTTGGATATTGTCGAAAAGCTGCAGTAAATAGCATTAGTTCATTATTAGTACATGGTTGAATACGGCCATGGCCTCTAACTAAATGACTTAAAATCAATAATAGTTCTTACTCATCTAAATTGCGCCAATACTCAAAATTTAAAAACAAAATACAAAACAACAGCTCTCAGTCGGTGAATGGGATCTTTTCGATGTTCATCATGAACGGTCTGAGGACCTCTGGGACCACGATTCCGTCTTCGACCGCCCAGTTCTCGGCGATGCAGCAGAGGGTTCTCTCGGTGGCGGTCAGGGTAGAGTTCAGCATGTGGACGAACTCCCTCGACTTCTGGGCCTGGAACTTGATGTCCAGGTTTCTGGACTGGTAGTCGAGGCAGTTGGAGCAGGACACGAGCTCTCTGTAGCACTGTGAGGCGGGGAACCAGGCCTCGAGGTCGAACTTACGGCGGCGTGGATATTCGGACTGGAATCTGGTTAGCTGCATTCGTTGTTGCATTTCAATCGAAACTCAGACTTCTACTTTTATGTTGTACGTGAGTATGTAGCGGCCCCTGCATTTATGCTCTTGAAGATATATTTTAATACAAGCGGTTTGGAAGGCGTTCGGCTTCGCAGATATTCAACCTGTCACGTGTAGAAACAGCCATTATAAGCTGCCTCTAGGGAGGCCTGAATAGCGGCGAATATAGATTAAATGGTGTGTGGAGCTGTTTTCGAGCTCGTCGTGTCATAAGTGGTGCAATGTTTTTTCATCTTGAAGAGACTGCGAGTAAACGAGTGTTGTGGCTTAGTACAAAGCTATTTAACCCCCGTGTTGGGAACGTCGCATCTGGAACGAAGGACGCGGCTGGCAGTCACTACAACTTAGTATCTTCTTGTCTCTTTTGTCCTTTCATTGCGTGAAGTGGAATAAAGTGCACGCGTAACGTAAAGATAGCACGCGAAACACTGTGTGAGATAGTATACTGCGATAAACGAGGCCAGCCGACGATCTTCACGATAATAATTCTAGCAGCTTGGATATTGTCGAAAAGCTGCAGTAAACAGCATTAGTTCATTATTAGTACATGGTTGAATACGGCCATGGCCTCTAACTAAATGACTTAAAATCAATAATAGTTCTTACTCATCTAAATTAAGCTAATCTTGAATATTTATAAACAAAATACAAAACAACAGGTCTCAGTCGGTGAATGGGATCTTTTCGATGTTCATCATGAACGGTCTGAGGACCTCTGGGACCACGATTCCGTCTTCGACCGCCCAGTTCTCGGCGATGCAGCAGAGGGTTCTCTCGGTGGCGGTCAGGGTAGAGTTCAGCATGTGGACGAACTCCCTCGACTTCTGGGCCTGGAACTTGATGTCCAGGTTTCTGGACTGGTAGTCGAGGCAGTTGGAGCAGGACACGAGCTCTCTGTAGCACTGGGAGGCGGGGAACCAGGCCTCGAGGTCGAACTTACGGCGGCGTGGCTATTCGGACTGGAAAGAATTCTGGTTAGTTGCATTCGTTGTTGCGTTTCAATCGAAACTCAGACTTCTACTTTTATGTTGTACGTGAATATGTAGCGGCTCCTGCATTTATGCTCTTGAAGATATATTTTAATACAAGCGGTTTGGAAGGCGTTCGGCTTCGCAGATATTCAACCTGTCACGTGTAGAAACAGCCATTATAAGCTGCCTCTAGGGAGGCCTGAATAGCGGCGAATATAGATTAAATGGTGTGTGGAGTTGTTTTCGAGCTCGTCGTGTCATAAGTGGTGCAATGTTTTTTCATCTTGAAGAGACTGCGAGTAAATGAATGTTGTGGCTTAGTACAAAACCATTTAACCCCCGTGTTGGGAAAGTCGCATCTGGAACGAAGGGCGCGGCTGGCAGTCACTACAACTTAGTATCTTCTTGTCGCCTTTGTCCTTTCATTGCGTGAAGTGGAATAAAGTGCACGCGTAACGTAAAGATAGCACGCGAAACACTGTGTGAGATAGTATACTGCGATAAACGAGGCCAGCTGACGATCTTCACGATAATAATTCTAGCAGCTTGGATATTGTCGAAAAGCTGCAGTAAAACAGCATTAGTTCACTATTAATACATGGTTGAATACGGCCATGGCCTCTAACTAAATGACTTAAAATCAATAATAGTTCTTACTCATCTAAATTGCGCCAATACTCAATATTTATAAACAAAATACAAAACAACAGGTCTCAGTCGGTGAATGGGATCTTTTCGATGTTCATCATGAACGGTCTGAGGACCTCTGGGACCACGATTCCGTCTTCGACCGCCCAGTTCTCGGCGATGCAGCAGAGGGTTCTCTCGGTGGCGGTCAGGGTAGAGTTCAGCATGTGGACGAACTCCCTCGACTTCTGGGCCTGGAACTTGATGTCCAGGTTTCTGGACTGGTAGTCGAGGCAGTTGGAGCAGGACACGAGCTCTCTGTAGCACTGGGAGGCGGGGAACCAGGCCTCGAGGTCGAACTTACGGCGGCGTGGATATTCGGACTGGATTCTGGTTAGCTGCATTAGTTCATGTATCCAAGCGTTAATTTGTGAGATTTTACCGTAAAAGTATATTTATGTTACTTGTATCACGAAAAGACTTTTTTATTACCGAATTAAACACACAACTTTGACATGTAATTTACATTGTAATTTAGAAGTTAATGTTGAATTACTAGATATAACTACAACATTAATATAATATTTTAATTCTATTCTCCACTTCTCACACAAAAAAAAAATGAAATTATTTTTTAAGAAACTTTTCTGTAAGTAGAATAACCCAAGTGATACCAATTAAAGTGAGGCTCCAGAGACACTATATAATTTATCTAAATACGACAGGAAAATGATACAAAAATACAAGAGCAAAATCTAAGATAGAACACTTACAATCTAATGGGATCCAGATCTGAAAAGCTTGGACTTTATAAGGTTATTGAAGTTAAATAAACTCGTGCTTGAAGATTGTTACAATATTATTCAAAAGTTAGAAAGCTCGACTATTAAAAAATTAGAAATATCTGGTTGTGAAATTTAAGCCGTAAAAGACTTTAAACTCGAAAACCTTGAAGTTTTAGAAGTTTCTAATTTCGATGATTATCTAGAATTGAATGCGCTTGCCTAAGAAATAGTTCAGTTTAAAAAATTGAAAGAACTAATTCTAAAAAAAATTATAACTGATTTTAGTCCTCTTTCATAGTTGATTGGACTCACTAAACTATGTTTGTGGTCTTGTGAACTTCGTAGTACTGAAGCCTTAAGACCACTTATCAACTTAGAAGAATTATGTCTCAACTATAATAATGTTGACATCACAACAGTTCAATACTTGACTAAGCTAACAAAATTATCATTTGCATATTGTAATTTGGTTGATATAGATGTTTTAAGACCGTTGAAAAAGCTGAAAGTATTAGATATCAGTAACAATGAAATTGATATCACATCAGTTCAATACTTGACTAATCTAACTAATTTATCATTGAAATAATGTAATTTGGTAAGCATAGATATTTTAAGACCGCTGAAGAAGCTGGAAGAATTAAATTTATTTAATAATAAAATTGTTTATCTTCAACCTCTAATTGAAATGAAATAGTTATCTAGACTAATTGCAGACAGTAATAAAATCAAAGATATTGAAGCTATTCAATTACATATAAACTTCGATAACTTCTTTTTAGATGACCAAGACGAACCAACAAAAGAAGATCTTTAAACAGCTAACATGATGAGAAATATCTAAAATCCAATAACCTTTTTTAGGTAAATAAATAAGAAACCAAGTCATATAAAAGAAATATAAAAGAAAATAACTCAAAAGTTACAATAATCATACTACAATCATGAACAATTTGTTGCTCTAGCTGTCTAACTCTTTCAAAAGATGAATGTGTTTGATGGTTATAAGTGAAAAATTACACAAATTTACTATATACTATATACTTATAAATATAATATATCGAATTTCTTTGTTTTCTCATAAATTTTCTCATAATTTAACGAATGTTTTAAGGAGGTAAAGAACTACCTTGAGTTGCAACACTTAAACATCCAATCAAAACTCAAAGTGCAACCTGTCTTTAGGAAACAAAAGCAGAAGAAGAAATCTGGAGAAGCACAACATGCCGAAAAAGAAGTCTCTAGCAAGGAAACTTGAGTGTAGCGAGGACTGAAAAAATAACATGACTCACCAACACGGTATTTAAATTAATAATAGGCATATTCTTTCATTTTAGAATTATAATAAGACATATTACTATTATTGGGCTTATACTACTATATAGTATAAATTTTAAACTATATAATAATTATAAATCAAAAATATTTATACTATAATTATATACTATACATGTAATTGTATAGTATATTATTGAACTATAATCTAGAATTCAGAAGCTTCTCAAAACAAATTAAAACATGAGAGAAACGATTTAAAACATTGCAAAACAAAAGATAGTTTAACAAGTACAAGTAGTCACTTATTTCTATTTTATGTCTTTAATTGGAAAACATTTTAAAATATTTAAACACTTACAAAAACATAACTTTAAATTTACTCATTTGTCTTTTTCTTCCTTATTTAGAAAACATTTTTAATATAAGTTTAAATTACAATAACAACAAAATTTAGAAAACATTATTTAATATTTAAATTCCAATAACATTAACTAGATTCACGAGATTATAGATTAACAAAATGTTATAAATATTAATTTTATAATGTATAATTTTAATGTGTGCCACTTCCCATATGATCTTCATTTAAATATCTTTTCTGCTTCGTTGTTTTTAGTAGAACACAACTGTAGTACTAGACGTATAAACACGCGAGGCTGTTTTGAAAGCTTGGCCTCGAGAAGATGTAACCAAAGAGACAGAACTTTGTGAGAAACTTAAAGGATATGCATTTGAGCTTTCAATCGAGACTGGTGCGTATGAATACAATTTGTAAACACCATTGCTTTTCGACCCTAATAAAGTCATCAGCATTAAACTACCATGCGCTGAAGTGGCTTTAGGTACTGGTGTTTGCGCTTCTGCTTTTCAAGCTAAATCGGCGATTTACACAATGAACTTCAAAGAGATCGATTAGAATGTTATAGAAGTTGTGTATAACCTGAGAAGACTAGATTTTAACAGAAAGGCGTGTTTTGTAAATCAGAGAATTGAAGTAGGAAAGTAGATTGAAGTAAGACCCGGTGTAGTTTAAGATGTATTTAAATTCATAGGAAATGCGTAGAATTGCAAGTACCCAGTGAACTCAGCTGCTACAATAGCTTAGGGAAATGTGCAAGATTAAAAAGCCAATATAAGCTTTTTTGGTTATCCTAATTACAACTTTTCAGGGTCATCTTACAGTTTTGCCCCAGATGTTTTAGATGAAGGTATTTCGAATGCTTTCTAATGCAGTGATGCATCTACGAATGTTCGCAGAGAGTGGTGTTCATAAATGGTGTAAGCCCTTTCAACACAAAGTTACACTTATTTTCAAATTAATGTTACATTTCCAGGACTTATTCCAAATAGAGATGGGACCATGACAAGATAAATAAACTATACAATGATTATAGAATCTAACGAAATTCGTAATGTTAATCTCAATTATTTGGATTGCTTTAAAAATCAAACAGTTAAATTATATAGAAGAAATCTTAGATTAATTACCAATCTCAATAAATCGATGGTACAGTGTGCGAAACCAATTAATCAAATAATAGATTTTGATTACTTTACGACAAGAATTATATTTAAATAATATAGTGATTTCAGAACTGGAGAAGTACATCAAATAGATTTTAAATCGTCAATACAAATACTCAATGCAACTAGCGAGTTGTTACCATGTATTCGATCATCGAATGAGACATAATGTTACGAAATTTTAGCCAAAAGGCAAGAACTGTTAAATTATTACACAGTTGTATAGAAAATATTTTACAAAAATAATCAAATAATAAATATATTACCGTTATAAGTAACATGTGAAGTTAGCATCTTCTCAAATATGAGCTATTACATATATGATAATTAGGTATGCGCAACTTTTAATCAATCAGGCCCCATTGATGTCCCAACCGGCACAGCTCATTTTACATTTTCTTTTGGAGACGATGGTATAAATGCAAACAATTTACTAAACATAACAACAATGGCGACTTTTCCAAACAAACTTCATAAATATTGTGCTGACTACAACTTTACCTAATAGTAACTAGCATACTATAAAAATGAAGATTAACGTGGAAAAGTATCTGGCCAATTATCTATTGATTCGCTACTATTATAAATTCCGGTTATATTCGATATGGGCAGACCAACAGAAGTATTTAATGTTAAATACATAATAATTGTCACTTTTGTTTTGGTGGCAGTAATTACTTGGTTGGGGTTGATTACAAATTGCTTCGTTAACAGTGAATGATCATATTATATATCATATAAATTTCTTATATCAAGTAAATTCCAATACATCATTTCAAATTAAATCAAGAATTTACTAACAATTAAATCAACGATTTATTGTTTTAATATTAAATATTCATATGTACACTATTGAATTTAAACAACTAAAAATAAATTAGCCAGTATAAATTAACCATTATATCCAATTTTATCACTCCACTATTTAATAATATATTGTTGATTATTGTATTTAAAATTTCAATAAGTTGGCTTTAATTATAAAAGTAATTCCTGATTTCGGTGAACCAATAAATGGGATATAATATAGAGTACTGAACTTAAAATAGTAAACTGTTTCCATTAAATATTCATTTTTCTGTATATTTATATTAAATATTAGATGTGCTGTATTATCCCGGCTAATGTGCCGTAATTTTATAGGATTTTTGTGTACAAAAGTTCTAAAATAGTCTTATACGGCACTTTAACTGGGAATAGTCTAAATCTTAATATATTATGCAATCCATTCTGATTTAATATTTTGAATAGCGGGTGGAAATATCGACGTTTGATACTTTTATATATATTTTATTACTTTCACAAATAGACAACGATGTTCAATAATTCAGCTGATTTTCTTTGGTTGTTTTCTAAATCTATCTAAATCTATCAAAATACTAGTATTTACTAGTATTTACTAACACAATTTACTAATCTTTGCCTAATCTTTGCAATTAAACCAATGCAAATAAGCAATAGATTAGTATTAAAGGTAGGCACTGCCGGAGGGAATTATATTACCATCGAGCATGATGCTATAACAATTTCAAAATGAATTCTCAACTAAATTTATATATTTTAATACAAGCGGTTTGGAAGGCGTTCGGCTTCGCTGAATCTGCCACGTGTAGAAACAGCCATTATAAGCTGCCTCCATGGCGATATGAATAGCGGCGAATATAGATTAAATAGCGCATGGAGCTGTTTTCGAGCTCGTCGTGTCATAAGTGGCTCAATGTTTTTTCATCTTGAAGAGAACATGAGCAAATGAATGTTGTGGCTTAGTACAAAGCTATTTAACCCCCGTGTTGGGAACGTCGCATCTGGAACGAAGGGCGCGGCTGGCAGTCACTGCGGCCTAGTATCTTCTTGTCTCTTTTGTCCTTTCATTGCGTGAAGTGGAATAAAGTGCACGCGTAACGTAAAGATAGCACGCGAAACACTGTGTGAGATAGTATACTGCGATAAACGAGGCCAGCTGACGATCTTCACGATAATAATTCTAGCAGCTTGGCTATTGTCGAAAAGCTGCAGTAAATAGCATTAGTTCATTATTAGTACATTGGTGAATACAACCATGGCCTCTAACTGAATGACTATATCTATAATAGTTCTTACTCATCTAAATTGCGCCAATACTCAATATTTAAAAACAAAATACAAAACAACAGCTCTCAGTCGGTGAATGGGATCTTTTCGATGTTCATCATGAACGGTCTGAGGACCTCTGGGACCACGATTCCGTCTTCGACCGCCCAGTTCTCGGCGATGCAGCAGAGGGTTCTCTCGGTGGCGGTCAGGGTAGAGCTCAGCATGTGGACGAACTCCCTCGACTTCTGGGCCTGGAACTTGATGTCCAGGTTTCTGGACTGGTAGTCGAGGCAGTTGGAGCAGGACACGAGCTCTCTGTAGCACTGGGAGGCGGGGAACCAGGCCTCGAGGTCGAACTTACGGCGGCGTGGATATTCGGACTGGAATCTGGTTAGCTGCATTCGTTGTTGCATTTCAATCGAAACTCAGACTTCTACTTTTATGTTGTACGTGAATATGTAGCGGCTCCTGCATTTATGCTCTTGAAGATATATTTTAATTCAAGCGGTTTGGAAGGTGTTCGGCTTCGCAGATATTCAACCTGTCACGTGTAGAAACAGCCATTATAAGCTGCCTCCATGGCGATATGAATAGCGGCGAATATAGATTAAATAGTGTGTGGAGCTGTTTTCGAGCTCGTCGTGTCATAAGAGGCGCAATGTTTTTTTCATCTTGAAGAGACTGCGAGTAAACGAGTGTTGTGGCTTAGTACAAAGCTATTTAACCCCCGTGTTGGGAACGTCGTATCTGGAACGAAGGGCGCGGCTGGCAGTCACTACAACTTAGTATCTTCTTGTCTCTTTTGTCCTTTCATTGCGTGAAGTGGAATAAAGTGCACGCGTAACGTAAAGATAGCACGCGAAACACTGTGTGAGATAGTATACTGCGATAAACGAGGCCAGCTGACGATCTTCACGATAATAATTCTAGCAGCTTGGCTATTGTCGAAAAGCTGCAGTAAATAGCATTAGTTCATTATTAGTACATGGTTGAATACGGCCATGGCCTCTAACTAAATGACTTAAAATCAATAATAGTTCTTACTCATCGAAATTAAGCTAATCTTGAATATTTATAAACAAAATACAAAACAACAGGTCTCAGTCGGTGAATGGGATCTTTTCGATGTTCATCATGAACGGTCTGAGGACCTCTGGGACCACGATTCCGTCTTCGACCGCCCAGTTCTCGGCGATGCAGCAGAGGGTTCTCTCGGTGGCGGTCAGGGTAGAGTTCAGCATGTGGACGAACTCCCTCGACTTCTGGGCCTGGAACTTGATGTCCAGGTTTCTGGACTGGTAGTCGAGGCAGTTGGAGCAGGACACGAGCTCTCTGTAGCACTGGGAGGCGGGGAACCAGGCCTCGAGGTCGAACTTACGGCGGCGTGGATATTCGGACTGGATTCTTATTAGTTACAGTCGTTGTTGCATTTCAATCGAAACTCAGACTTCTACTTTTATGCTGCTTGTGAATATGTAGCGCGTCCTGCATTTATATTCTTGAAGTTCTATTTTAATACAAGCGGTTTGGAAGGTGTTCGGCTTCGCAGATATTCAACCTGTCACGTGTAGAAACAGCCATTGTAAGCTGCCTCTAGGGAGGCCTTAATAGCGGCGAATATAGATTAAATAGCGCATGGAGCTGTTTTCGAGCTCGTCGTGTCATAAGTGGCTCAATGTTTTTTCATCTTGAAGAGACTGCGAGTAAATGAATGTTGTGGCTTAGTACAAAGCTATTTAACCCCCGTGTTGGGAACGTCGCATCTGGAACGAAGGGCGCGGCTGGCAGTCACTGCGGCCTAGTATCTTCTTGTCTCTTTTGTCCTTTCATTGCGTGAAGTGGAATAAAGTGCACGCGTAACGTAAAGATAGCACGCGAAACACTGTGTGAGATAGTATACTGCGATAAACGAGGCCAGCTGACGATCTTCACGATAATAATTCTAGCAGCTTGGCTATTGTCGAAAAGCTGCAGTAAATAGCATTAGTTCATTATTAGTACATGGTTGAATACGGCCATGGCCTCTAACTAAATGACTTAAAATCAATAATAGTTCTTACTCATCGAAATTAAGCTAATCTTGAATATTTATAACAAAATACAAAACAACAGCTCTCAGTCGGTGAATGGGATCTTTTCGATGTTCATCATGAACGGTCTGAGGACCTCTGGGACCACGATTCCGTCTTCGACCGCCCAGTTCTCGGCGATGCAGCAGAGGGTTCTCTCGGTGGCGGTCAGGGTAGAGTTCAGCATGTGGACGAACTCCCTCGACTTCTGGGCCTGGAACTTGATGTCCAGGTTTCTGGACTGGTAGTCGAGGCAGTTGGAGCAGGACACGAGCTCTCTGTAGCACTGGGAGGCGGGGAACCAGGCCTCGAGGTCGAACTTACGGCGGCGTGGATATTCGGACTGGATTCTGGTTAGCTGCATTCGTTGTTGCATTTCAATCGAAACTCAGACTTCTACTTTTATGTTGCTTGTGAATATGTAGCGGCTCCTGCATTTATGCTCTTGAAGATATATTTTAATTCAAGCGGTTTGGAAGGTGTTCGGCTTCGCAGATATTCAACCTGTCACGTGTAGAAACAGCCATTGTAAGCTGCCTCTAGGGAGGCCTTAATAGCGGCGAATATAGATTAAATAGTGTGTGGAGTTGTTTTCGAGCTCGTCGTGTCATAAGTGGTGCAATGTTTTTTCATCTTGAAGAGACTGCGAGTAAATGAATGTTGTGGCTTAGTACAAAACCATTTAACCCCCGTGTTGGGAAAGTCGCATCTGGAACGAAGGGCGCGGCTGGCAGTCACTACAACTTAGTATCTTCTTGTCGCCTTTGTCCTTTCATTGCGTGAAGTGGAATAAAGTGCACGCGTAACGTAAAGATAGCACGCGAAACACTGTGTGAGATAGTATACTGCGATAAACGAGGCCAGCCGACGATCTTCACGATAATAATTCTAGCAGCTTGGATATTGTCGAAAAGCTGCAGTAAATAGCATTAGTTCATTATTAGTACATGGTTGAATACGGCCATGGCCTCTAACTAAATGACTTAAAATCAATAATAGTTCTTACTCATCTAAATTGCGCCAATACTCAAAATTTAAAAACAAAATACAAAACAACAGCTCTCAGTCGGTGAATGGGATCTTTTCGATGTTCATCATGAACGGTCTGAGGACCTCTGGGACCACGATTCCGTCTTCGACCGCCCAGTTCTCGGCGATGCAGCACAAGGTTCTCTCGGTGGCGGTCAGGGTCGAGTTCAGCATGTGGACGAACTCCCTCGACTTCTGGGCCTGGAACTTGATGTCCAGGTTTCTGGACTGGTAGTCGAGGCAGTTGGAGCAGGACACGAGCTCTCTGTAGCACTGGGAGGCGGGGAACCAGGCCTCGAGGTCGAACTTACGGGCGGCGGCGTCGTTGAGGGCACCGGAGACGATATCAACTACTCTGTATGGGAGCTTGAGTGATTCGTAGAACTCGCGAGATAAGTTGATCATCATCATGTGCAATCTGAAGCTGAGCTCTGGCTTGCAGATGACTAATTGCTCTACTTTCTCGAACTGGTGGATACGGAAGATACCAAGGGTGTCTTGGCCGTGCTTACCGACCTCCTTACGGAAGCAGGAGGAATAGCCGGCGAAGAGGATAACACCGGCTTCGAGCTCCTCGGCGGTGAGTGGCTCGTAGTTCTTGAGGTAGTCGGAGGTGTCCTTTGGAAGGGTTGGATATTGGGCGTTGAGGACTTTTCTGTAGTTGGCATACTTTTAGTTGAAGGCCTTGAAGTCGATTTGCTCACCAGCGAAATAGGAGCAGAGAGTTTGCTCGGAAGTGGCGATTAAGTACTTGTCACCACCTTCACCAGAAACCTTGTACAATTGCTCGTCGAAATCGGCGAGTTAAGCGCACTTGGCCATAACGTCCTTCTCCATGAAGAATGGAGTTTGCATGACCACGAAACCGCGCTTGGAAAGGAACTGCTGAGCATAAGCGATTAAAGCTTGATTCAACAAAGCACCTGGACCAGTCAAGAAATAACCACGGCCACCAGCGACCTTCACACCACGCTCGGTATCAGTACCGGCGATCTTGGAGAAGAGAGCGATGTGGTTCAAAAGCTTCTTGTCAGTGACCTTCTTGTTCTCGTCATAGTCAGCACGGATGGCGTTGTTGTCTTCATCCTTGGAAACTGGGACCTCGTCTGGGATCAAGTTACCAATGACGAACAACTTGGCGTCACGAGCGGCAATGGCAAGTTGCTCTTGTTCTTGGAGAACAACCAACTCGGCTTTGACAGCCTTTATTTACTCAGCTAATTACTCAGTAGATTCACCCTTACCTTTAGCAATACCGAATTGCTTGGATAAAGCGTTGACTTGCTTGTTCAATTGAGCAACCTGATAGTTGACGGCAACCCACTTCTCGTCGAGAGCGATGACTTCGTCAACATGCTCAACTGGAGCGTGACGGCGACGTTGTGATTCACGTACGATGTCTGGGTTTCCACCCTTGCTTTTTCTGAATAAATTAATATCAAGAACCATTAATATTGATTGTGGAGTGGGTGACATGAAATATTTCCTAGTAAAATTATATTTCAGGTGTAATGCAGGTTAACCTGATTGATTGTAAACGATTGTAATCCTAAGATTATAGATGTTAAAAATAATTATTATTTTACTGCATTGTAATAAGTTCATTGTTGTAATTGTGTTCGTTATTACATCCATTCAATCAGACTTAATATTATTCATCCTTGAATGGAGCAACCACTATACATTAACACTTAATTCTTCCATTCATCGTCAAGAACATCTGCTATATGCGCTAGCTCACAGTTATTTTTCAAATTTTCCATCATGAGGCTTCCAATATTTTTCTGAATTAATTCTTTGTTCTGGATTCTTTATATTAGAACTTAGCTAACTGCTTTCAGATCTAATGCTCTTTTTGCGGCTTTAATTTTATCGCTTTATGCTGTGCGAATCGCTCCATCGCCGCTTTATACGTAAATGTAAAGTGTGTGGTTTACTCCGACGTATGATTTGGCTGCGTTGAATAATAATGTCATTTGCAGGAAATCTTCGGAGTATACGATGTTTTGCTAGCATATCTCGTGTAGAGACATCATTACGGCTTTGTACAGCGCGGTTTTGATTAGTTTTCCGTGTGCAGAGAATGCGGATCCGGATTGTAGTATAATATTAGCTATATCTGGTTATTTTCTGAGTATGGCTCCGATTAGTTTTGGGTTTGCCCAGTTGAATTCTTGTGAGTCGAATTTTCCGTATTGGTTTCCTTCGAGTAGTTGTTCTTTGAAGTGTATGATGTCAACGTCTGTTTTTATTGCCGGTTTAAGTTTTTCAACCGCTTACTTTGATAATATATCGTCAACGTCCAGATTTAGAATGTATTTTCCCTCCGCAGCTGATATTCCTGAGTTTCTCGCTTGTAATAGTCCTTTATTGAATTAATGGGTTATAATTCTCAGATTTTACATTTTAATTTTACTTAGAAGTTTAGCTGTTTTATCCGTTGACCCGTCGTTTACAACAATGACCTCGAATTCTGAACTGGTTTGAAGCTGAAGGTTCTCGAAGCATTTCTGAATGTGATTTTGGCCGTTGTAAATCGGAATCACAATCGAAACAAGAGGTTCAGCCAATAGAATAATAGATATAAACATGATAGGGAGTGGAAACAAATAATAATTTGGCAATAAATGAGCATTTTGTTAATTAGTAGCAAAATATACCTCAGTAAAGGTAATTATAGTTATTAATTATAAACAGCAGAAATAACTGGACAAATTACTTACTGCAAGAATTATTAACAAAATATATTTATTCTTTTAGACAGTCAAAAATCACTCAAATTAGAAACAGCCACAAGAATTATAATATATTATTTTTACTTGATTATAGTAAAATACTTGATGTATATAATTAATGATATAATTAATAATATTTATTGCGTTTAGATGTACTTGTTGCCGTTATTATAAGCTAAAGCTTATACAATTATATTGAATATATTTCATCACTCAAGATTTAACATCTTTGTTTTACTTACAAGATCTTCAGCTCCTCTGAACTTTTTCGTTAGTTTTCTAACAGACTAAAAGTTTTGAACTTACTATTATGTTTTTGTTTCAGGTTTCTATGTTTATCTTAGCAAAGCAGATGTTTTAAGATCAAAATTCTAAGTATTTTCAACAACTTCTGGTTCTAATAAATTAATTTGCTACTGTTGAGATTATGTGTTGTTTAATTGGTTTTTAAACATTTATTATTGAGTTTAATTGCCATAAAGTGATTATTTAGCAGTAATTGTAGGTTGAGTAGTTTATAATTAATCATGTTGAACAGTTCTGACAGTTTTTGTTTGATTCATACCTAGATCTTCGTCAATTCGCTATGTTTGGTAGGATTACTATTATTTTTAAAGGTCTTAAACTTATTTTTACAGTAGTTTACACTTTGGACATTCCATTGAACCCGCTTGTCCTTTTTCTGATTACAACCGCTGTAATTATTAGCGAAGCAACTCGTTTTCTCTTCTCAAAGATTTTTCAGATGCTTAATAATTTTATGTTAAAATCAAAAGCTGATCCTATAACAGCAGATTTTGTGAATTGAGGTCATTCATATTTTCAATGGAGGAGCGGATAATAAAAATTTGCTGTTTTTATGAAATAAAATAACAGTTCTATTATATATGTAAAAATTAGAAAAGACAATAAAACTAAAATATGCGCAAAATAGGTAAAATCGGAGAGAAACGTTCACTCAACTCCTTTAATCTTTGACATAGCTGCCTGTGAATATTTAGCTGGGTTACTTCCACCCGTACCTACGTCAAATATTTCTTGGAACAGATGGTGGCAAGCTGCTTCGTAGTACTTTAGATCAAGTGGTTTTCTAACGTTTGCCAGTAATTTTGGGTAGTCGTTATACGGGATGTTTGTGGTGATCATTTCTTCGATTTCATGTGCTGTCATTGATCTGAATGGGCATCCGAATGCGAATCCGGTTGAGGGTAGATTTTCTATTATGCTGGAGCATTGTTGGCAATGTGCTCCTTTTTTGGCTCCTACGTTACCGTATACGTGTTGTATATTGTATTCGTATTCCTTTTTGAATTTGTCCTCGGTCATTTTCCCGTTTGCGCAGAAGCTTCTCTTGAACAGGCTTATGGTATCTTCTACTTTCATTCCGGCATCATATAAATAAGTGGTGAGTTGCAATCTTTCTTAATATTTCAGCTTATTGAATTTTTGCATATGCCTGATCAATCTAATTGCACATAGTGGTAATGCTCCTCTTTTGATTAAACTCTCTAATCCATCAAGCGTTAGACCATTTTTTACCTGATCCTTCATCGATTGCATTTGAACCGCTCCAAATTTGAGCATTTGCGTTTTCAAAAGTAGTTACTTGAAGTCTGGGTCTAAGCTTGAGTCGTTGAATATTTGAGAGCATATCTCAGTTTTGCTCTTGAATTCACTGATGAATTTTGCCGTTTTGTAGTGCATTTCGAACATAGAATTCTATTTTATTATAAATACGCGATTCAAAACTTAATATAGGTGGTACTACAAAAGTGGGCTAAGGAGTTCGAAGTCTTTACACACGAAATATTTTTCTTTTTAATAATCTGGTAAAAGATGTTGAAGATGTGGAGGGAAATAAAGTGATACGTTGGCGTCAGTGAGGCGCTCAAGGTTGTTTATTTTAGGTTGTTATGATTGGGTAAAGTAGAGATAGAGCATAGTCTCCGCACGGCATAACCATTCAGAATCATCAGTAGAAACCATTGCAAAACGGCATACCCAATATGATAACTCGTTTGATTCCTATAATCGATACAAATCATTGAGTTTGTTCATCCGACCAGAGATATCACCCATAGTCTCCGATGTAAAAAGATCCTTAACTCCCTGCATATCACGGCAGTATTTCATTCTAATTGACACTATATTCTGTAACTTATCAAGCTGTGTGTCAAAAATAGCTGGATTCGGCTTTGCATAAAAAGCGTATTCACCTTCTGACATATGAAGCGTGAAATAAAAGAACGTGTACACTTATTATCATATTTAAAAGATAAAACATATTCTCCGCTTCAATGAGCAGTTTTAACAATTCTCAGTCTCCGATGTTCTCGTTTATCTCGGAGCTCAGTAACTCTCCGCCTACGCGTCATACGCTCAAGTCTTTTAGGCAGTCTCATTCTTTGGATTTGGGTACGTTGCGTTAGTCTCAGATTTTCACTGAGTTTTACAAGTCTCCGAAGGCCCATTTGCAGAATTTGGAGAACACTTCTTAGATTCAGTTCCCAACGGATAATAAAAAGATAAATTCTTTTGAGAAGCCGCACAAGTTGAAAGTGTCTTCGATTGATTTTAACGATGATTTCAAGGCGGATTTGAACTTCTTCTCGGACTCGAGCGACGATTTCGACTTCATAAACTAATCCCAAGAGACCCTTTTGAACGTGAAATTGGCCCGGAATCACAACGAGCTCCGCACGTTTCTGAAGAAAGTTGAGAAAATGGAGGGGATTTTTTTAATGTGCGAACAGAAAACGGAGAGTTTGCAGAGGAAGGCGAAACGGTTGAGGAAGAAAATAATTTAAAGGGAAGAGGAGGAAAAACGGAAGAAAGAGGAGGAAATGTGAATAATAATTGGGGAGAGTGATTAAATGAGTAAATATTTGAAATAATATTATTAAATATTAAATAATTGATAAATATTAAAACAAAATTTAACAAAATCTATTTCATTATAATATTTATTAAACTTCAAAATAGTATTTACACTTACAAAAAATATTAAGATTATACGAAAAATATTGAAGAAATATATTACGATAGAAGTTGAGAGTAAACAGATAACAGAGAACAGAGGAAGGCGAAACGGTTAATGAAGAAAATAATGTTGAAAGAAGAGGAAGAAAAACGGAAGAAAGAGGAGGAAATGTGAGTTTTGAGTATTTAAGGGAGTGTTAACATTTGAATTAAAATTCCTTAAAGTAAATATATATTTTAAAACTGTTGTAAGTCTACTTTATAAATATTAAAATGCTGGGGTTCGAGTATAAATATGTAGAATAAACAGAAAACGGAAAGAAAAAGCGAAACGGCGGATGATGAAAATAATGTTGAAAGAATTGTTTTGAAAGAAGAGGAAGAAAAACGGAAGAAAGAAGAAATGTGAATAATAATTGGAAGAGTGATTAAATGAGTAAATATTTGAAATAATATATTGAAACAAAATCTATTTCATTATAATTAAACTTCAAAAAAATATTTACACTTATAATAATGGGGATTTTCGGATACTACAGAAAATATATGAAAATATTATATTATATTATTATATTAAGATTATACGAAAAATATTGAAGAAATATATTACGATAGAATAGTTGAGAGTAAACTGAAAATTGAGAGCAGAGGAAAGCGAAACGGTTAATTAAGAAAATAATGTTGAAAGAAGAGGAAGAAAAACGGAAGAAAGAGGAGAAAATGTGAGTTTTGAGTATTTGTGGAGGGAAATTGTGTTTCTATATAATTATTTAAAACTTCTTAAACTTTAATTATTTACAATTACATATATACAATTACGATTATTGTAAGTCTACTTTACAAATAAGAAATAAGAGAAAAAGAGGAAGAAATGCAGGAAATAATGGGGAAAGAGAGAAATTGGTGATTGAGTAAAAATTTATAACAATATTATTGAATGATTAATTATTATTTATACAAATTTTATTGAATATTAAACTTCAAAAATGACTTATTTTATGGTAATACGAAAAATATTGAACATTTACACTATTAGTATTTAATACGATAATATATTATGGTTATATGAAAATTATTGAAGAAATATATTACGATGAATTAACACCACATATTAGGAAATAAATCTTAACGAAGCTTTCTGCTTTTTTAATCATCTCTCAGCATCCGAAATCCCCATACTTTTTTATAAATTCAACAAATACATAATTAATCATTATTACTTAAATATGAATAAATCACTCAATAACACGCACCGTTACTGTAAGTTTTAAAACTAAATGCGCACACAGTGTCACCAAAGTATTAAACTATTTATTTTAAACCAGTAATGTCTTAATTTATTACTGTTTACTAACTTTTAGTTGATGTTAGATCTTAATTAATTGATGTAGTTTAACTAGTAAAATTATTATTTAAAGTTGTTACATTACTAAGTATTCTTTGCTCTATACTGGTGGAATTCGAAAGCAATTAAGACAATAAGCTAGAATTTAATGCAGTTAGGTTATTGTTAATGTTGGCGTCAAGTGCGTTTATACTTGAAGTAAGGTTCGAATCTGCTTAAAGTCTCAAAGCTTCTAGGTCTGCTTTCTAATTAATCGCCATTATATTCATATTATTTTGAAGTTACGTTGCATTTCCTATGATTCTTTACTCCAAAGTCGTCGAATTTTGTACGATTTATTATACTGTGTTCTATATCCCAGTATTTGTTTCAGATTATAACTGCGCTTTTAAATTTGATATGTTTCCCTGTGTCCTTTGTTCAATTGCATCACGAGTAGAATTAACGAACTGCTCTAACTGTGATACATTAGAAATTACAAACTGATCGCTAGAAAATATTTTAGAATCAACATAACTTTTAAGCGTTGAAATATTGTTGTTAAAATTCGTGTTTACCGAATTTATACAATTAGTCAAATTGTCATGTGCTTAGTTTTGCACGTTTCTAATATCATTTTGTAAATCTGTAGATAGTTGAACCATTTGACTCTATAGTGAGGATGCGTTGCTTATTATGCGTTGTTCCAGTATCGATGAATTCGTAACTATGTTTTAGACTATATTATTGGCTAAAGTATTTTATTCTCCTAATAGTTAAGTTCTTAAGTTAGTAATATTTTAAATAATGTACTGTTCTGTTTTATCCCGAGTAGTGTTTACATATTATTCGACTTGTGAGATGTTTTGTATTACTCTTTCATCGCTTAGTTAAATTCTTGACAATACTGAAGAATTTACTTGTGATATATTACGCTAAATATAATCTTCTAATTTTATTGTTGTGCTTGAAATATTATTAAATAATCTTGTATCAAGCGCATTTAAACTAGAATTGGTATAATTTTCATACATAGCGAGTAAATCACGAAATTTAGATTCTTATGCGCTAATATTTGATATAATATTATTATCGAAAATTTTATTTAGTTAATCATGCATTAACAATGTTTAGTTTTTAAATTCAAGCAAATCTTAACTAAAAGATTATTGTAAAGAGTTAATTGAACTATTTAAACTATTAACGCTTAAATCAAAATATTCTTCTAGTAAAGTAAGTTATTTTATTGTATTAATACAAATAGTAACATTGAGTTCGTAACCAGATTAACAATTACAAGAGGATCCATTAAATTCAAAAGGAGGTACACACTATAATGTATCGTTTACAATTTATCCAAATAGTAAATCTGGCATGCATAAGCCGTAAACTATCATATCTTTTTCACATATATTGCAGTTATGTTGTAAACTTTGGCTTTAATTTAGTTAGTAAATAGTGTGGCCTGTTGCTTATAACGATGAACATATTAAAACATTTTATATTTGGATATCTTGCGTAATATTTAACTATGACACTAAGTAACCATTATTTTCGCTTGTCAAAAGAGATGATGCCGATATATTTGTATCAAATACATTAAATATTTCAATTGGTTTAGCTATAGACTGTATTATTCCTGCGCCGTATGGACTTTTCATTCTAATCTGTATGCTAGACTGTGTTAATTGAATTGCGATCTCAATTTCTAGTGCTAATCCTGCTATGATTTATCCTTATGCATTTAATATTAACGTTGATTTTGTTACTTAAATATCACATTTGATGCATATTAGCGCACATTTTCCAACTATGGTGTTAATACTTACATTTATTGATGCATTCATTAACTCAACAAATCCTTAATTGAATCCGAAAACAGCAAATATATCAACGTATCCTATGTTGGTAACAATTTGTGAATTATGAATTGTATCTGAATATATAAACATTGAATTAGCAGATTATATTATTGATATGTTATCTTTAATCTTAACACTTTAAATAGTTTAAGTCTTTTAACAATATAAATATTAGTTGCCATCAACAACAAGAGCTTTGTTACACATTTATATTTATTTAGAATATAATTGTTTCAATAATAGAAGAGAACACATCATGTTTAATACAAATTAATATTAATACAAACTTAATTAAGCTGAGTAAGGATTAATATTGGTTTTAGTACTGATAGCATACGTCTCAACAAACACCTACATTATTATATTGTATATGTTTATAGTGTCTTCTATTTAAATATTTAAATAAATACAAAATGAAAATTTAAAATGTCATTAAAATATTTTATATAATAATATTAATTATTATTTTTGTAAAAAATAACACAATTTAATTAACACTTAAGTAGCTTTGAGTAGTAATAAATTTTAGAGTTCATCACAAAGTAATATATTTTTGTATACTGATGATATAAAAAATTCTAAAATTAGTATTATACATAATAAAATATACGTCTTTTCTGTATTTGGGTTGTATTAGAAATAGTTATAACTTATTGATTCGTTAATAAATGTAAGTATTAACACCATAGTTGGAAAATGTGCGCTAATATGCATCAAATGTGATATTTAAGTAACAAAATCAACGTTAATATTAAATGCATAAGGATAAATCATAGCAGGATTAGCACTAGAAATTGAGATCGCAATTCAATTAACACAGTCTAGCATACAGATTAGAATGAAAAGTCCATACGGCGCAGGAATAATACAGTCTATAGCTAAACCAATTGAAATATTTAATGTATTTGATACAAATATATCGGCATCATCTCTTTTGACAAGCGAAAATAATGGTTACTTAGTGTCATAGTTAAATATTACGCAAGATATCCAAATATAAAATGTTTTAATATGTTCATCGTTATAAGCAACAGGCCACACTATTTACTAACTAAATTAAAGCCAAAGTTTACAACATAACTGCAATATATGTGAAAAAGATATGATAGTTTACGGCTTATGCATGCCAGATTTACTATTTGGATAAATTGTAAACGATACATTATAGTGTGTACCTCCTTTTGAATTTAATGGATCCTCTTGTAATTGTTAATCTGGTTACGAACTCAATGTTACTATTTGTATTAATACAATAAAATAACTTACTTTACTAGAAGAATATTTTGATTTAAGCGTTAATAGTTTAAATAGTTCAATTAACTCTTTACAATAATCTTTTAGTTAAGATTTGCTTGAATTTAAAAACTAAACATTGTTAATGCATGATTAACTAAATAAAATTTTCGATAATAATATTATATCAAATATTAGCGCATAAGAATCTAAATTTCGTGATTTACTCGCTATGTATGAAAATTATACCAATTCTAGTTTAAATGCGCTTGATACAAGATTATTTAATAATATTTCAAGCACAACAATAAAATTAGAAGATTATATTTAGCGTAATATATCACAAGTAAATTCTTCAGTATTGTCAAGAATTTAACTAAGCGATGAAAGAGTAATACAAAACATCTCACAAGTCGAATAATATGTAAACACTACTCGGGATAAAACAGAACAGTACATTATTTAAAATATTACTAACTTAAGAACTTAACTATTAGGAGAATAAAATACTTTAGCCAATAATATAGTCTAAAACATAGTTACGAATTCATCGATACTGGAACAACGCATAATAAGCAACGCATCCTCACTATAGAGTCAAATGGTTCAACTATCTACAGATTTACAAAATGATATTAGAAACGTGCAAAACTAAGCACATGACAATTTGACTAATTGTATAAATTCGGTAAACACGAATTTTAACAACAATATTTCAACGCTTAAAAGTTATGTTGATTCTAAAATATTTTCTAGCGATCAGTTTGTAATTTCTAATGTATCACAGTTAGAGCAGTTCGTTAATTCTACTCGTGATGCAATTGAACAAAGGACACAGGGAAACATATCAAATTTAAAAGCGCAGTTATAATCTGAAACAAATACTGGGATATAGAACACAGTATAATAAATCGTACAAAATTCGACGACTTTGGAGTAAAGAATCATAGGAAATGCAACGTAACTTCAAAATAATATGAATATAATGGCGATTAATTAGAAAGCAGACCTAGAAGCTTTGAGACTTTAAGCAGATTCGAACCTTACTTCAAGTATAAACGCACTTGACGCCAACATTAACAATAACCTAACTGCATTAAATTCTAGCTTATTGTCTTAATTGCTTTCGAATTCCACCATTACAGAGCAAAAAATTATTTAAAATTTTACTAATTTGAATGTCACATTTTAAAACATATTAAGTTAATTTATGTCAAATATCAATAACATACTTAATTAATAAGTTTTGAACAAATAACAAATAACTGAAGCTTATAATGACATAAATAAATTAGGTGTAATATTATGTTCGTTAATAAAATATTCTACTTATAATAAACTATTAGGAAGTTGTGAATGTTATGTTCCAAATACTCATATTAATTATGTTAAAAGATAGTGTTAGTGTGATATTCTAAATATGAATGTAATTAATGGTTAATGCTAATGTTCCATTCCATTTACTTCATTAATTAATGATTAATGTTAATGCACAATACCATTCACACAACTTATTAATGGAGCATGTAATTGTGTTGTCATTCCAAATACAATATTATCTGGAAGCTCATGTGTTTGCACAATACCTGAAACAAGTATTTAGAATGATTAGTGTAAATGCACTAATCCGAATAAGTAGTTAGAGAATAGTGTATGTATTTAACATAACACTCATTTATTATATATTTAACATGCATACTTAGAATATACAGTAGGTTCATAACTTCTTAAAGAAAACTAGTGGGGATATACTCTTTCCAGCACTGTTTTCTATATTTAACCTGCTATTGGTTCATTGATTCCCGACACATTAAATGGTATCAAAATTAAATAAATAATGGTTGGTTCTAATCCAGATATGCCAGAATTAGATAGTTTTGATTGTTTATCAATAGTATTAAAAGGTGGTTTAGGAAGAATACTAACGTTAACTTTGCCTAATTTTGGAACTATGTCATAACTTATTGAAGAAAAAGACTATTTAAGTAATATAGATCCAGATGGTGGGTATATTTATTTCATTTCCTTCAATTAATCTGGATTGCGTAACTATATAAGAAGTAGAAATAATTAATAGATTGGTATTGATATAACATTGAGTTGACTATTGGACAAAATGGCGATGAATACACTAAAGTGACTCATAATTATATCTATTAACCTCAAAACTTTTAAATATTTAACTTTTAAATATTTTTTGTTAACTTATGTGTATATAGTCGAACCCACTAAGTTACATTCAAATCTTTTTGAGACCCATAATGTTACATTTCTCCATCGAATCTACGAATTGTTACATCGATGAGCACAATGTTCAATTGTGGTTCACTAAGTTCAATCGCTGTGTTCGAATAGTTACATCGGAATTAGTTAGTATTACCATTCACCTACAACTTTTATTACAAATTTCCACACCCTATTTAAACAAATGTTTGGATTTTAAACATGAGTTCTAAAATATTGCATTTAAACATACTTTGATAATATAGAATGAAGTTTTATAATCAGCAGTTTGTTATATATAATACGTTATAATCTATATTTTACGTTATTGCTTCAATCGCTCTATATTTGGAGAAAAGATCAAAATTTACAATTTCTAATATTTCTTCAAAGTAAATTAATGCACATGTAGCTTAAATACTGGTTCCCATGCTGCGGCAATCCAGACTTATTTTCAGATATGATGCCAAATAAAGAAACTACAAATATCATAATTTTTCTTATTTCAAAATCTTCTCAAATTAGTTTGCTTTTGAAAATATGTTAAAAAGACATTTTCGCGATCATTCATATATTTCTTCTAGGAATCATTTTTAGATGTTTGAAAATTGCTTGTGAGCATTAGACGTTCTTGTCGATTCGAATTGCTGAGTTATCACACTTTACCTACAAGTTTTTGAATTCGAAAACACAACAATGAAGTTTGTAGTAGCTGAATTTAATTTTGAATTGTTATTATTAAGGGGTCATTATTTCAATAATTAAGTATTGGTTAATATCTCATCATTAATTATTAGCAACAAAATATTTTGGTAGTCTATAAGGAAGTTTCGAAACCATTAAACTTCAACGATGCAAACAAATATTTAAGAACAATTATATCAACTTCTACTACCGATTAAATGCTTTAAGTTTTATTTCTTAGAATTATACTTTATAATATTTTGTAAAATGCTAGGAAGGAGATGTAAAATGCTAGGAATGTAATCAGTCTCAACTGCACTAAATGTATTTTGTATTAAATAAGCTCCTTATTTGTTCCTTCCTGGGCGGTTGCTCTTAATAGTGTGAGAAGTTTCCACTGTTTGAGCTGGAGACCTCTGAGTTCAGTGATGCGAACTTGTTTTGTCGGTCTAGTTGCCTTGCCGATGTATTGGCTTTTTGGTGGTTGCTCTTCCTTCTCCTGTTTTCGTCCATCTGAGAAGTGAATGTGTAGCTGTCACTTTGTGAGGCATGAGAGTTATTCTATTTATTTTGTTGGAATAAGAATTTTTATTTATACATTTTGCATGGTCTACATTTACAGCGCATGTCTTTGCGGGCTACATGCTTCGTGTTGAGGAAGCGGCCTCATACACAGTCGTCAATGGATCCATCACTTCTCGGCCTTCTTCTTTTCTCTTTGACTTTACTGGACAGATTCTCTTTCTCTAGTCTCACATTTCCTTACTAACAACAATCAAAAATTAACATGCACATTCCTCAATACCAAACGCCCACGCTGCAATATCGCTAGTCACGGCTTCTCATCTTCTGTTTGCTCTTCTTTTAGGGAGATCTTTATGAAATCCAACATGAAATCAATTCTACACAGTTTGCTGGTAGTAGGCTTTCATATTTTCCATTATCGTATAAATTATTTAATGAGACTTTTTTGAATTGATTTTGGTTGACACTTTACTACGAATACAAATTCTATTTGCATACGATGAATTTTGAAACGCGTTACAATTCACAGTGGTTTGAATTACTTCTTAATTAACAGAAAAACGTTCCTGAGATGCCCAACTGAACACTTTAGGTAACTTCAGCCTATAATTCTTGAGATTTGCAAGTTGGTATGCCAGTCTAAAAATAAGCGATGGATGATATCATTGTCTTAGTGGACCACATTGTATATTTCAAATTGAATGTACAAAACGTAAATAGATTTCTTTAGAACAGTTTTTCTGATGTCGGAAGATACTGCAGTACTAGGTTACGCGTGCGGAATGGTGGAAGCGAATAGATAACTATTTTAAATAATTTTAACTAATTAATAGACAAAGCTGATTTAGTACGTTTGATTATTAAAAGACTTGAGGTACTAAATCATTTTGTATATTTTAGAAGATGCAAGCATATTGAAATATATATCAAATACGTTGCTTGCATGCATTTTCAGCGAAAGTCTTCCACGTTTTAAACTGTGTCTGATTATATCAAATTTGCAGTAAACGAAGTGTATTTTCAAGTAGCAATAGATTTCATGGTAAAATGAACGTAACTCAAAATGTATTTAGCACAACAAGCGTTTAACTTAACACAAGTGTGTCAAATTATCCGTAGTGGTTATATTCAGCGAAACGGATTTGCACAAGCAACCGATAAACTTTTAGTAAACACATGTTAGAAAACACAGTTTTCGGCGACTTTTGGTTTCCGTAGAAGTTATATATGACATGAATCGATAACGCGTCAGCAATTATATTATGTCGACTTCTTTTCAGATTACGGAAGCAGATTCAAAGCCGCATAAAAGTGTGATATGCGGCGAAAATGAAATAATAGTGATTTCATGCGAGTAATATGCACTTGAAAGATTCTGCAAAATAGTGTAGATTGAATGCTGGATTGTATCGCTGAGAAGTGAATTGATTTTGATATTTGATCACTAGCTAATCAAATATAAACTCATAAAATGGATAACTAAGTTACTTCTGTTTCAGTTAACAGAATTCAAAGATTAGCTGAGTTCACGTCTTCACATCAAATAACGAGTAGCGATCAACCGTTTCCGGCGCAAGTTCACGGACAAAGAACACGGCTAAAATGAACTTCAAACTTCGAATAATACTATCATATTTAAATACTAAGCATGTAGTGCAAATACATTAAAATATTGATCAGTCACTTAGAGTAGGATAAGAAAAGACAGGCTCCGTGAGGGGCCATGATAGTTTGGATCGTGTATCAAAATATTGATAGATTAATAGTATAAGCGAACAATCGAAGAAGTAATTGATCACTAGATATGATTAAAGTAGAGGAAATAATACCATCGAATGACGGTATTATGTAGCGAGTGTGTAGAGGTATATGTTATGAGCTATGACTTCTCACAGTTACGCGTGTGGAAATGAGGATTTCGGATGTTGAGTGAGGACTTCTAATTTATTGGCAAGTACAAATTCTATTTGCATACGATGATTTTTGAAACGCGTTACAATTCACAGTGGTTTGAATTACTTCTTAATTAACAGAAAAACGTTCCTGAGATGCCCAACTGAACACTTTAGGTAACTTCAGCCTATAATTCTTGAGATTTGCAAGTTGGTATGCCAGTCTAAAAATAAGCGATGGATGATATCATTGTCTTAGTGGACCACATTGTATATTTCAAATTGAATGTACAAAACGTAAATAGATTTCTTTAGAACAGTTTTTCTGATGTCGGAAGATACTGCAGTACTAGGTTACGCGTGCGGAATGGTGGAAGCGAATAGATAACTATTTTAAATAATTTTAACTAATTAATAGACAAAGCTGATTTAGTACGTTTGATTATTAAAAGACTTGAGGTACTAAATCATTTTGTATATTTTAGAAGATGCAAGCATATTGAAATATATATCAAATACGTTGCTTGCATGCATTTTCAGCGAAAGTCTTCCACGTTTTAAACTGTGTCTGATTATATCAAATTTGCAGTAAACGAAGTGTATTTTCAAGTAGCAATAGATTTCATGGTAAAATGAACGTAACTCAAAATATATTTAGCACAACAAGCGTTTAACTTAACACAAGTGTGTCAAATTATCCGTAGTGGTTATATTCAGCGAAACGGATTTGCACAAGCAACCGATAAACTTTTAATAAACACATGTTAGAAAACACAGTTTTCGGCGACTTTTGGTTTCCGTAGAAGTTATATATGACATGAATCGATAACGCGTCAGCAATTATATTATGTCGACTTCTTTTCAGATTACGGAAGCAGATTCAAAGCCGCATAAAAGTGTGATATGCGGCGAAAATGAAATAATAGTGATTTCATGCGAGTAATATGCACTTGAAAGATTCTGCAAAATAGTGTAGATTGAATGCTGGATTGTATCGCTGAGAAGTGAATTGATTTTGATATTTGATCACTAGCTAATCAAATATAAACTCATAAAATGGATAACTAAGTTACTTCTGTTTCAGTTAACAGAATTCAAAGATTAGCTGAGTTCACGTCTTCACATCAAATAACGAGTAGCGATCAACCGTTTCCGGCGCAAGTTCACGGACAAAGAACACGGCTAAAATGAACTTCAAACTTCGAATAATACTATCATATTTAAATACTAAGCATGTAGTGCAAATACATTAAAATATTGATCAGTCACTTAGAGTAGGATAAGAAAAGACAGGCTCCGTGAGGGGCCATGATAGTTTGGATCGTGTATCAAAATATTGATAGATTAATAGTATAAGCGAACAATCGAAGAAGTAATTGATCACTAGATATGATTAAAGTAGAGGAAATAATACCATCGAATGACGGTATTATGTAGCGAGTGTGTAGAGGTATATGTTATGAGCTATGACTTCTCACAGTTACGCGTGTGGAAATGAGGATTTCGGATGTTGAGTGAGGACTTCTAATTTATTGGCAAGTACAAATTCTATTTGCATACGATGATTTTTGAAACGCGTTACAATTCACAGTGGTTTGAATTACTTCTTAATTAACAGAAAAACGTTCCTGAGATGCCCAACTGAACACTTTAGGTAACTTCAGCCTATAATTCTTGAGATTTGCAAGTTGGTATGCCAGTCTAAAAATAAGCGATGGATGATATCATTGTCTTAGTGGACCACATTGTATATTTCAAATTGAATGTACAAAACGTAAATAGATTTCTTTAGAACAGTTTTTCTGATGTCGGAAGATACTGCAGTACTAGGTTACGCGTGCGGAATGGTGGAAGCGAATAGATAACTATTTTAAATAATTTTAACTAATTAATAGACAAAGCTGATTTAGTACGTTTGATTATTAAAAGACTTGAGGTACTAAATCATTTTGTATATTTTAGAAGATGCAAGCATATTGAAATATATATCAAATACGTTGCTTGCATGCATTTTCAGCGAAAGTCTTCCACGTTTTAAACTGTGTCTGATTATATCAAATTTGCAGTAAACGAAGTGTATTTTCAAGTAGCAATAGATTTCATGGTAAAATGAACGTAACTCAAAATATATTTAGCACAACAAGCGTTTAACTTAACACAAGTGTGTCAAATTATCCGTAGTGGTTATATTCAGCGAAACGGATTTGCACAAGCAACCGATAAACTTTTAATAAACACATGTTAGAAAACACAGTTTTCGGCGACTTTTGGTTTCCGTAGAAGTTATATATGACATGAATCGATAACGCGTCAGCAATTATATTATGTCGACTTCTTTTCAGATTACGGAAGCAGATTCAAAGCCGCATAAAAGTGTGATATGCGGCGAAAATGAAATAATAGTGATTTCATGCGAGTAATATGCACTTGAAAGATTCTGCAAAATAGTGTAGATTGAATGCTGGATTGTATCGCTGAGAAGTGAATTGATTTTGATATTTGATCACTAGCTAATCAAATATAAACTCATAAAATGGATAACTAAGTTACTTCTGTTTCAGTTAACAGAATTCAAAGATTAGCTGAGTTCACGTCTTCACATCAAATAACGAGTAGCGATCAACCGTTTCCGGCGCAAGTTCACGGACAAAGAACACGGCTAAAATGAACTTCAAACTTCGAATAATACTATCATATTTAAATACTAAGCATGTAGTGCAAATACATTAAAATATTGATCAGTCACTTAGAGTAGGATAAGAAAAGACAGGCTCCGTGAGGGGCCATGATAGTTTGGATCGTGTATCAAAATATTGATAGATTAATAGTATAAGCGAACAATCGAAGAAGTAATTGATCACTAGATATGATTAAAGTAGAGGAAATAATACCATCGAATGACGGTATTATGTAGCGAGTGTGTAGAGGTATATGTTATGAGCTATGACTTCTCACAGTTACGCGTGTGGAAATGAGGATTTCGGATGCTGAGTGAGGACTCGACGTTTTAAAACTTATATTTTAGCGGCAAATAGAAACTTTATATATTTCACCATACAACCAAATTATACCATCATAGTATATTGAGTATTTATAGAATTATCACTCATATTTATCACAATATCTATTTATAAAATAGTAATTAAATTTAACTTATACAATATCTCAAATCCAAATTTTATAACATTTCACAATCTTTAAACGCACTTTCACCCATTACTAAATTAGCACAACTTTACAATCTATCTCCCACTCCAAATGATCTTCTTCCTCTATTCATAAAATCTCCTCTGTTTTTAAACGAACACGACTGTCCTTCTCGACGTTCAAACCCGCGAACTCGTTTTCAAGGCCTGGCCCAGAACTGACTCGTCCCGCGAAACTTCAATGTGTTAACAGTTGAACGGAGATTCGTACAAGCTCTCCATTATAATTGGAACTTACATTTATAAACTGTAATAGTTGGTTTACTTTGACATGTAAAAAGTGATTAACGTGAATATCCCGTGCGCAGAAGCAGTTGGAAGCTGCTAAAATGCTTTTAAAGCGAAATCGGCCATATTCACCATGGAATACCAACTCGGGAAGCAAAACGTAACAGAAGTGGTGTCAAATCTACGTAGACTCGATTTCAACAGAAGCGCGTGCGGAACCAACACCACACTCATTTCTGGCAGAAATGTAGCACTCGGACCTGCGTTCGGAAACCTAGTTTCAAACGTGTTCATATTCTCGTCAATCCCACAAAAATGCAAATACCCAATTGACACACAAACTACAATTAGCGCGAAGAACCCAGCTGACAAAAAAGCAATTATGCACTTCGTTGCTTACCCAAATTATTACCTAATTTCATCTATGTATAGCTTACCACCTGATGTGTTCATTCAAAATTAGTTTTACCCTTGTGAACTGCTCAGATTATACACAAATGTACCAACTGTTGTTGACGCTTGCAATAGCATGTCAAATTACTTCACTACATCGAGCTTTGCAGTATATTCGATGGCGTATTATGTGCCTGGCATTATCCCAAATAGAGATGGTACATTAACAAGATAAGTCAATTATACAAGTATTTATGCTTCTAATAAAGTAAAAGATACTCTTGACTCAATGTTTGATTGTTACGCAGATTAAAAACTAATAGTATTTGGAGAATAATTACTTCTTTCAAGCACTCTAAATGATTCGATGCAATACTGTAAATAGCCAATTAACAAATTTATTCAGTATCCATTTGACAAAATGGTAACTAGAATTACATTTTAAGAAAATACTGACTTTAGAGTTGGTAATGTCTATGTATTAGATTATGTTTCTCAAGCATCAGAACTGAATACAACAGTTTAGTGGCTTTCTTGCGAAATGGCTAATAAAACATTGTGTTTAGAATTATTTAGCAAAATAGATTCAATATCTTCATACATATTAAATGCTTAACAATTGTTTTATAAAGGTGAATAAATTGTTTAGTTAGTCTAATTAAAAGCAAAATTTGAATTAAGCTGCTATTTAAATTCAACAGTAGAAATAACGAATACTGAAGCTTGTGTTCAGTTATATGGCGCATGTGATAATTCATTGGTTAAAGTATAAAACAAACAGTTTACGTATTATTTCGGAGATACACTATAAAAATAAGAATTTAATATAAGTGTATAAACTTCGTACCCCAATAAGAACAATAAGTACTGTGTAAACTTTAATTTTACAACAGCCCAAATTCAGAACTTTAAAACTGGTTATGTATAAATAAATGATATTGTTGTACCAATTGTGAAAATTAGTGATTTGAGTAAAGCTAGCAATGTTAAAAATATTCATCTTATACTTATTGGAGTAGTAGTAATAATGATTATTTTTGTTGGTTTAAGTGTTGTTAAACCCTGGGTGTGATTCTGATTTTATAATTTTAATATCTTTCAAAACTGCTTAAATTATGGTTTTCATTCAATTAAGAGGTTAAATTAAATAGATCCTTATTAAGCACCGTCTAACATTTAAGCAGGCTTAATCAGTCGCAAATAATTAACGAGACATGATTAAATCACGTTATAATATAACTTTGAAATATATTTGAATGTAATAACATAACTCGCAGCAAACTGATCTCCCCGCTCATCATCTCAATCTCTTTCTTTTCCAGCCTCCTTTAGAATGTAGTCAGTGGAATGAAAACGAGTCCAAAAAGCAGCCCGTAAATTATCTAAAACAATGAGTCGTACACAATAAACGGCTGATTATAATACAACCCGAAGTTGGAAACGAGCCTCGAGCCGAAGTGAATGGCAGTTGAAATGATGTAAATGGAATACAACGCGATTTTATATTTCGCGTGCATGTACACCTTATTCAGGCAGTCAAGAAGAAGATAATCACGTCTGCGACCCCAAATCCCAGCAAAGAGGATGCCGAGATTAAGAAGAAAAAATTGAATTTCACTTCATGTTAAGATATACACAATTAACACCATTACAAGATTTTACATTCATTTTGGTTTTTTAAGATATTTTTTATCTAATTTAGTGATTTATAGGCACTCATCGTTAATGCAAATGCACTGCACACCTATCTTTGTTTTTCCTTTACTATCAGTGATATCACACAATTTAAATGAGACTATTTTGCCAGTGGTACCGTTTTTGAGGTTATGTATTTGGTTTTGTAGGTTTTTATCCATTATGTTTAGGTTTGCGAGCATAATGTTGCTAATAGTGTTACTGTTAGTTATTATATTTGAAATAGTGTTGTTCATCAGTTGAATTTACTCAGTAAAAGATTTGTTTGCGGTGGCAATGTGCAATAGTATATTGTTAACAGTTTAGTTTGATGTTTAACTCAGGTTTGAGATATTATTCAGCACTATGTTTGCATTTTCGTTTATCATCAGCATCGTGCTGCTTACATTATTTTTGATTATATTTTATAATTATATAGTTGTTTTGCTTGTGTCCAAAATTATTTCGTTTAATATGGATTATACTTAGTTTTAAGCGTTGCTCAGATTTAAGTCCACATTCGAGTAGTTGTTTGAGATTTAGGTATCAAGTTCGTTTTAGCTGTTTTGAACAAGTTTTTAAAGGTTCGTTACGTTAATATTTATCTACGTTTGGAGGTAGTTCATTAAGTAGTTTAATTATTTAGAAATATGTTAATAGTTCAAATCTAAATTATTGTTGAATGTGTTAACCTAATTATTAAGCAGGTCGTTTACGTTTTAAATAACGGTTTCTCTTGTTAATAAGTGTGTGTTTATCTTGCCATTAACTACGTTTTGTAATTATTCCAGTATTTTCAGCACTTCTGAGGTGTTTTAAGCAATCGCATATTCTAAATCTTTTGTTATCTGCTACATCAACACCTTAAACTCAGAGAAATCAAACTGAATACCATTTAAAGCGCTTGTGTCAACGTTTTTTGCCTCCAATTTCTACAACCCTTTTATAACATTCACACACCCAGATTAATTAATTACGTACCCTTCTGAGCAAACACACACCCCTTATTAGTATTCAAATGGAAATTAACAACTAACAGTTAAGTTATTTTGTACTACGCCCCACTCCAAAAACGAAACACAAATCCCATAACCAACGTTACCGATATCACAAATATTACAAGAAAATGACTCTGGTTCTGAAACGATATATAATGAATTTATAACTCCCACATTATTGTCAGTTGAGCACACAATTATATTCTTCTAATTGATTTCAATGAATATGCTCAAAACTCCGATCAAATATCCACATTTTGAACCGAAGTTGTGACCACTAATTGCTGAGTCACTGATTTGGAATATCATATTTTGCGGCACCTCGTTTATGATGCCGGAGGCCTGGCTGCTGTTGACTCTGAACTGAATATTTGTATTACTTATATACAGATTGTCAGAGCGCATTAATACACCAGACACCTTTTAACCTTGAGCTTGGAATGTGAGCTTTGAAAGCGATATTTCTAGCTCACACTCAAGACAAAGTAACGCTGCAATAACCACATAGAAATTCACGGAAATATCTACATCACAGTCACTTATCATTTGCTTGGAAATATGGAAACCAAATACTGCAAAAACATTCACATAGTTTATATTTGCATTTATTTGTGTATTTTTAGTAACCTCTGTGTTGATAAATAAGAAGCTTGAATGCTGAGATAATGTAAAATTTTTTGATATGGTTACCAAGTTTAGAGCTCTGTCTCTTTAGCAATATTCATATTACACATTGTCGATTAATAAATATTTGTCGCATTTAGATTAGTAAGACGGCATAATCAATTGAGCCATGAATGATATGATATACAACATAATTTTGTTTGTGGAGTGGAAAGTCGATATACATCGAAACAATGGGATACATGGTGAAATTGTAAAAATATTACACAAATTTACACAAACTGTGTTTAAACACATCTTTATAATCTTATATTGTTTACTGTTTAAACTAAGATGATTCACAAATTAATTTTATAAACAAGCGCCAACAATATTCAATTTACTTCGTTGGTAAACAAAAACTGATTAAATATATGTGCTATATTTCAAATGAAAACAAGTGCGATTTTCAAGCTCTTAAATGAAATCGTGACATGAATCAAAAATTATTCCACATCTTAAAATGAAAAGACTGAAACTGGTTAGTTCGTAAAAATGCGCCTAAATAAGAAATTCACTTCAAGAGTTTCCGCTAAAACTCGATTTTGTTTGATAGTTTAAAATCCAAAAGAGAAAATAATGAGATAAATAAATTCATTATGGCCGGTCCTCAAGAAAAAGAACCCGCATCTCCCGAGGTTAAAATCCAAACAACGATTATTATTTATACCATTATTAATATCACTTCCGGATGATTTAAGCTTCAAGCTGAAAAATCATGTTTACAGAGTATGAAAGTTAAAACTTAGGAACTGGAGCAGCTTAAGATTATGAGCAGGATGACTAAGCTAGAAAATACTAGGTTTCCGGATATTCCTAAATAACGTAGTTGAAATGACTATTTTTGTAAAATTTATATAATACCAACAAATAATATTCACTTTTAAAAATCATTAGTGCTTTTGTATGTTCTTAAGCTGATACTTCTTATGTTCTATATTTGGTTCCAGCTGTAACTTCTAAGTTACACTTGAGTTGCTTAGAGAAATAGAAAATCAAAAGAGTAAATGTTTGAGGTTAATCTATAACTTAAATACGATGAGTTGCCAACTCGTAATCATTGTTGAGAAAATGGTTGGAGTAGCTCAGCTCTTACTCGATTTAGAATTTACAAGCGACCAATTATTTATCTTTGACAGTTTAAAATATTCTATTCAAATGTATCAATTCGTTCATATAATTTTTCAAAATATTACATAACACTCTATTTTAACGAGTATATTTTTATTAAATTACAAAGTAAATATGATAATTTATTAATAGGTAAATAACTTAAATACATTAAATAACCAAAGTTACCCGTTCACTCCATGAACTTACTTTCCATAATCTCTTTTCACCCGAATCTCTTCTCAACATTTACTTCAATAATTATATTGTATGCCATTTAATATTATTTAAATTTATATTAATATTATTTTAATAATTACATATTTTCAACCTGTAAATATAATATTTAAACATTAACATTTATAAGATGTTAAAGTAAATATGATATAAGTTTGTTATAACTTTCACTCCATGAACTTGCTGTCCATAATCTCCTTCCACCCGAACCTCTTCTCTGCGTTAACTTCAATTAGTTAATATATTAGTTATAGACATAATTTTCAAACAACACTTTCAACCTATTAATATAGAGGCAAAAATCGATGTACACCCCTCTATTATGATGTAACTATTAGTTAAATTGATTTTGATAAGTAGAAATATACAAACATGTTAAAGCGAACATATTTGTTTTTTCGTAACTTTACCACTCTACTCCTTTCTAAATCACTTTTAAATACAACATATTTTTATCATTTATACAAACTGCAGCTGAAGGCGTGGACTCAAGTTGAAATATAATATATCAGATAGTGTTAATAACAGAAATATTCAATTCAAAATTTATCAAATATTTTACTTAACTGTTCACTCCATGAACTTGCTTTCCATAATCTCTTTCCACCCGAATCTCTTCTCTGCGTTAACTTCGATGAGTCCGTTAACGAGGTCCGCGAACTGTTCGTACTCGAGCATTCCGTGCCCGGATTAATTTAAAAATTCTTTGTTCACGATCAAATATTTAATTAATTCCTTCCCTGTTTTCCTCGTCTCTTTAACAATTTAATCGTAAACGGAAAATTCCTCGGCCGTTTCCTTCGTCGGGAGCGTTTTCGAGTGCTCCGTTGAACCGCAGGTTCTAAAAACGGACTTGAATCTCTCAAAATCAAGAGCGTTAAAAGGGTTTGTGAATTAGTTAATAAGTGGTGTGTTTTGGAGTGGGAGGGAATCGGGATATTGGAGTGGGAGGGAGGTGTCGAGGGATCTGGACTGGAGGTGGGATTTGGAGCGAGGGGGGTCAATGGATCGCGACTGGAGTGGATTAGTGGTTTGTGAAGTGGTTACTTGAGTTGAAGCTGGATTTGAGTATAAAGGGGTGGAGGAGAGGTCCAGGATTTGGAAGAGCTGCTTGGCTAGTTGGAATTCACCGTTGGGGCAAAATAGCGGTTTTCCGGTGTGTAATTCGTACAGCATGCACCCAACTGCAAAAGAATCTATCTTATGAGATATGGGGAGCAAGAAGAGCTACTCTGGTGCGCGATACCAAAGGTGCGCGTGCGCGTAATTCGCAGTGTTGTTAATCGTTGAGCACCCAAAGTCGATTATGCGCAACTCAGCCGGAGAATCGGTGTTCAAGACAAAATTCTCCAAACGCATATCACCATGTATGAAATTAAACTACTAAAATAGATTTAATAAATGAGCAAACTAGGCTGTGACCAACTTCATGTATTAAAGCGGAAGACCGCGATTGTTAGTTAACTGCAAAAGCTGCTTCAAACTTATCTCGAACTTCTAAAGTAGCAGAGCCCGCGAATTCTGTATTGAAAATGACTAAATCAGCTCAGGAGCAATTTGAGACGAAATTTACTGCAAAAGATTGTAGAAAGAATGCTCAGCCTGCGTTTGCAACTAGAAATGACGCTAAATTCTAGCAATTTTTAGAATGTAAGCCTAATTTGTATCACGATTCTTTACCTCATAAATAACAGCTTGCGCACCTTTATGTATCATCTGAACCACTACATAATTATAGGTTAAATAACCAATTGGAAGGATTATATAACCTTATTCATCTACTAGTGGCTCAATTGGCGCTTCTTCCTATAACCGCTTTTGTACGTTGTGATAAACGTGAGTGATATTTAATGTCAACTACGTAAGTGGACGTTTAACTCCTCCAAATAGATTCATATTCATCTTTTATGTTAAAGATGTATACATACTAATATCGTTCATTTGTGGAGTGTATATATTGTAAATTATTGGTTACGTTTAATATTTATGTTAAATGATGATCATTCTTTTCTGATGTAAAAGCCAGCAAAACCACTAAGCATTGCACATGCGCTAGCGCCTTAAAATGCTGCAATACTTCTATTTTTACTTCCAAATATTTCAATTTCGGTGTTTTTCTACGCCTTAAGCTCGTCTAATAATTTTTATCCAAAACCATTTATCAAAGTAGAGCCTCCTGAAACAACTAAATTTTTGTAAAGTTTGTGATGCAATTCAGTGGGTATTTCTTTCACAGAATTTTTAATCAATTCGGTTAAACTTTATTATTCTTGTTCTTTGTTAAACAGAATATTACAACAATTTTGTATTGAACCTCTATTTATATTCATAGTGGCACCGTCTGGTAATTCGTATGATACATTAGTATTAGCAGGAGCACTAAAATCAGCAAGTTTGTGTTTAAGATCATAAATTAATTCAAGATCATATGATTCATTGCCAGTTGCTTCAGAAACATATCCAAATTGCGATTATATTGAATACACTTACTTTAGTAACATTTAACTGATTTGTCTACCTCCAATATTTGATATTTGATATCTATCGAGGACAGACTAATTATTTAGAACTGGCTATACAAAAGAAGTCGTATCTCCTACATTTAGTAACATGCCTTCGGTTCTTCCAGTCGTATAAAGTGCAAAAGCGCCTCCAGTAGATATCAATACCTCTTACACATTAATCTATTCAAATAAATATTGTTACACTTATTTCTGAACAGTTTCTGATGTTAATGGTGGGAGTATTAGCGTAATTTTTTGTATTTACTATCTAAACTACGATTTCACATAATTTAGAACTTTAATGAAGTCTTCTGATGAGTGAACACGTCCGTTATCAGGAACAACATTTCTCATTTTGTAAAGACCTCTATACTCCGAAGAAGCAAGAATCTATTCTTATTATTGGAGTTTAAGTTACTTCTGTTAAAATGAACCTAATGAAGCAAACATTGAATTTGGGTAGCGTTATGTGCATAAGCAAGTTCTAAATTCTATAGGAATTTCCGATCCAGCCTCACCGAATTTAGTTGTATAAGAACCAATATCCACAATCAATGACATTAGAAGTGAAAATATAATAATATTGATGCATTACTATTAATATGATATTAAACAACTTCACATCAGAAATGAACATAGTATAAGTACTAAATGAGGACGGACAATAATTTGTAATTAGTGGATCAACTGATATATCACAAATGAATGTTATGTGCAGCAAATGTAACAACTTTTTTGTTTATCTACGAAAGTTTGGCTGTAGTCATACATTTTGTCCCAACTGTTGCTCTGAATTAGATATGTTTTGCACTAAGTGCAATTCTGTATTAATCCATTCTACATATGTCTCTGGTGACTACGAGCGTTTAATCAAAAAGTTTCAAGTTAAACTACAAATTAATTAAACAGTGTTTAACAGTTATAAAGAATACATAGATTATGTTAGTATATCTATGTTTGAACCTGTTGATTTAGCTCAAGAGCAGAAAGATAGTTTCTTATAAAAGCATAACTTAACACAATCCGTGTTGGATAATCTGGATAAGCATTTAACAACTCTTATTTCTTCGAAAGATTCTTAAAAATTCCACAAAAACCTGATAAATTTCGTGTTGAAGCACGAGCAGCTGAATTTCACCTTAAAATCTGTGTAAACAATTCCGTCGTTCGATTATTCACTTATATCAACCCACTTTTTTTACTTGCTGGCGAAGTGCAAGCCCGAGCTCCTTATAATTGACAATAATACATTGATCCTGAATTCAAACTAGCTCTTAACAACTCCTTCTTCAATAAAATTACTTCAGCTCATTACCTACAATACATAAGACCCATTTATTCTTCATGAAATAAACAAGTTCTTCCCAAATGTAACTCAATTGACTGTTGATACGAAGAAGAACAGAAAATCCCTTCCAATAATCCTTAAAAACCACCTGAACACAACCTCAAACAGCAAAAAACTCAACAATGAGCTTTATTTTGCGCTTAATTCAAGTGCATAAACGGTATTAAAATAATACAACCAGAATGTAATTAAAACGTATTAGTTGAAGCCCCGAAAACTGAGTCCAGATGAAATGATGAGGCAAGCACTGATTAACTCAGCTCCAAGCTTCTATCTGAGCTACTATTTATTGCTGGAATAAAACGGGGAACTTATCAAAAATGAGTGCAAAATTGTCGACATAAGCAAGTTCAATGTCAACGACTACTTCAAAATTGTTAGCATATCCGACAATATCGACACAATATTATTCAACTGCATCCCAATCGCGCACAACCTGAAAATATCAGAACTCACACTTAACACAGCCTGCAGCATACGCAAAACAAACTTGACGAAAACTTCACTTAAAGAACTCGAGATAACACTGAAACCGAGAACCATGCGCCTGCTGCATTTGTTTATTCAAAAATGCACATCATTGCAGAAAATAAACTTCGGTAACTAAGATCTGTGTATTTTAGTTCCATCAGCTGACAGCCAACTGTTCTAGGAATGTCTAAAGTTTATAATTACTTGCAAACTAGAAAGGAAAATTCAACTATCAGTCAACACTGATTTATTTTTGCCAGATAATTGCTACGAATGCAGTATTAAATCATTTAATTACTAAAATTTGAACTAAATCTCTGAATAAGATAACGAAATGGTAACTTACGAGCACTGCCACTAAGTCATCACTCAGCACTCCAAGCAAGCACCTGAATAAATCACAAAGTAAATAATTAACAAAAAACTTCTCGAAAGAGTATTTATAAAACAGGCACTATCTACATAAGTGCTTCCTCCCCGTACCAGCATCCACTTGTTATCCATGCTAGCTTAGAGAGATCCAGATTTTGCAGCGCATCATTATCTCAGTCTCATAGACTCTGATTTCAATAACTTCACTCAATTTAAAGAATATTATTTACAATATAAACTGGAAGCTCTGAGCCCAGAAATTGATCAAAAGCCGTTCAAACGCTTTGACGCAGCAATCCCGAATCTGATGAGCTACTCGATATTTTGCGACTATTTCCACTAAAAGATAAACTACACAAATTTAAAACTTAATCAGTCCGAGTTATTTTGTTTGTTCCCGTCTACAGCCGATTTTAAGCTTCTACACAAGTTTAACTCTGAATTCAAAGAAGCTAATTTAATTCTTTTAGAGTTCCCGTGCAGAACTGCGTATTTCAAAAATGCATTCCCATCACTGATTAATTTCATATTCTCAGCGATAGAAATGCGCAACTTGCTAACAGACTCCCCATTTTTAAGATTGGCACATGCAGTTCATTGGCAGGGAATTGAAAATCAATATCTGAGTTAATTTTTCGAGTCTACTGACAGTTCGTTGTTTACAGAGTTCTTGATTATTTGGAGATAGCGATATAATTATGAGTTATTTGAATATCCACTACCATGCGGAATAATCGGTTCTGTAAGAGAAGGTTCATCGTACTATTTCTTAAATGACTGCTCACAATCCTTATCTTCACAAATATATGAAAATGATAGCAATGGAGAGCTCGCCACATATGTTAAAGCCCAGCAGTTATTTGAACAGTTTAAAAAGCAATTCACAAACTTGGTGAGAGTTTGCATTTACAACGCCAATCTTTTGCTGGTTCGCCCTTTGGTTTTCGCTCCTTTACTAAACACAATTTTAACAACTTGTTCGGAATTGCAAACAGATTCGAGAGATTTATAGTTGTTTTTGACTAATCTTATGGATGGCTACGTTTACGTCAGCGCCAACAGTATGGCGATGATTTAAATCGCTAAACTATTTGCTGAATAGTACTACATAAGCAAGCAAAATGTAAGTAATTAGTCAATACAGAGCATTAGCCAGAATCAAAGTTAGGAGAATATGCAAATTGGAAGTCGTTTCAAGGCAGGAAGGAAAACCAGAAAGCCGGCGTCAGTCACCGTTACCAATTTGGTTAAAGAGCTGTCAACTATAGTCGTGTTCGACGCACGTGACCAACTGCTTGGCTCTTGCGGCGAGCCGTTTTTCAACAACTTCCTTGAGCTACTAGACCAGCTTTTGAAGGAGTCGTAGGCGAAGAAGATTCGTTTCCCGAAACTGTTGTTTTAGAAGGTTGAGTTCGAGCGTGTGAAGGCGCTGATGGATGTGTTGATAGACAACAACGTTGGTGTCGTTACGGGTTCTGTGGTGAATGACGCGCAATGCTAATTTATCGGTTCAGTAGTGGGTTGTGTGATCAAGAAGTAGCAAAAGATTCTGAACATCGGTTTCTTGAACTACAAGCTCACTTTCGATTTGATAGCCCATTACAAAGAAAAATTAATTACATAAGTCACCACGTTGGTGTTTGAGCAGCTAGGCCAGCCCGACTGCCTCTGCGACCACAATCTAACGGAGATCTTCGGCGACTTCCAGCTTGTCGAGAACGTGACCATAGCCGAGAACCACCTCGACGTCTCCCACAAGGACGAGATAGAGTAGTTTTTACTCCAGTTCAAGAACCTGGCTCAGTATTGCATTGGAGAGCACTTTGAAATCGATTTGGAGGGAATAAAGGAGATTGAGCCGAAACTCGAGTTCGTGAACGGAGCGGTCGTTAAAGTTTACGCGTTCGAGGGCGGGGAAACGGTAGACGCCGAGAAAATGTGGGAAACGGTGTGAACTGAAATTGTTAAAATTTATTGCATTCATAATGTTACAGAATAGATTAGAAAAGAATAACTTTACTGTATTGAATATATAATCGAAAATTTATAATATATATAATATTTCATCTTTAATATAATTTCTAGCCTAGAATAAATAAAATAACTCACCTTACTGTAACCTTATCATCGGTACTGGCTCAATTGCTTAGTATATAAATATTAAACATAAACAGCAACTCGATTGATAACATGCTATTTAATATATTGCACTGATATGTTCTATTAATTATTGTTTAAATAAATGTCTTACTAATGCAAAAACCTGATAATTCAATGTAGTGTAGTAATAGTTTTAATTAATATTTTTGCTTATTTGTATTTAATATTTTGTATAGTAGTTCCACATCATATAAATGTAAATTTGTTATGAAACAGACGACTCGGACAATTCTATGTGTGTATAATTATGTAATAAGTAATGTGTGCTTATAAATGAACACTACTGCTGTTAGAATGTCATGGATACTAAAACTATATGGCTAATCGCGTTAATATTAATATTCTCGCTTATTACAATATATTTTACTTACATCTGTTATAAACTTTTCGTTAGAAAAAGAAGAAGTTAACCCGATCTAATACTGTAAAATATACGGTTTGAACCGAATATACAGATTAATTAACAGAACAGCGATTAAATTGAAGTTTGACGATATTGTTTAAAAATAGGAAACATACTATTCCTATTTATCTCATCGGCATAATTTTCTATGTGATGTATTTACCTTTGGAAATGTAATCGTTCCTAATATTAGACTATTATCACTTCTACAGGTGTAAATATTAACTATTAAGTACATCCATAATGATTATATTATCACAAAATACACTATTTAAAAATTTGTACAATTTTAGTAATATTTTTGAATGATCAAATATATAATCAAAATCGACTAGTCAAATATTATAAGTATTTTAGATTTGTATATATATAAATAATAATTATTTTCTTTTGTATATTATGCTATTGACTTAGATCACCGCGTATATCGCTGAAGATTAATACCTGTACAATTTGATCCTATCATATCTTAAATATTTTTAATAAAATGAAATTAATAAAATATCATAATTTCTCTCTATACATAATATAATTATAATAATGAATGAATATTTCACTCCATATTCAGAATGATATTTATGTTAAAAATAAGTTGTATTCAAGTATTTTCAATAGCTGAATTTGATTTGTGCTACAATTATGTGTTCTACAAGCCATTCTAAGAAAAAGCACAAATAGTGTTCAGCACAAAATTCACTTTTGAAGACGCGACTAAAAGAGACCTCTGCTCAAGAACCGACAACGTCCTCTTCAGAGAGGTGAACCAGAGCGCCTTCTCGATCCGCATCGACGCCGAGTTCGACCTCAACAGACAGCCCTTCAGCCTGTTCTTCTTCGTCTTCGCGAACGTAACCATAGTTGACACCCAGGTGAACATGCGCCTTTCCAACTCGGCCGGCTCCGACTTCGCCTTCCTGGCCGCCACCGTGCCCGAGTACTCCATTACCATTCTGGGCTCCAGCTTCGACTTCGCCTCGAAAGACTCGCTTTCCAACTTCTACGGCATCGCCAACAACCTCACCGAGCTCCTCACCATAAACAGGAGCAGCTTCGCCTTTAGCTGCATGACGCCCGTTTCCAAGTTCCACGGCGTCTCCGGCCAGGTCCAGGACCTGAAGGTGCTCAACTCCAGCTTCCAGATCCAGAGCGGCGCGGCCACCAGCTGCGGCTTCGTGGGCTTCGCGCTCGGCAACTCCCTGTTCCAGAACCTGACGCTTTCCGGGACCCTCTCTGGAGCGAACACCTACGGCTTCATGTTCGAGAACAGAGGCGCGTGCAGGATCTCGAACGTGACCTACTCCCTGGTCACCTCAGGCGTGGCCTCCTCTTGCGCCTTCGTGCAGCAGAGCAAGCTCGCCGGCGTGGTCACGACCGACGGCCTCGTCTTCGTGGGCTTCCAGAACACCCCGCGCATAAGCCAGTTTGCTTCGTACTCCGGCCTCTCCTGCCCCTGCAAGACCGGCGCGACTTTAGAGTCCGGGCTCTGCTACTGCGCGGCCGGCTCCGTTCCCACGGCCGACAACTGCTCCTGCAGCACCAAGAACGCCTTCATCAGCAACAAGGCGTGCGTTTGCGGAGTCAACGCCACCAACTCCAGCAACACCTGCACTTGTCCAACAGGGTCCACTCTGGTTAACGGGATCTGCCAGTGCGCCACCAAGAACGCGTTCCCGGTCAACGGCGTGTGTCAGTGCGCGGTCAACGCAACTAATACTTCGAACACGTGTAACTGTCCAACCGGCTCAACTTTGATAAACGGAGTTTGCAAGTGTTCCACGATTAATTCATTCCCTAATGCTGCAAACACCACATGCGTGTGCCCGACGGATTCTACTAATAACACAGCCACAAATACCTGTGATTGTCCGTTAAACTCAATTTTAGTTGAAGCGTAGGCGGCGTGTATATGCTAACCTAAATATTCCGCCATGAGCAACAAGTAATGTATTTGCTCATAATAGTTAATGAAGGGAAGCTCCATGAACAACGGCGTATGTACATGCCCGTACAAAGCAGTTTACGGAGATAAAGTTTGCAACTGCTAGATTAGAGGCTCGACTTTAGAAGGAACTGTTTGTAGATGCACATGGGATTAAAGCGGTGGTCTAGCCTCTTAAGGTAATTATTGGTGCAAAAATCATGGAAGATGCTGTACAGATTGTAAGAGACCTGGGTGGGATTACTGGTGTTATGATTAATACTTTTAATACTGTACTGCTCCGAAAGGTGATACTGTTGCAGAGTGATCAAAATATTTAATTTATAAATTATATTTTGAAAAACTCAACAATACGATATTACAACTCAATAATTAGACATAGAGAAATGCTGTTATATAAATACTGTTATATACTGTTTTAATCTGTCTTATTTTCTATATAACTAAAATTATTATATATTATTAAATGAAACATCTATCTAATAAATTAATTATGATGAAAAAGGAAATCAGAACAAATCATCAGATTCTTCTTCTTCAAAATATTCGAGAGCCAGTTCGTCAAAAAGTTCTTGAATTTCTTCCTCTTCGAATTCCTCCATTTCTTCATTATTTTGTTCTTCTCCGTTCAGAGTTTCGTCCTTTCTAAGTTTTTCCACAATTTATTCGAACACTTCTTTATAGGTTTTCATAAGGTCATCTCTCATCTCGCCTGTTTCTTTGGTTAACTCGATTTTACTTTCTTATCCATCAAGGAATTTAACCAATTCCTATTTGGAAACTGTAATTTCAAAGGTGATACTCGAAAGGTGATACTGTTGCAGAGTGAATCAAAATATATTCATAATAATTTAATAAGGTTAATATAAGTACACCAAATTACCTTTTCTTAACTAACTTAAATTATTTCGAAAGGTTGCTGTTGGTGATCAAAATATCATATATCTCTGAATAAGATAACGAAATGGTAACTTACGAGCACTGCCACTAAGTCATCACTCAGCACTCCAAGCAAGCACCTGAATAAATCACAAAGTAAATAATTAACAAAAAACTTCTCGAAAGAGTATTTATAAAACAGGCACTATCTACATAAGTGCTTCCTCCCCGTACCAGCATCCACTTGTTATCCATGCTAGCTTAGAGAGATCCAGATTTTGCAGCGCATCATTATCTCAGTCTCATAGACTCTGATTTCAATAACTTCACTCAATTTAAAGAATATTATTTACAATATAAACTGGAAGCTCTGAGCCCAGAAATTGATCAAAAGCCGTTCAAACGCTTTGACGCAGCAATCCCGAATCTGATGAGCTACTCGATATTTTGCGACTATTTCCACTAAAAGATAAACTACACAAATTTAAAACTTAATCAGTCCGAGTTATTTTGTTTGTTCCCGTCTACAGCCGATTTTAAGCTTCTACACAAGTTTAACTCTGAATTCAAAGAAGCTAATTTAATTCTTTTAGAGTTCCCGTGCAGAACTGCGTATTTCAAAAATGCATTCCCATCACTGATTAATTTCATATTCTCAGCGATAGAAATGCGCAACTTGCTAACAGACTCCCCATTTTTAAGATTGGCACATGCAGTTCATTGGCAGGGAATTGAAAATCAATATCTGAGTTAATTTTTCGAGTCTACTGACAGTTCGTTGTTTACAGAGTTCTTGATTATTTGGAGATAGCGATATAATTATGAGTTATTTGAATATCCACTACCATGCGGAATAATCGGTTCTGTAAGAGAAGGTTCATCGTACTATTTCTTAAATGACTGCTCACAATCCTTATCTTCACAAATATATGAAAATGATAGCAATGGAGAGCTCGCCACATATGTTAAAGCCCAGCAGTTATTTGAACAGTTTAAAAAGCAATTCACAAACTTGGTGAGAGTTTGCATTTACAACGCCAATCTTTTGCTGGTTCGCCCTTTGGTTTTCGCTCCTTTACTAAACACAATTTTAACAACTTGTTCGGAATTGCAAACAGATTCGAGAGATTTATAGTTGTTTTTGACTAATCTTATGGATGGCTACGTTTACGTCAGCGCCAACAGTATGGCGATGATTTAAATCGCGAAACTATTTGCGGAACAGTACTACATAAGCAAGCAAAATGTAAGTAATTAGTCAATACAGAGCATTAGCCAGAATCAAAGTTAGGAGAATATGCAAATTGGAAGTCGTTTCAAGGCAGGAAGGAAAACCAGAAAGCCGGCGTCAGTCACCGTTACCAATTTGGTTAAAGAGCTGTCAACTATAGTCGTGTTCGACGCACGTGACCAACTGCTTGGCTCTTGCGGCGAGCCGTTTTTCAACAACTTCCTTGAGCTACTAGACCAGCTTTTGAAGGAGTCGTAGGCGAAGAAGATTCGTTTCCCGAAACTGTTGTTTTAGAAGGTTGAGTTCGAGCGTGTGAAGGCGCTGATGGATGTGTTGATAGACAACAACGTTGGTGTCGTTACGGGTTCTGTGGTGAATGACGCGCAATGCTAATTTATCGGTTCAGTAGTGGGTTGTGTGATCAAGAAGTAGCAAAAGATTCTGAACATCGGTTTCTTGAACTACAAGCTCACTTTCGATTTGATAGCCCATTACAAAGAAAAATTAATTACATAAGTCACCACGTTGGTGTTTGAGCAGCTAGGCCAGCCCGACTGCCTCTGCGACCACAATCTAACGGAGATCTTCGGCGACTTCCAGCTTGTCGAGAACGTGACCATAGCCGAGAACCACCTCGACGTCTCCCACAAGGACGAGATAGAGTAGTTTTTACTCCAGTTCAAGACCCTGGCTCAGTATTGCATTGGAGAGCACTTTGAAATCGATTTGGAGGGAATAAAGGAGATTGAGCCGAAACTGGAGTTCGTGAACGGAGCGGTCGTTAAAGTTTACGCGTTCGAGGGCGGGGAAACGGTAGACGCCGAGAAAATGTGGGAAACGGTGTGAACTGAAATTGTTAAAATTTATTGCATTCATAATGTTACAGAATAGATTAGAAAAGAATAACTTTACTGTATTGAATATATAATCGAAAATTTATAATATATATAATATTTCATCTTTAATATAATTTCTAGCCTAGAATAAATAAAATAACTCACCTTACTGTAACCTTATCATCGGTACTGGCTCAATTGCTTAGTATATAAATATTAAACATAAACAGCAACTCGATTGATAACATGCTATTTAATATATTGCACTGATATGTTCTATTAATTATTGTTTAAATAAATGTCTTACTAATGCAAAAACCTGATAATTCAATGTAGTGTAGTAATAGTTTTAATTAATATTTTTGCTTATTTGTATTTAATATTTTGTATAGTAGTTCCACATCATATAAATGTAAATTTGTTATGAAACAGACGACTCGGACAATTCTATGTGTGTATAATTATGTAATAAGTAATGTGTGCTTATAAATGAACACTACTGCTGTTAGAATGTCATGGATACTAAAACTATATGGCTAATCGCGTTAATATTAATATTCTCGCTTATTACAATATATTTTACTTACATCTGTTATAAACTTTTCGTTAGAAAAAGAAGAAGTTAACCCGATCTAATACTGTAAAATATACGGTTTGAACCGAATATACAGATTAATTAACAGAACAGCGATTAAATTGTCGTTTGACGATATTGTTTAAATAAATATTGAGTAGTTTTCACTCATCATCTTTAAACCAATTGTGAGTTAATAAAATAACTTTATATATTATTTTCATCGTTTCTTTATATTATTTATACCACTTCATAAATGAGATGTTATGAGTTAAAAATTGAATTATTTATACTTTAAAATCCTTTGGAGTCATTTAAACCTAATAATAGAACAAGTCTCCGAACTATTTCATTTGGTACTATTGACAATGAAGAAAAAGAACAATATGAAGCACAGTAAATGATTGTAGAAGCTTTATTTCCTTTTAAATGGTACAACGAAAATTAAACCTACTGGGAAATCAAATATTCTCATATTGATGAGTACAAATTATTAGTTGACGCATCAGATTAATATGTTCGTTTTATGAAATCTACTCAATTTGACCCTTTAATGTTAGTAAAAGTCAATAAAAGCTAAGAAGCTAAATAAAAACGTAAAGATGACCCTGATTATGGATACTTATAATATACGAATCCAAAAATTCATTTAAATTTTAATGAAAGACATTAATTAGAAAAATAAGATCCTTTAATATATGGTTTATATTCTATAAACACTGAATTTGGCTGCAAACATGGCCTTAGAGGAGCATATATTTATTGTGACCTATGCGCACAGTTCTTTGGTTGCGATATATGTCATAATGAGGAAGCTAATCATTATATATTGTATAAAGATGTGAAAAATGTTAAATGCTGCAACTGTCAGTTAGTTCAAGAAATTTCAGAAAGATGCTATGAGTGCAAAACTATATTCACAAATACTTTTTGCAGTAAATGCAAAACAATTCAAATTCTCGACTAATAAACAGAACCTTTTTACCATTGTGAAATCCATGATTAATGCCATTTGTTTTCAATGAAGGAATATGCTGCTTAATGCACCAAATGCAAATAGTGTGTTCCGATTACAAATAGAGATGTTCATGAGTGCGATGAGATATTTTGTTTAATCTGTCAAGGCATTATTAGTACAAACTTTAACTTTATCACACTTCCTTGTAATTATAAACATAAAATGCATGAAGTCTGCTATCAAAAATATTAAGAAATAAGTTGCCCCTTATGCAGGAAGTGCATAATGGAAACTTCTGATAAACGCCGCCATTAGTGTAGGATTATTAAAAATCTTTTGAAACCACAAGCAATACGATTTCTTTATCATGAGGTGCAACTAATAACAGTTAAGTGCCGGGATTGCCTTAGAATCCAAATAAATTGCGAGTTAGTCGTGTGCAGAACATGTTGGCTAGAAAATATTGATGAAATTAATGAAATTACAGTTTCCAAATAGGAATTGGTTAAATTCCTTGATGGATAAGAAAGTAAAATCGAGTTAACCAAAGAAACAGGCGAGATGAGAGATGACCTTATGAAAACCTATAAAGAAGTGTTCGAATAAATTGTGGAAAAACTTAGAAAGGACGAAACTCTGAACGGAGAAGAACAAAATAATGAAGAAATGGAGGAATTCGAAGAGGAAGAAATTCAAGAACTTTTTGACGAACTGGCTCTCGAATATTTTGAAGAAGAAGAATCTGATGATTTGTTCTGATTTCCTTTTTCATCATAATTAATTTATTAGATAGATGTTTCATTTAATAATATATAATAATTTTAGTTATATAGAAAATAAGACAGATTAAAACAGTATATAACAGTATTTATATAACAGCATTTCTCTATGTCTAATTATTGAGTTGTAATATCGTATTGTTGAGTTTTTCAAAATATAATTTATAAATTAAATATTTTGATCACTCTGCAACAGTATCACCTTTCGGAGCAGTACAGTATTAAAAGTATTAATCATAACACCAGTAATCCCACCCAGGTCTCTTACAATCTGTACAGCATCTTCCATGATTTTTGCACCAATAATTACCTTAAGAGGCTAGACCACCGCTTTAATCCCACGTGCATCTACAAACAGTTCCTTCTAAAGTCGAGCCTCTAATCTAGCAGTTGCAAACTTTATCTCCGTAAACTGCTTTGTACGGGCATGTACATACGCCGTTGTTCATGGAGCTTCCCTTCATTAACTATTATGAGCAAATACATTACTTGTTGCTCATGGCGGAATATTTAGGTTAGCATATACACGCCGCCTACGCTTCAACTAAAATTGAGTTTAACGGACAATCACAGGTATTTGTGGCTGTGTTATTAGTAGAATCCGTCGGGCACACGCATGTGGTGTTTGCAGCATTAGGGAATGAATTAATCGTGGAACACTTGCAAACTCCGTTTATCAAAGTTGAGCCGGTTGGACAGTTACACGTGTTCGAAGTATTAGTTGCGTTGACCGCGCACTGACACACGCCGTTGACCGGGAACGCGTTCTTGGTGGCGCACTGGCAGATCCCGTTAACCAGAGTGGACCCTGTTGGACAAGTGCAGGTGTTGCTGGAGTTGGTGGCGTTGACTCCGCAAACGCACGCCTTGTTGCTGATGAAGGCGTTCTTGGTGCTGCAGGAGCAGTTGTCGGCCGTGGGAACGGAGCCGGCCGCGCAGTAGCAGAGCCCGGACTCTAAAGTCGCGCCGGTCTTGCAGGGGCAGGAGAGGCCGGAGTACGAAGCAAACTGGCTTATGCGCGGGGTGTTCTGGAAGCCCACGAAGACGAGGCCGTCGGTCGTGACCACGCCGGCGAGCTTGCTCTGCTGCACGAAGGCGCAAGAGGAGGCCACGCCTGAGGTGACCAGGGAGTAGGTCACGTTCGAGATCCTGCACGCGCCTCTGTTCTCGAACATGAAGCCGTAGGTGTTCGCTCCAGAGAGGGTCCCGGAAAGCGTCAGGTTCTGGAACAGGGAGTTGCCGAGCGCGAAGCCCACGAAGCCGCAGCTGGTGGCCGCGCCGCTCTGGATCTGGAAGCTGGAGTTGAGCACCTTCAGGTCCTGTACCTGGCCGGAGACGCCGTGGAACTTGGAAACCGGCGTCATGCAGCTGAAGGCGAAGCTGCTCCTGTTTATGGTGAGGAGCTCGGTGAGGTTGTTGGCGATGCCGTAGAAGTTGGTGATGGAGTCTTTCGAGGCGAAGTCGAAGCTGGAGCCCAGAATGGTAATGGAGTACTCGGGCACGGTGGCGGCCAGGAAGGCGAAGTCGGAGCCGGCCGAGTTGGAAAGGCGCATGTTCACCTGGGTGTCAATTATGGTAACGTTCGCGAAGACGAAGAAGAACAGGCTGAAGGGCTGTCTGTTGAGGTCGAACTCGGCGTCGATGCGGATCGAGAAGGCGCTCTGGTTCACCTCTCTGAAGAGGACGTTGTCGGTTCTAGAGCAGAGGTCTCTTTTAGTCGCGTCTTCAAAAGTGAATTTTGTGCTGAACACTATTTGAGCTTTTTCTTAGAATGGCTTGTAGAACACATAGTTGTAGCACAAATCAAATTCGGCTATTGAAAATACTTGAATACAGTATACTTATGATATGATGTTCAACATTTGGTAAGAAGTGAAATATATGACACAATATTGGTTATATATTTATAAGTAAAAGAAATAGTGAATATAATTCATTCATCATTCTACTACATATGTATAGGTATAACTTGTAGGTATAACTTGTATTTCTACATTTAAATTCAAATAAAACCATATATAATGTTATTAGAAATATTTTTTTGCATTAGATTTAGTTGTATCCTAAAAATAGTACTGTCATTATTGATAAACAGACAAATTATATTTATGTTATATGATAATAATATAATATATAATAACATAAGCATTCTTTTAAAAAGTAACATTTACAAAGATATCATATATGATATGTACATATAAGACTAATATACTGTACGTATTAATTCCGTGTAGAATATTAATTTATCCTATAAATTGATGGTACAGGTATTTATGATTTACAATGTATTTGGATTTTTAAATTAAATAATATATTTAACCAACTAAAATACACTAATTATTATATAATTCGTTTATATAATATATTATATTGAGAACATGGAATTTACAATGTAAATTGTACATACATTCAGTTTCTATACATAGACTATTTATTTTTTAATACTTATCTAATAATCACAAATTAGTTGAAAGTTAGTTAACAAAATAGAATTATTAGATTTATGAGATTAATATTTGAATTATAATAGTTTTATGTAGTTTTAGTCACAAATAGTCATAAGTAATGGGGTCACGGGACCTAAGTTGCCAGAGGTAAATCTCTGTTATAATCCAATTATTCGCACATCATTGTATGTATTAACAGTTAAACTCACCTCTGAACACCATTCGTCCCATTATTTTTATTCCATCTTTTTAATCATAAAATTCGGCTACTAACCCCAAAATATTTGAGGAATTACATCGCATCAAGTTAGCATTCATTTATGTATTGTCTAGGGTTAAAGAAATACTTATTTTATAATCTCAGGCCAAACTATTTAGCGAATGTTCTTCACACAATTCTGTCTATTTTCAGATGTTAAATTTGAGATCAGATGCTTCTGAGTTGTTCAACTTTGGAGTGGAATTTGAATGACTTTGTTTTTTATATTCTGTAAATAGAAATATTTAATCAGTAGATTAGACAAAACGGTATTACCCCCAGCAGTTTAGTCCACCTTTTTTGTTAATTTTCCCTTGCCCTAATATTTAGCTGTAAATGTGCTAAATTTTTAATTTCACACCACTTTTTGAATGAAGTTAAAATCACATTTTTTACCCTGATAAATAATATCATGCAATATAAATGACAAATTGTTATATAAATTAGCTATAAATGCAAGTATCGTTCTTAAATACTACAAATTAAAATACTACAAATTATTATCTTAAAATACTACAAATTATAATTTATTGCTAGTTTGAAGCTGTTTATTTCAGCCATATTAAGTAAATATTCAATATTAAGTACATCAATATTATTAAACAGCAACGTTTAATCTATTATTTGTGATATTACAGTATATTAAGCTGGTTATATAGTAATTAGCTGGAAATATCAAGGAAAGTGAAGCGATTGAGTGATAAAAAATACAAAAATGTACTGTAATAGCAATTATTGATGATATTATAAAATATAATAATTAAGTCACAAAATTTTAGGACTTGGGTTAGGGTAATACAATATGGGTTGGGGGTAAAGCCACACAACGTTTCATTTCTAACGTAAGTTAAGGATTTCTAACGTTTTTCGCGTTACAAGCATGTTACACTTTTATTTATTTTGTGGGGATTGACGTATTATATTATTATACAAATAATATTATCACTATTTTCCCACTTCACTAAAAATACTTGTAATATTAAAAAATATTCTGCATAATTTAATATAGTTCAAATTAGATTTAATTTCTAACGTCATGTACGTTAGAGACTTTTCTACAGTATTTTCCATTTCCAACGTCTTTCTCAGTTTTCTAACGCTTATTGGTTGGCTTTAGTTGGAGTAATACCATATAATTTAGTAATACAATTAAATACTATCCATACTCATTATTCTGAAAATTTAATCTAACCATTTAATCTAACACTAATACTATATATTAATAATAAGATGAAGTATATATTATTAATACATTACAAAAGTTATTAAAAATGTTCTTTTGATTGAATTAATAGTAGATGTTTTTGAGATGTACCAAAAGAGTAAGTCGATATATGTTACTATATATTTTTGATTTATTTGGAGCTACATATAATTTCAAAGATAATAATATAATAATTTCAAAGATAATAATTTTCAAAGTTTATGCAACTTCAATTTAAACACAATAATACTTTTAACAAAATAAAATAAATATTAATACGTCCTTCCAGTTCATTAAACGAGTCCGATTGCGACGTCAACAAGTTCCGAGCACCCGATTTCCCCCCATTTGAGCTCTTTGCAGGTCGTTCCTCCCGTTTTCTCCCTGAATTTGTTCATGAGTTCCTCTTTTTTATTTGGGAACTGTTAAATTAAAGCGTAAACCGCTCCACAAAGGTTGTTAGGGGCGTGCCCTCCAGAGAATTTATTGGCCGATTTGAATATTTCGGGGTTCTCGGGAGAGGTTAGAGCTGAAATAACGGCCTAATAGCAGTTATAGTGTGTTAGTAAGAAGAATTGTGAAGGTTTGGACATACGTGATTGTAGGGCCACTAATGGTACGTGTTCGATTTCTCCATTTGAAGTGGTTGATCGCATAAAAGCAAGAGTGATTTTCAAGCTCAATTTGATTAATTTAGATAAAAAGTAAATGAATTATTATTGGATTGATTGTTAATCTAATTTGTGAATGCCTACATTTATTTATATTTATGATAGGTTGTCATGTTATGTTTTGAATTTTTGATGATTTATTTATTTCACTGGATTACATCCCCATTTGGTGCGGTGCAATATTCGAAATATTGATCGTAGCACCAATAATCCCACCCAGGTCTCATGCAATCTGTACAGCATCTACCATGATTCTTACACCAATAATTACCTTACGAAGTTAGACCTTCACTTTAATCCCAAGTGCACCTACAGACATTTCCTTCCAGAGTCGAACCTCTGATTTGACAGTTGCAAACTTTATCTCCATAAACTGCTTGATATGGACAAGTACATACGCCGTTGTTCATTGAACTTCCCTTCATTAACGATTATGAGCAGATACATTACTTGTTGCTCATGGCGGAATATTTGGGTTAGCATATACACGCCGCCTACGCTTTAACTAAAATTGAGTTTAACGGACAATCACAGGTATTTGTGGCTGTGTTATTAGTAGAATCCGTCAGAAACCTCTCGATTTAACCTACGTTAACAAAATAGAATCGTTCCATATATATGTAACCTCTCGATTTAACAGCCGAATATTTAAGAACAAGAAGGAATGACTGTTCACTTTAACCCAAATAATAATTATATTATATATTTTGTTCATTACGCAACGATATCTCCTCTAGGAGCTGTGCAATATTGAAAGAATCTGTCATAGCAATAATAATCCCACCCAGGTCTCATACAATCTGTACAGCACCTTCCTATATTTTTGCACCAGTAATTTCCTTATGAAATACCAAATGTACCGCTTTAATCCCAAGTACATCTACATACATTTCCTTCTAGAGTCGAACCTCTGATTTGACAGTTGCAAACTTTATCACCGTAAACTGCTTGATATGGACACGCGCAAACTCCATTATTCATCGTGCTTCCTTTCATAAGAGATTATGAACAAACACACTGTTTATTACTCATTACTGAGTACGTCGGCTGACAGACGCACGCAGCTTGGGATGCCACAAAAAGAGAGTATTGCGGACAGACGCAGGTGTTCGAGGCAGTATTATTAGTAGAATCCGTCGGGCAGATACAAGAGGTCTTGGAAGAATCTGGGAATGAATTAATCGTGGAGCACTTACAAACTCCGTTTATCAAAGTTGAGCCGGTTGGACAGTTACACGTGTTCGAAGTATTAGTCGCGTTGACCGCGCACTGACACACGCCGTTGACCGGGAACGCGTTCTTGGTGGCGCACTGGCAGATCCCGTTCACCAGAGTGGACCCAGTTGGGCACGTGCAGGTGTTGCTGGAGTTTGTTGCGTTGACTCCGCAAACGCATACCTTGTCTTTGATGAAGGCGTTCTTGGTGCTGCAGGAGCAGTTGTCGGCCGTCGGAACGGAACCAGCCGCGCAGTAGCAGAGCCCGGACTCTAACGTCGCGCCGGTCTTGCAGGGGCAGGAGAGGCCGGAATACGAAGCGAACTGGCTTATGCGCGGGGTGTTTTGGAAGCCCACGAAGACGAGGCCGTCGGTCGTGACCACGCCGGCGAGCTAGCTCTGCTGCACGAAGGCGCAAGAGGAGGCCGCGCCGGAGGTGACCAGGGAGTAGGTCACGTTCGAGATCCTGCACGCGCCTCTGTTCTCGAACATGAAGCCGTAGGTGTTCGCTCCAGAGAGAGTCCCGGAAAGCGTCAGGTTCTGGAACAGGGTGGTGCCCAGCGCGAGATTCACGAAGCCGCAGCTGGTGGCCGCGCCGGTCTGGATCTGGAAGCTGGAGTTGAGCACCTTCAGGTCCTGTACCTGGCCGGAGACGCCGTGGAACTTGGAAACCGGCGTCATGCAGCTGAAGGCAAAGCTGCTCCTGTTTACTGTGAGGAGCTCGGTGAGGTTGTTGGCGATGCCGTAGAAGTTGGTGATAGAATCTTTCGAGGCGAAGTCGAAGCTGGAGCCCAGGATGGTAATGGAGTACTCGGGCACGGTGGCGGCCAGGAAGGCGAAGTCGGAGCCGGCCGAGTTGGAAAGGCGCATGTTCACCTGGGTGTCAATTATGGTAACGTTCGCGAAGACGAAGAAGAACAGGCTGAAGGGCTGTCTGTTGAGGTCGAACTCGGCGTCGACGCGGATCGAGAAGGCGCTCTGGTTCACCTCTCTGAAGAGGACGTTGTCGGTTCTGGAGCAGAGGTCTCTTTTAGTCGCGTCTTCAAAAGTGAAGATACTGTCAAATACAATTTATGCTTTCTATTGAAACGGTTTATAGAACACATAGTTATAACAGAAATCAAATTCGGCTATTGAGAATACTTGAATACAGTATACTTATGATATGATGTTCAACATTTGGTTAGAAGTGAAATTTTATAATATAATATGTAAATTAATACATAATTAATTTTAAATATTGTAATGTAACCTATACTATACAATCTAACAACATAAAGGTATATGTGAAATATGTTTATATATATATATTCTCTAGAAGTATATTTTTTTGACAAACGACTTTGACTCTATCGGCTTAACTCTATAATCTAAATTTTTTTAAAGGACAATAAGAAAATATGTTGTAATATTAGTCTAAAATGAGTGTATTTCAATAATTTCTTACCAATTAAAATACACAAAAGAAAATAACTAGATTAGTCGAAATCTAGTTTTCAAAAATAGTAAATAAAAATATTTATATATATCCCCAACTTGAGAGGAAATGACAAGAAAATGTAGTTTATCAAAGAGTAGTCTATCAAAGAGAATATCGCTAAATTTCAATGAGAATTGCAAAGTTAATATAGATGATGCTACATATATTCAAAGATAAAATGCATGATGACAAGAAGTTCACTTAAATTTTAAGTTAATGCCGGTTTGAAAACAAAAAACAGAAGTAAGTTAGAAAGCTGATAAAAAGCACCAAAAATGAAGCTTGAGGACGCTCAGAAGCAGACAATCCACAAATCAAAACTTAGTTACACATAACGTTACCACAAACTAATCTCAACATCATCTCTTCTAGGATTGTCACTCTGAATAGCCTCCTCAGACAACCTAAGTTAGTTCGACACTTGAACTAATATTATTGACCTCGGAAGTTATCTTTGTAACTATCTTTGGGATGGCTGATATGAATCTTGGGACTAGTGTATCAGCGGAATTCGATCTCAAGTTAGCGAAATATCTATTGGAGTACTCAACATTGTTATCTTTATATTATAATATACGTGTATATTATATTTTAATATTTAAACTTAAATAATATATATAACTTTTATAAAACCCTATCAGATTAAATAATATTTTCATTTTCATAATTGAAAATTCTTATATGATAATTAATTTTGATCAAATAAATACTATTAATTGAAACCTATCTGATTTAAGGCTTTTCATTTTGAATACTCATTTTGTTAATTATCTCTATTAGCACTATTTTATATATTCCATTGAAATTATATTCCATTGATATCAATTGGATTACATAAAATCCTATCAGATTTATTAATGTTTTCCATAATTAACAAAACTAACTGTAAGCAAACTGACTTATGAGCGGGGTGTTGGAGAAGCCCACGAAGACGAGGCCGTCGGTCGTGACCGCGCCGGCGAGCTCAGGAAAGGGGTTCTCTGGGGATTGTGAACGGTCGAACTTCCGATTCTTATATATTTCAATTTTTCTTTAATATTTACCCACCCTTATTTTATTCATATATAATAATTATATTTGGGAGATCTCCACCTCTTGTCTTTTCATTAATGGATCAGATGCAACTTTCTGACTCTGACTTTGAAGTTATAAGTCCAGTTTCTAATCAATCCATAATTTAAGTATCTCGAAATGTTCATTAAAACCCATTGTTCGCAAGGTATTAACCCAAAGCAGGGCCAATAAGTATTAAATGCGAACGGAAGTACGTTAACCCACATGTTAACAAATTTACGGTGCAATAAATTTAAGCGCTGGTATTTGATGATATCCCATCAGGTTATATACAAAAAAACGTTGTCATTTCTGAAGAAATGCTGGAAGTACTTTTATTTGAGAGTAAAGCGAAGGCTGTTGAAGTATTGATGGCTAAAACAACAATTAGAAACAAAATGACAGACGATTATCAATTTGCTTGTTGTTTTAATGATTTGCACAACATGGACTCTAAACCGAAGGAGAATCCCAAGGATACTGGCGAACTTGAACTAAACGAGATTATAAGCATATTTGAAGCGGAATAAAATGAATTGTCATTTTAAAATGATTAGGATTAATTTGTAACACGAAAAATCAAAAGTTTTAAAAACGAGTGTAAAAGATCAGCATCAGTCATTCAAATCAAAGGATCCACCATTAACAAAAGTAAATTTCGCTATTGTGAAGAACACCGACTAGATGTAAATTTACTGAGAAATAAACTAAATTATTGCTTACTTTTCAAAGTGGGTACTCATATGACCAATTTGATGCATTTTGGACATTCAATAAACAGAATTTCACCTAATCTAAATAGTAAGTACAAACTAAATTACATTAAATGTATGAAGATAATGTTGAATAAGCTGAATAGTTATATTAGTTCGCTCTAAAACACAATTTGAATTATTAGCACTTTTGTAATCAAGCAACATCATTTCAACACCATTTTGCATTTTGTAATGAAAATGCGAAATAATTTTTTAATAACGAAGCATTACAAGCTTAAATAGACTGGACATTCTTCAAAATAAACTAAAGGCAAATGGTATGTGTGTAACTTCTCAGCTCCAGCAGTTTTTCGAAATTGGGAGTAGTCGTGGCCTATTACATTGTGGTTAAAAACTAAAAGGCAACGTAAGGCGAATGCGACCAGAATACAGAATTATCCCTTGCTTACTTTGCTTCTCAGCTAGAATTTAATCATATATAGACCTTTTTAAGTGATAGTGGAGTGGTTTATGTTAATAATAAGCTAAAAGACTGCTTGAATTAAAATTTGAGAAAATTGAATAAAAAAGAATTTGAAGGAAGAGCTGGTCGTTGTGGATATCATAGCTGGACAAACTTAAAACCTGGAATTATTCCACTTAAATATAGAGATGATAACCGTGATATCAAATTTGAAATGTAAATAGCATATTTTGATTGGTTATCAGCTGCATTTGAAGTAGAAAAGGTACATTATTTCAAAGTATTAGAGAATTTATTTGCTCAAGCTGGTCTCGCCAATAAATAGCCATATTCAGCTAAATTAGACGCATTAAAAAAGGACGAATAACATTATTGTATTCTGTATCGTCCGATGAAATTTTAGGGGCCACTAATTCAAACAACTCAAATTGGAGAATCTCTTAATTACTCCAGACTTAAAAAAACTATTAAATAGCCGCTCTGGATTGTTCGATATGGTTGTTGCCTTAAGTTGTACAGATTCAAGTTTTCAGGATACTATTTAAAACCATTTTTAAAAGAATTCATATCATTCGAATTCAGATGTATTATTTGGTTGTGTATTAAAAGCAAATGAACTCGTAGAAATCACTATTAAAACAGCTCCAAAACGTTATAATATTAAAATAATTAAGCAGAAAGAGTAAAAACAAAAACTATAAATCTCACTAAAAGCAAATAAAAAGCTCATAATTCCACATTTATATGATTTGTAGTAGTGGTAGGAAATAGTAGATCTAGCCAGTTAATTTATATCTAATTCTAATTTATTTCACGATTAAGAATTTATGACCTAATATAATGAACGCTTGGAATAAATTCGATGCCCATGTGCATATAGAGTTTAATGTGGTTTGTCATGTTGTCACGAAATGATCATTTTATCTCATCTGGATGCTTTAAAGAACAAATATTTAATAACTTCATTGATTAGAGTGGAATATTCTCAATAATACTTAAATGAAAAATTATAATTGTATTTTTAAGCCCGTGAATTTTATACATTGCATAGTTACGGATCTTAAAATCATAATTCACAATTAATGATGCCAATTAGACCAAAGACGTTTTAAAGCAAAAATCGACTTGAAATGATAACGTATATAAAAACTGAGTTGAATCCAAATGATTATGATGATGATGAAGAATTAACCAAGTTATGTGAAACAATAAATATAATTAATAAAAAATATTTATTCAAAATAACCACTCCATCGAGAATTATCAGAGGCTCCAGAAAAAGAAATAAAGGTAAATAATGAAGAAAAGACTGAGAATAGTTGTATTTGTTCATAATATAAATCCGCACAAAGTCCAACGAACCCCTTCCTTCGGCGAGCTAGCTCTGCTGCACGAAGGCGCAAGAGGAGGCCGCGCCGGAGGTGACCAGGGAGTAGGTCACGTTCGAGATCCTGCACGCGCCTCTGTTCTCGAACATGAAGCCGTAGGTGTTCGCTCCAGAGAGAGTCCCGGAAAGCGTCAGGTTCTGGAACAGGGTGGTGCCCAGCGCGAGATTCACGAAGCCGCAGCTGGTGGCCGCGCCGCTCTGGATCTGGAAGCTGGAGTTGAGCACCTTCAGGTCTTGGACCTGGCCGGAGACGCCGTGGAACTTGGAAACCGGCGTCATGCAGCTGAAGGCGAAGCTGCTCCTGTTTATGGTGAGGAGCTCGGTGAGGTTGTTGGCGATGCCGTAGAAGTTGGTGATGGAGTCTTTCGAGGCGAAGTCGAAGCTGGAGCCCAGGATGGTAATGGAGTACTCGGGCACGGTGGCGGCCAGGAAGGCGAAGTCGGAGCCGGCCGAGTTGGAAAGGCGCATGTTCACCTGGGTGTCAATTATGGTAACGTTCGCGAAGACGAAGAAGAACAGGCTGAAGGGCTGTCTGTTGAGGTCGAACTCGGCGTCGATGCGGATCGAGAAGGCGCTCTGGTTCACCTCTCTGAAGAGGACGTTGTCGGTTCTGGAGCAGAGGTCTCTTTTAGTCGCGTCTTCAAAAGTGAAGATACTGTCAAATACAATTTATGCTTTCTATTGAAACGGTTTATAGAACACATAGTTATAACAGAAATCAAATTCGGCTATTGAGAATACTTGAATACAGTATACTTATGATATGATGTTCAACATTTGGTTAGAAGTGAAATTTTATAATATAATATGTAAATTAATACATAATTAATTTTAAATATTGTAATGTAACCTATACTATACAATCTAACAACATAAAGGTATATGTGAAATATGTTTATATATATATTCTCTAGAAGTATATTTTTTTGACAAACGACTTTGACTCTATCGGCTTAACTCTATAATCTAAATTTTTTTAAAGGACAATAAGAAAATATGTTGTAATATTAGTCTAAAATGAGTGTATTTCAATAATTTCTTACCAATTAAAATACACAAAAGAAAATAACTAGATTAGTCGAAATCTAGTTTTCAAAAATAGTAAATAAAAATATTTATATATATCCCCAACTTGAGAGGAAATGACAAGAAAATGTAGTTTATCAAAGAGTAGTCTATCAAAGAGAATATCGCTAAATTTCAATGAGAATTGCAAAGTTAATATAGATGATGCTACATATATTCAAAGATAAAATGCATGATGACAAGAAGTTCACTTAAATTTTAAGTTAATGCCGGTTTGAAAACAAAAAACAGAAGTAAGTTAGAAAGCTGATAAAAAGCACCAAAAATGAAGCTTGAGGACGCTCAGAAGCAGACAATCCACAAATCAAAACTTAGTTACACATAACGTTACCACAAACTAATCTCAACATCATCTCTTCTAGGATTGTCACTCTGAATAGCCTCCTCAGACAACCTAAGTTAGTTCGACACTTGAACTAATATTATTGACCTCGGAAGTTATCTTTGTAACTATCTTTGGGATGGCTGATATGAATCTTGGGACTAGTGTATCAGCGGAATTCGATCTCAAGTTAGCGAAATATCTATTGGAGTACTCAACATTGTTATCTTTATATTATAATATACGTGTATATTATATTTTAATATTTAAACTTAAATAATATATATAACTTTTATAAAACCCTATCAGATTAAATAATATTTTCATTTTCATAATTGAAAATTCTTATATGATAATTAATTTTGATCAAATAAATACTATTAATTGAAACCTATCTGATTTAAGGCTTTTCATTTTGAATACTCATTTTGTTAATTATCTCTATTAGCACTATTTTATATATTCCATTGAAATTATATTCCATTGATACCAACTGGATTACATAAAATCCTATCAGATTTATTAATGTTTTCCATAATTAACAAAACTAACTGTAATTTTATCTTATGAATAAAAATAATGTTTTTCATTTCACACTTCAATTATGATCTCCGTAATTATAACCACACAGTATCAAGCGTTTTCAATATCAGAATTTTCATTCTGCTATAATTACGTGTATGACTCACCATTTTAAGAAAGTTTGAGTTTAAATTTGTCAACAACTTTTACTTTTGATGTAACGACTCGTTCGAGCTGTACAGAAACTCAAAATGTAATCTTTCGTCAAGTTAGCAACCCTGTTGTCAATCTTCAACTATAACTTGACGTTGATACTCAACAAACTTCTTTTGCCATATTTTTCTACATCTTTAAGAACGTTGAGATCTAGAACTCAGTGATCAATTTGAACTTAAAAAATGGTTCCAATCAGAACGCGAGTCTTTTGGTGCACACTTAACCAGAATTCACTATTAGCGTTTTCTCAACTGTCTACAACATAAAGACTGATTCTTCAAACTTTAATAACATTTACGGGATCTCAAGAGTTCTTGATCAAAAGTTATCATTGAACTAAAGCTAATTCACATTTACTTTAAGTTCTGGAGTAAACAACTTTTTCGGGCTCTGCTATCAAGCTGAACAGGTTTCAATTGAAAACTGTACTTTCAACTTGAATGTAAACGCTACCATCGCAACAGGATTATTGTATGTAAGTGTTGGTTCCGTTTTAATTAATAATATTTCAATGAATGGTCAGCTATTAGGATCTTATACTTATGGCATCATTTACCAAGCAAAAGCATAAGTATCAATGAACCAAATTTAGTATACCATATAGACTAATGGTTCAACTTAGAACTGCGGTTTCATCCAAATAACTACCGATTCAGCTGCTGTGTCAGCAATGAATATTAACTTCGTAGGTTTCTCATTTTATCCAAGCGAACCAACTAATTATGGACCTGGATTAACTTGTCCATGTATTCCTGGAGCGAATCTTGTAAACGGACTTTGCAACTGTTCATAAGGATCCTAATTGACTGATGGTGTTTGCCTGTGTACACCTGGTTCAACTTTGAGTGAAAATATATGCAAATGCACAATTGGAGCAACGATGGACATCAGCGGAAAATGTGTTTGTACTTAAGGAGCCACATTATAATCTGGAGTGTGTGTCTGTACTCCTGGTGCTACTCTAATTTAAGGACTTTGTGTATGTACTACGAACGCTATATTGTCTGGAGAGTTATGTGTGTGTCAGCCAACGAATTCGGCTCTTTCTGGTGGTATTTGCGTGTGTAAACCATTGTATTCAACAATGTAAGGAAATAAATGTATTTGTACTCCAGATTACAGCTCAATGGATAATGGAGTATGCAAATGTACTCCAACAGATTCATTCATGACTAATGGTGTTTGCTAGTGTCCAGTAAACTCTTAAATTTCTTCAACGTAATGTATTTGTTTACCTCAATATTCAGCGATGAAATCTGGATAGTGTACTTGTTCTCCTTAATATTCATTAATGGATGGAAATAACTGTAAATGTACTCCATCATATTCTACGATGTAAAATGGAATTTGTACTTGCCCTGCTGGTTCATCATTCTCTAATGGTGTATGTATATGCACAGCATATGGATCTATCATGTCTAACGGCGTTTGTGTTTGTCCAGCTGGAGCTTCACTACAAGGAAATACTTGCGTATGTACAGTAACAGGTTCTGAACTACAAAATAACGATAACATTTTCCAGTGTGTTTGTGTAAAAGATTACGCGTCCGCATTTTTAATTTGGAATGGTGGTAATTATTGGTGTCATGATAGGAAAATGTGTTGCTCTACGAGAGATGCAGGCCCTTCATATCGTTGTTCAGACAAAGACATTTATTGGGATGGTTGCAAATAATATACTAACTAAATAACTGATTGACTTAACTTAATTTATCTTTATTATGAACAAATTTACAATCTAAAAATATTTAATAGAAAATTAAAATTAAATTTAAAAATAGTCGTTGTTTAATAAGTTTCATTTTTTAACTAAGTTAATCGCGATATCAACTAGATCCGAACAACTGGTTTTACCCCCTTTGAGTTGCTTACAAGTTAATCCACCAGTGACTTTTTCAAAGTTTTCAATTATTTCTTTTTCAAATTCCGGTTTGAGTTTTATTGCTGCGTAAACCGCTCCGCACATTCCTTTTGGGGCGTTTCCAGAAGCATATTTTGGTCCGGCTCTAAATATCTCTGGATTTTAGGGCGAAGTCATCGCGCAAACTACCGCCTGGTAGCAATTCTAGTTGTGTTAGTAATATTTATATTTTTAATCATTTTTAAGTGATTTAGGGTATTTTTAGTACATACGTGATCATGAGGCCACTAGTGATAAGTGTTTGTTGGTTCCATTGAAGTGGTTGAACTAAACTATTAAAATACTTAAATATTTAATAAATTAATGTTTGTAATTTTAGTTTAACTTTAATATCAACTAATTTATAAGGGGTCTTAATCTCAATTCATATATGAAGGTATCATACTCATGGTTTATAGAGGTACCTATATAAGTACCTACTTATATGGGTACCTAACGTTATGTACGTTAGAAATTCAATCATTATTTACACTATATTTTAATAATCAATATAAATCAACTTTACAATTATACCGTATTATAGTAATTACACTTATTTAAATGGATAAATTTCTTCAATTAAAGCTTTAAACGCTTCTACTTGTTTTACAACTATATATTATCTTTCTACGTTAAATTTTAGCGCTATAGACAAAATATTGTATAACATTAAATGTTTGAATTACTCCTTGATATCATTTTTAGGCATATAGAATATTTATATATATTACCTCTTTCTTTTCAAATATTTTAAGTGAAGTGGAAATACATGTATATTATTATTTGTATAATACTATAATACGTCAATCCTCAAAATAAATAAAAATGTAACGTCTACATACATGTGCTTGTAACGTCTGTTTTAACACAAAAAACGTACGTTAGAAATGAAACGTTGGGTGGCTTTAGTGTAATGCAGTATAATATTTATGATATTTAATTTTAATTATTTTTATTTGGTCTTATGCATTTCCGTTTGAAATATTAAACGATTAAAACAATAAACGATAAAACTGGTTCTAACTCATTTTCATTTCGCGAGTTTCACGGCCAGGTCAACGAGTTCGGAGCATTTCTTCACCCCTCCTTTCAACCGCGAACAGGTTCATTAGTTTTAGATACACGCCTATGTACGTTAGGCGCTCATCTGCAGTCAAGGCAACCAACGACTCGGGTACAAACATCCAGGGGCGTAACGCGGCTGCTTCATGCAAGCAGATCTGTATGGAAACCGTATGAACCCATCATCGATCACACTAAACAAAGCTGGTATTCCAGCAATGCCTCTTCAGCTCTAACGTTGACCGTCGAGCTTAATCGTTAAATAAAACAACATTATTGTGTAATTCTAGTTTAATTTCTTGTTTAACTTTAAAGATAGTTTAGAAAGTTTAACATAACAATATTAGCTTAACAATAAATAGAGACTAACTCGTTCACTTTGCGAGTTTTACAGCCAGATCTACAAGTTCGGAGCAGCTCTTAGCCCCTCCTCTTAAATGTGAACAGGTGAAGTCGCCCGTTTCGTCGATGAAGTTCTTGAGGATTTCGGCCTTTTTGTCCGGGTTTTACTCCATCGCGCCATAGAGCGCACCGCACATGCCCATCGGGGCCTTGCCTCCGCCCATTAGCGGACCGAGCTCATTAATTAATGGGTTTTAAGGTGTGGTCAACGCGGAAACGACCGACTAAAAGCAGTTATAGTGTGTTAGAATCAATTTTTCTTAAGAATTTATAACATACGTGATTGTAGGGCTCCTAATGAAAAGTTAAACTCATAATGAAGTGGTTGATCAATAAATATTGTTATAATTATGGTTATTTCTTTGAATATATAATATTTAGAGAATATTCGTAACGTTTCATTTTTGAAAATATATAATAGAAAAAAAAGTAAAGATATAATTTACGGTGTTATTTAACTATTTTTATCTTTATTTTTTATCATTTTTTAACTTGTATTCTATGTGTCTTATCTCCTAACGTATCTTATGTCCTAACATCACTTCGATTTCTTCCTGAATACGTAGAATTGAATCAGAACGCAGACATTTGCAAGTATTGGGAGCACCTGCACCAGCAGGAACCCGACCTGCTTTGCCAAATTATTATAGTACACAATGTCCAGAATGATGCTCACCGTTTGCAATATTCCTCCTAGTAAAAAAGTTGAAAACATCACAAACGAGAGCTCCTCCATTTGTTTTGTCTTGTGATTTTTAATTATCTGGGCGAGGAACGCGGTTGCGATGAACGGAACTGAGACGTAGCTCAGAACAGTCCCCGTTATCCTCAGTGTTTTATTCTCTTGTGTCCTCGAGTAGCAAAGCTGAAACTCATTTGGAAACAGTTTAAGGTGCTTTGAGCGCTGTACCCCGTAAATTCCGCACAACTCAATCAAAAGGGAGACTATAATAAAATATATTGTGCCCTCAAGTTTGTTAACGGTGGTTTGAGCGTTAACCCTTTTCGTGCTGTTCCGGTAGTAAAATATTTAAATTGCAAGGTAAGAATCCTGAACTAGGTACACGAACTGCAGAATAAACTGCGTTATCATCGCCTTCAGCATGAAGAGGGAAACAATCCCGACCACATCGCAAATAAGGAAGGAATACACATAAACGGGCGTTAACCCCTCCGTAGTCTTCATTATGAAATTTAAACGAATCTAGGGATACTAGGCTATGAACTAAATTACTATCGAAACCCAACTTATTATAAACGCAACCAAATTCAACTTATCGTACACACACGCACCAAATAACGCAGCAATAAACAGATTGTAATTTTGCTACGTACAAGTACAAATCATTTATTGAAGTGGTCGTTTATTTTAGAATGTTATCTCCATATTAGTTTAACTTCACTCCATGCAATAATGAAATAATTAATTGAATATTAATGAACACCTACTTAGCACATCGAAAACTTATTTTTGATTTCACTAGACAACATCTCCATTAGGTGCGGTGCAATATTAGAAATATTGATCGTAACACCAATAATCCCATCCAGACCTCATGCAATCTGTACAGCACCTTCCTAAATTTTTGCACCAGTAATTTCCTTAAGATACTAGACCCCCACTTTAATCCCAAGTACATCTACATACATTTCCTTCTAGAGTCGAACCTCTGATTTGACAGTTGCAAACTTTATCACCGTAAACTGCTTGATATGGACACGCGCAAACTCCATTATTCATCGTGCTTCCTTTCATAAGAGATTATGAACAAACACACTGTTTATTACTCATTACTGAGTACGTCGGCTGACAGACGCACGCAGCTTGGGATGCCACAAAAAGAGAGTATTGCGGACAGACGCAGGTGTTCGAGGCAGTATTATTAGTAGAATCCGTCGGGCAGATACAAGAGGTCTTGGAAGAATCTGGGAATGAATTAATCGTGGAGCACTAACAAACTCCGTTTATCAAAGTAGAGCCTGACGGGCAGTTGCACGTGTTCGACGTATTAGTCGCGTTGATCGCGCACTGACACACTCCGTTGACCGGGAACGCGTTCTTGGTGGCGCACTGGCAGATCCCGTTAACCAGAGTGGACCCAGTTGGGCACGTGCAGGTGTTGCTGGAGTTGGTGGCGTTGACTCCGCAAACGCACGCCTTGTTGCTGATGAAGGCGTTCTTGGTGCTGCAGGAGCAGTTGTTGGCCGTCGGAACGGAACCGGCCGCGCAGTAGCAGAGCCCGGACTCTAAAGTCGCGCCGGTCTAGCAGGGGCAGGAGAGGCCGGAGTACGATGAAAACTGGCTTATGAGCGGGGTGTTGGAGAAGCCCACGAAGACGAGGCCGTCGGTCGTGACCACGCCGGCGAGCTAGCTCTGCTGCACGAAGGCGCAAGAGGAGGCAGAGCCGGAGGTGACCAGGGAGTAGGTCACGTTCGAGATCCTGCACGCGCCTCTGTTCTCGAACATGAAGCCGTAAGTGTTCGCTCCAGAGAGAGCCCCGGAAAGCGTCAGGTTCTGGAACAGGGTGGTGCCCAGAGCGAGGTTAACGAAGCCGCAGCTGGTGGCCGCGCCGCTCTGGATCTGGAAGCTGGAGTTGAGCACCTTCAGGTCCTGTACCTGGCCGGAGACGCCGTGGAACTTGGAGACAGGCGTCATGCAGCTGAAGGCGAAGCTGCTCCTGTTTACGGTGAGGAGCTCGGTGAGGTTGTTGGCGATGCCATAGAAGTTGGAAAGTGAGTCCTTCGAGGCGAAGTCGAAGCTGGAGCCCAGGATGGAAATGGAGTACTCGGGCACGGTGGCGGCCAGGAAGGCGAAGTCGGAGCCGGCCGAGTTGGAAAGGCGCATGTTCACCTGGGTGTCAACTATGGTTACGTTCGCGAAGACGAAGAAGAACAGGCTGAAGGGCTGTCTGTTGAGGTCGAACTCGGCGTCGATGCGGATCGAGAAGGCGCTCTGGTTCACCTCTCTGAAGAGGACGTTGTCGGTTCTGGAACAAAGGTCTCTTTTAGTCGCGTCTTCAAAAGTGAAGATACTATCAAATACAATTTATGCTTTCTATTGAAACGGTTTATAGAACACATAATTGTAGCAGAAATCAAATTCAGCTTAAGTAAATGTTTGAAATTATGTTAATTGGTTTAGTAAATTAATCATAAAAGTGTTTTAAAGAAGTGAAAATAATCTGTCAACAAATTCTCATATATTTATACCAACAAAATAATATTTAAACATTTTAATAATTCTCAAAATATTTTTAATAAAATATTAAACATTTAAAATCTAGTATATTCATCATTTTCCTTAGAATTATACAGATTATACCTCACAGATTATATTTACATGTCACAGATTATATTTTTAGCCGCTGATACACTTCAGTCCCAAGATTCATACCAGCCATCCCAAAGATTGTTACAAAGATAACTTCTGAGGTCAATAATGTTAGTTCAAGTGTCGAACTAACTTAGGTTGTCTGAGGAGGCTATTCAGAGTGGCAATCCTAGAAGATGAGGTATGATGTTGAGATTAGTTTGAGATAGCACATGGTAACGTTATTGTGTAACTAAGTGTGGATTTGCGGATTAACTTAGGATGGAGACTGTGTAAGTTTGGATTTGTGGATTGTCATGGTTTATGAGATGAAGATGGAATGATTGAATTGAGCCTTAGTACTGATGATAAGGTTACAGTTAAGTGAGTCATTTTATTTTTATTGAATGTACAATTATTGTAAGTATGATAAGTGAATATGTTGTTTTCTGAAAAATTAGAGTACATATATAGCTCATAATTCCATATTACTTTTACTGGACCAAAGCTCAATTCAATCAACGAACACATCTATATAAAACATTATAAAATATTAACCTACGTTAACAAAATAGAATCGTTCCATATATATGTAACCTCTCGATTTAACAGCCGAATATTTAAGAACAAGAAGGAATGACTGTTCACTTTAACCCAAATAATAATTATATTATATATTTTGTTCATTACGCAACGATATCTCCTCTAGGAGCTGTGCAATATTGAAAGAATCTGTCATAGCAATAATAATCCCACCCAGGTCTCATACAATCTGTACAGCACCTTCCTATATTTTTGCACCAGTAATTTCCTTATGAAATACCAAATGTACCGCTTTAATCCCAAGTACATCTACATACATTTCCTTCTAGAGTCGAACCTCTGATTTGACAGTTGCAAACTTTATCACCGTAAACTGCTTGATATGGACACGCGCAAACTCCATTATTCATCGTGCTTCCTTTCATAAGAGATTATGAACAAACACACTGTTTATTACTCATTACTGAGTACGTCGGCTGACAGACGCACGCAGCTTGGGATGCCACAAAAAGAGAGTATTGCGGACAGACGCAGGTGTTCGAGGCAGTATTATTAGTAGAATCCGTCGGGCAGATACAAGAGGTCTTGGAAGAATCTGGGAATGAATTAATCGTGGAGCACTAACAAACTCCGTTTATCAAAGTAGAGCCTGACGGGCAGTTGCACGTGTTCGACGTATTAGTCGCGTTGATCGCGCACTGACACACTCCGTTGACCGGGAACGCGTTCTTGGTGGCGCACTGGCAGATCCCGTTAACCAGAGTGGACCCAGTTGGGCACGTGCAGGTGTTGCTGGAGTTGGTGGCGTTGACTCCGCAAACGCACGCCTTGTTGCTGATGAAGGCGTTCTTGGTGCTGCAGGAGCAGTTGTTGGCCGTCGGAACGGAACCGGCCGCGCAGTAGCAGAGCCCGGACTCTAAAGTCGCGCCGGTCTTGCAGGGGCAGGAGAGGCTGGAGTACGATGAAAACTGGCTTATGAGCGGGGTGTTGGAGAAGCCCACGAAGACGAGGCCGTCGGTCGTGACCACGCCGGCGAGCTAGCTCTGCTGCACGAAGGCGCAAGAGGAGGCCGCGCCGGAGGTGACCAGGGAGTAAGTCACGTTCGAGATCCTGCACGCGCCTCTGTTCTCGAACATGAAGCCGTAAGTGTTCGCTCCAGAGAGAGCCCCGGAAAGCGTCAGGTTCTGGAACAGGGTGGTGCCCAGAGCGAGGTTCACGAAGCCGCAGCTGGTGGCCGCGCCGCTCTGGATCTGGAAGCTGGAGTTGAGCACCTTCAGGTCCTGTACCTGGCCGGAGACGCCGTGGAACTTGGAGACAGGCGTCATGCAGCTGAAGGCGAAGCTGCTCCTGTTTACGGTGAGGAGCTCGGTGAGGTTGTTGGCGATGCCATAGAAGTTGGAAAGTGAGTCCTTCGAGGCGAAGTCGAAGCTGGAGCCCAGGATGGAAATGGAGTACTCGGGCACGGTGGCGGCCAGGAAGGCGAAGTCGGAGCCGGCCGAGTTGGAAAGGCGCATGTTCACCTGGGTGTCAACTATGGTTACGTTCGCGAAGACGAAGAAGAACAGGCTGAAGGGCTGTCTGTTGAGGTCGAACTCGGCGTCGATGCGGATCGAGAAGGCGCTCTGGTTCACCTCTCTGAAGAGGACGTTGTCGGTTCTGGAGCAGAGGTCTCTAGTGGCTGATTCCTAAAATGCAAAAGTGTCGTTAAGCTCTAAGTGCAGCTTCTCTTGAAACGGCGAGAAGAATGCGAAGTTGTAGCAGAAATTGAATTCGGCCATAGAAAAGGTTTGAAGATATGTTAGTTAGTTAAGTAAACTATACATTAGGGATGTAATGAAGTGGAAATAATTCGTGGTAGATTGCTTATATTTACACATTGTAATAATTTATTTAACAGTTTAATAAAATTATGATAGTATTTTTAGAATAAATTTAGAATACAGATACGTAATCTTTATTAATCAAAAAATCATATCCAATAAAAATATTATATAGATTATAACTGATGAAAATTAAATAATACAGTAGAATGTAAACTTCATCAACAACTTTAAAGTTTAATAATTATTTTTGTAAAATATATTAAATGGATAATAAAAAATTAACTAGATGTAGTGTGCAACATAAAACATTGTTTTAAAAATAAAGAAATAAATTGGAGTACTTTAATCAAAAATAGTAATAATTTGTGAACCAATTTATAAAAATAAATCATTTATAAGAGGGTTAGGAAGCTTTTTTGGATGCACCCTAATAAATGAAAAGGGGCCCTATTATATTTGTGGATTTCTGTTGTATGTATCATCAAGATAACGTTATATAAGATAACTTTAATTTAATACATTTGTATATATTTGTACTAATACCAATTCTTTCAATATTATAATATATTTCATCATTCGGCGACGATATCTCCTTTGGGTGCTGTGCAATATTGAAAATACTTGTCGTAACACCAATAATCCCACCCGAGCCTCTTTATATCAGTGCAACATCTCATATGATTTTTGCACCAGAAGTTTCCTTAAAAGCCGGCAGATCCGCTTTGATCCCATGTACACTTGCACACGTTTCCCTCCAGAGTCGATCCTCTAATCTAGCAGTTACAAACCTTATCTCCGTAAACGGCTTGATACGGGCATTTGCAGACTCCGTTAACGTTCTAGCTTCCCTTCATCAGAGATTGAGAGCAAGTGCACTGTTTCGCGCTCATCACCATGTAAGCCGACTGGCAAACACAAGCAGCTTGGGCGGCCACAACAACTGAATACTGCGGGCACTCGCAAACGTTCGTGGCTGAGTTATTAGTCGCGTCCGCTGGACAGACGCACGCCGTTCTGGTTGAATCAGGGAAGGAGTTCGCTGTAGAGCAGACGCAAACGTCGTTAATTAGTTTTGCACCGGTTGGACAGGTGCACGTGTTTGAGACGTTCGTGGAGTTTACGGGGCACTCACAAGAGGTTCCGGCCAAATAGGAGAATTTAGTGAAGCATTAGCACGCCCCGTTGACTGGAGCCTATTGGAGATTTGAGCACTTGCACACGCCAGTGATGAGAGCGGAACCTGTCGGACAAATGCACGAATTGCTTATGTTGGTTGCATTCACGCCACAAGCACATGCTTCATTTTTAATGAATGCATTCGGAGTAGTGCATTTACAAACATTCTGATCTGGAACGGAGCCTGTCGCACAATGGCAAAGGCCACTTTTAAGCTTTGAATCTGGCATACAGGGGCATTGTCCAGAATAGGAACTCAACACGCCAATTGATTAGAAATCGTCCAAGCCCGTAAAAGAAATATTAAATGTCGTTACAGCTCCAATCCCAGTATTAAACTGAACAAATCCACAATTTAATGAAGAACCAGATGTAAATAATGAATAGGTCACATTCAAAATTTTACAAGCTCCTCTATTTTCAAATATGAAACCAAAAGTGTTCTATCCTTACATAGACCCAGTAATACTTAAATTTATAAAAGAAGACTAACCTAAAACAAGCAGAGTAATACCACAATTAATTGACGCTTTTGATTTTACAACAATACTTGAATTTGTCATAATCAAATCTTGAATCTAATTTGATATACCAAAGAAATTATCAGCTTAATCTAATAAGAAAGTAAAGCTGCTCCTGTTTATGGTGAGGAGCTCGGTGAGGTTGTTGGCGATGCCGTAGAAGTTGGAAAGCGAGTCTTTCGAGGCGAAGTCGAAGCTGGAGCCCAGGATGGAAATGGAGTACTCGGGCACGGTGGCGGCCAGGAAGGCGAAGTCGGAGCCGGCCGAGTTGGAAAGGCGCATGTTCACCTGGGTGTCAACTATCGTTACGTTCGCGAAGACGAAGAAGAACAGGCTGAAGGGCTGTCTGTTGAGGTCGAACTCGGCGTCGATGCGGATCGAGAAGGCGCTCTGGTTCACCTCTCTGAAGAGGACGTTGTCGGTTCTGGAGCAGAGGTCTCTTGTAGAAACTTCTTCAAATGTTATTGTTTTATCAAAGACCAATTGTAGCTTTTCTTGGAACGGTTTATAAAAGACGTAATTATAGCAGAAGTCAAATTCTGAAATAGCAAATAATTAAAATTGAGTAAGTTCATTAAGTAAAGTAAGCATTAAATCAATTGTAAGAAGTGGAAAAATTTATCGCATATGTACACTTATCAATGTTATATAAATTAAAACCAAAATCAAGTTAGTATTTTAAAATTTTAATAATTCTCTATTTGTAAATTAATAAATAATAATAGAATAATGAAAATCTATAAATATAAATGAAGCACCATTCTGATATACGTGAACTAATATTTATAAATCTTAATTACAATGTTTTATTTTTTGTTGTTATAAATGTAATTGCGTTTAATATTTTAATTGAACAACTGTTTTAGTAAGTATGCGGTAGAAGATTAATTGAGTTGAGAGGTTTATTTTATGTTATTAATTTTGTTGAAACGAAATAATGTTAAGCTTGTCAGTATTTCCACTTCGCACCTAACAAAAATAATGCCAACAATGAATGAAAGCATCTATGAAACCCATACATAATTATTTACTCCATAATTCTATAATAACATTAAAACTTTGACAGAAGTAAGAAAAATGTAGAAATATGGAGGGCATTCTAGATTAACTAAATCAGAATTCGATAAATACTTAATGATACTATTTACAATGATGATATCAGGTAAAGAGCGAGGATCTGTCAAAGATAATTGGTCTAAGAACACTAAAATACGCAATTAGTTTATAGCTGATGAAGTTGGAATGTCTTGCAGAGAATGGGAGGAAATACATTCTAATGTCTGTTATGGTCATATTAAATTGTTATTAGATTAACCTGAAGAAGAAATCGATAATTTAGAAGAAATCGACAAATTTAGACGGTATAGAATCTGATGAAGAAGAATCTGAAAATTCTGACTATGAATATGACGAAGATGATCTAGAAGAACTAAATAAAATATTTAATGATCATGAAGAAGAAGTTTTGAGCTAAAATAAACCTGGTAATGCAAAAAGTAGAAAACTTTAACCATGATATATACAAAATCAAAATTTGTGAAATAACCCTGTTAATTGTAAGAATTTGTAAGTTCTCGTGGTATTCCCAGAGAACAACCTGAAATAGTTCGTTACTACAATAATAATTATAAAGGAGTTGATTATAGACCAACTTACAAAAAATATTAAGTTTCCAGGACGATGTACTCGTTGGACCACAAGGATGTTTATTTATTTTATGTAAGTAATATTAGTTAATGGGTTTTCATTGATGAAATTATTGCATCCAGAATATAAAGAAATTAAAATAACGGATTATATTGAAAGCATAATTGATTAAATGAAAATAAATCTAACAAAATATGAAATTAAAGCTACACCACGAAAAATTGAAGGTTGTAACCAACCAGTAAGCCCAATTAAAGAACCAGTAATAGAAGCATATAAACACTATCATGTATATACAAAAGTAAGTGCGTAATGTGTCGGCTGCAAATAATGTAATAGCAGATATGTGTGTTCGTGCAAAGGATATCATTTGTGTCCAGAGTGTTATAAAACGCATATTAGTGAATAAAATGACATGAGAGGGTACACACACATTTATAAAAAATGAATAAAGTGATTTAAAATACGAATAATATGTTTTAATATATATTGAACACAAAAATAGTAATTTACCTATTAAATGGTTGAAGTCGTTTTCGAGAATTTTGTTAATTATTTGCGAAGTGGAAATACTGACAAGCTTAACATTATTTCGTTTCAACAAAATTAATAACATAAAATAAACCTCTCAACTCAATTAATCTTCTACCGCATACTTACTAAAACAGTTGTTCAATTAAAATGTACTTTAGTTCTGATAATTTATTCTTTCAAATTTTATATTAATAATATTATGACGCATTTATTAATTACTAATGGAGACATGAATTCTGAACAATACATATATATAGATATTGAATCTCGGGTTGCTTTCTAAATCAAAATACTTGTACATGTATTTTGTTAGTTTGAATTAGTGAAGTCATTTATCAATATTTATGAAAGGATGAAGAATCTAACATTGCGTTTGTTATTATAAAAATAGTTTCCTCCAGTGTACTACTTTAATCTCAGTTAAAATAAACATGCATAACACATAATGTCTAAACAGTAATAACTAGTTAACAATCTCACTCATAGTTTAAGGCATTCATTCGTTCGTGAATGAATTGTGAAAATTATTTAGGGAAGCTTTGTGAAATCTTTTTAATTTGTTTTCTTTTTAATTTGGCAATGAGTTCGGTTGGTTATTCTGATTGTTTAACACTGATTTGTTCATTGCCAGTGTAGTTAGCCAAAATGTTCAATTCGTGCACGAGTTCTGCATTGTTTTCCTTGTTTTGTACTTCGGCGATAATTCTGTGGAGGTCTTGTATTTTGATGTTCATCATTTCGTTTATGCGTTGGTTGTTTTTGAATTCTTCTAATATATTTTGGTAGTCAACTTGTTCTTGTTCAAGTGTGAATTTTGCTTCAGTGATGAGGTTAATTATTTTAGCGGCGACAACCGGTTCCAGTTTTACGCTGATGATTTGTTCAGTGAAGAAGTGATATCTTTTTGTGTGGAATTGTCCGTAGTAGTCCGTTTGGTTTTGTGTTTCGTTTAAGCTGAAGTAGTTTAGTTATGGTTCTAGGTTGTTCATAAGGCTGTTGATCACTGGTACTAGCAGTACTTGTTGTATTCTGTTAACTATGATTTAGTTGCTGATTTGTTGTTCAGTGTTCGCGTTAGTAATTATGAGTGCGTTAATTTCTTCAATTTCGGTTTTTATTTGGTCCCAGAAGTTCATTTTGTTGTTAATCTCGTTTTACATTAAGTTCATCGTTTTCGATTTGAATTGGATTTGGTTTATTTCATTTATTCTTTGTAAAACGTTTAAAAGTTTATTTTGGAGAACGCAGAGAACGCATTTCCGCACGAACACGCTTTATATTTGAGTTATGTTTGAAATGGAGCAGAATTTAACGAAGAAGAGCTGAACTATATTTGAAACTGATTCGTCCCTTGAAAAAATGAGCTGAAAAAGCTGCTCAACAAACGGCTTCTGAAAATGAGATATAATCTCAAGTGAGAGCAAATCAGTTAAAACGCGAATTATAACTATTGACTGGTCCCTTAACTGAACTGAGTCCGGAGAACTCAAAGGAGCACACACGATGTATAAAAGGGACTCGTTGGTGCAAAAGGAGATTATATTCTAAGGCTGCTTGAAACCGCGCATCAACTACTCCACCGTTTGCAAAATAACGGACTTTACCTCCAACACAGTCTCCTAACTGCTGAAAGTAAGCTGCAAATTGTACAAAATCTACGTATTCATCAAATCGCTGAAGTGAATCTGCAAATTCTGCAAATCATACACCTAATACTAACTAGCAAACATTGACAACGTCTCCTTCAACGGACCAATAGACTTCTAAAGCTACGCACGCTTAACACAAAGCTCAAGCTACTATAAATATTCCTGATTGGTTGAGTACTACTGTCTCAATATAGGCTTCATTTGAAGTGTGATTTCTATGATACGATATACATATTGAATAAATAATATAATTTGTATATTCCACTTCAGACATTATTATTGTCTAACTGCAAACGCAAGCAGCTTGGGCGGCCACAACAACTGAATACTGTGGGCACTCGCAAACGTTCGTGGCTGAGTTATTAGTCGCGTCCGCTGGGCAGACGCACGCCGATCTGGTTGAGTCCGGGAAGGAGTTCGCTGTCGAGCAGACGCAGACGTTATTAATTAGTTTTGCACCGGTTGGACAGGTACACGTGTTTGAGACGTTCGTGGAGTTTACGGGGCACTCGCAGAAGTTTCCGACCAAATAGGAGAATTTAGTGAAGCATTAGCACGCCCCGTTGACTGGAGCCTATTGGGGATTTGAGCACTTGCAGACACAATTGATTTAGGCGTAATATATAATAATATTAGTAATATAAAATAAACTTAGAAAGCAATAATGTTCACTTTGACCCAAATAAGAATTATATTATATATTTTGTTCATTACGCAACGATATCTCCTCTTGGGGCATAGCACGTGTCGAAATATCTATCGTAACAATAATAATCCGTGCCAGGAACCGTTAAATCTGTGCAACATCTTCCTATATTTTTGCACCAATAATTACCTTGTGACCATGTCCATGTGCCGCTTTAATCCCAAGTACATCTACATACATTTCCTTCAAGCGTAGATCCTTTTATTAAACAAACACAAACTCTATAACCGTATTTAGCTTGGTATGGACACGCGCAGACTCCTTGACTATTCATCGTGCTTCCCCTCATTAACGATTACGAGCAGATACACTATTTGTTGCTCATTACAGAGTACGTCGGTTGGCAGACGCACGCGGCTTGGGATGCCACAAAAAGAGAGTATTGCGGACAAACACAGGTGTTCGAGGCCGAATTATAGGTAGAATCTGTCGGGCAGATACAAGAGGTCTTAGCGGCATTTAAGAATGAATTAATCGTGGAGCACTTGCAAACTCCGTTTATCTAAGTAGAGCCGGTTGGGCAGTTACACGTGTTCGAAGTATTAGTTGCGTTGACCGCGCACTGACACACGCCGTTGACCTGGAACGCGTTCTTGGTGGCGCACTGGCAGATCCCGTTAACCAGAGTGGACCCGGTTGGACAGGTGCAGGTGTTGCTGGAGTTGGTGGCGTTGACCCCGCAAACGCATACCTTGTTGCTGATGAAGGCGTTCTTGGTGCTGCAGGAGCAGTTGTCTGCCGTCGGAACGGAGCCGGCCGCGCAGTAGCAGAGCCCGGACTCTAAAGTCGCGCCGGTCTTGCAGGGGCAGGAGAGCCCGGAGTACGAAGCGGACTGGCTTATGAGCGGGGTGTTGGAGAAGCCCACGAAGACGAGGCCGTCGGTCGTGACCACGCCGGCGAGCTTGCTCTGCTGCACGAAGGCGCAGGAGGAGGCCGCGCCGGAGGTGACCAGGGAGTAAGTCACGTTCGAGATCCTGCACGCGCCTCTGTTCTCGAACATGAAGCCGTAGGTGTTCGCTCCAGAGAGAGCCCCGGAAAGCGTCAGGTTCTGGAACAGGGAGTTGCCGAGCGCGAGGTTCACGAAGCCGCAGCTGGTGGCCGCGCCGCTCTGGATCTGGAAGCTGGAGTTGAGCACCTTCAGGTCCTGGACCTGGCAGGAGACGCCGTGGAACTTGGAGATGGAGGTCATGCAGCTGAAGGCGAAGCTGCTCCTGTTTATGGTGAGGAGCTCGGTGAGGTTGTTGGCGATGCCGTAGAAGTTGGAAAGCGAGTTTTTCGAGGCGAAGTCGAAGCTGGAGCCCAGAATGGTAACGGAGTACTCGGGCACGGTGGCGGCCAGGAAGGCGAAGTCGGAGCCGGCCGAGTTGGAAAGGCGCATGTTCACCTGGGTGTCAATTATGAAATCGCAGATCTACTACGATTAATCACAAAAATTCAATAAAATTATAAGCAATAATACAATTAAGTATTTTTGACAAGGTAACAGTAAAGTGCGCTATTATTTTTAAGTTATTATATGTAAAATACAATTAAAAACGATTGCGCTTCATTATTTTTATCTGATTATTCGATAACGACGTAAAAATATTTTTACATTATTCTCACTCTTTGTGCATTTTGATTATTTGCTCCTACCTATATCCTTATTATTGTTGATTAGGTTGCAAACAATAATGCAATTGTATTAAATTAACTTAGAAAGCAATATTATTCACTTTAACCCAAATAATAATTATATTATATATTTCGTTCATTATGCAACAATATCTCCTCTAGGAGCTGTGCAATATTGAAAGAATCTGTCATAGCAATAATAGTCCCACCCAGGTCTCATACAATCTGTACAGCACCTTCCTATATTTTTGCACCAGTAATTTCCTTATGAAATACCAAATGTGCCACTTTAATCCCAAGTGCACCTACATACATTTCCTTCAAGCGTAGATCCTTTTATTAAACAAACACAAACTTTATTACCGTATTTAGCTTGGTATGGACACGCGCAGACTCCTTGACTATTCATCGTGCTTCCCCTCATTAACGATTACGAGCAGATACACTATTTGTTGCTCATTACAGAGTACGTCGGTTGGCAGACGCACGCGGCTTGGGATGCCACAAAAAGAGAGTATTGCGGATAAACACAGGTGTTCGAGGCCGAATTATAGGTAGAATCTGTCGGGCAGATACAAGAGGTCTTAGCGGCATTTAAGAATGAATTAATCGTGGAGCACTTGCAAACTCCGTTTATCTAAGTAGAGCCGGTTGGGCAGTTACACGTGTTCGAAGCATTAGTTGCGTTGACCGCGCACTGACACACGCCGTTGACCTGGAACGCGTTCTTGGTGGCGCACTGGCAGATCCCGTTAACCAGAGTGGACCCGGTTGGACAGGTGCTGGTGTTGCTGGAGTTGGTGGCGTTGACCCCGCAAACGCATACCTTGTTGCTGATGAAGGCGTTCTTGGTGCTGCAGGAGCAGTTGTCTGCCGTCGGAACGGAGCCGGCCGCGCAGTAGCAGAGCCCGGACTCTAAAGTCGCGCCGGTCTTGCAGGGGCAGGAGAGGCCGGAGTACGAAGCGGACTGGCTTATGAGCGGGGTGTTGGAGAAGCCCACGAAGACGAGGCCGTCGGTCGTGACCACGCCGGCGAGCTTGCTCTGCTGCACGAAGGCGCAAGAGGAGGCCGCGCCGGAGGTGACCAGGGAGTAAGTCACGTTCGAGATCCTGCACACGCCTCTGTTCTCGAACATGAAGCCGTAGGTGTTCGCTCCAGAGAGAGCCCCGGAAAGCGTCAGGTTCTGGAACAGGGAGTTGCCGAGCGCGAGGTTCACGAAGCCGCAGCTGGTGGCCGCGCCGCTCTGGATCTGGAAGCTGGAGTTGAGCACCTTCAGGTCCTGGACCTGGCAGGAGACGCCGTTGAACTTGGAGATGGAGGTCATGCAGCTGAAGGCGAAGCTGCTCCTGTTTACGGTGAGGAGCTCGGTGAGGTTGTTGGCGATGCCGTAGAAGTTGGAAAGCGAGTTTTTCGAGGCGAAGTCGAAGCTGGAGCCCAGAATGGTAACGGAGTACTCGGGCACGGTGGCGGCCAGGAAGGCGAAGTCGGAGCCGGTCGAGTTGGAAAGGCGCATGTTCATCTGGGTGTCAACTATGGTTACGTTCGCGAAGACGAAGAAGAACAGGCTGAAGGGCTGTCTGTTGAGGTCGAACTCGGCGTCAATGCGGATCGAGAAGGCGCTCTGGTTCACCTCTCTGAAGAGGACGTTGTCGGTTCTGGAGCAGAGGTCTCTTGTGGCTGATTCCTAAAATGCAAAAGTGTCGTTAAGCTCTAAGTGCAGCTTCTCTTGAAACGGCGAGAAGAATGCGTAGTTGTAGCAGAAGTTGAATTCGGCCATGGAAAAGGTTTGAAGATATGTTAGTTAGTTAAGTAAACTATACATTAGGGATGTAATGAAGTGGAAATAATTCGTGGTAGATTGCTTATATTTACACATTCTAATAGTTTACTAAGCAGATTAATATATTTAAGATAGTACGTCTATTTTAAGATTTTTGAGAAATATTTTTGAATTATAATAATATTACAATTACTCAAAATTCCATTAACATACTAGATCCCGTAAAACATTATAAAGATTAAAGCAAATAGATATATTACTATAAACTTCATTTATTTAAAAGTTTATCAATTATTTTGCTACTTATCACAAGGTTATATGACAACCAAAACAATATGTAACTATCTGTAGTGTACAATATAAAAATGTATTTTTTAAATTAAGAAAAACATTGAATTAATTTTATTAAAATATTGTCATATCTTTTAATATATAATTAAGATAATAACTACAAAATTCAATAGTGAGTGTAACTTTTTCACTCTTAAAAGCTCTCATATCCCATAACATTCTCATCTACAACAATAATAATAATCAATATTATTATCAGTGTTGACTTATGGTGTATTAACTTATGGTGTGTATTATTTGTGTTGAATGATGTCTTAAATATAATTTCACAAAATATATTACTGTTTTATATATGTAAATACAAGTACAGTAAATTCATATAATTTCAAATGAACTTACTCTGCGACAATATCTCCTTTGGGAGCTGTGCAATATTAGAAATACTTGTCGTAATACCAATAATCCCATCCAATCCTCTTTATATCAGTGCAACATCTCATATGATTTTTGCACCAGAAGTTTCCTTAAAAGCCAGCCGATCCGCTTTGATCCCAAGTGCACTTGCACACGTTACCCTCCAGAGTCGATCCTCTAATCTAGCAGTTGCAAACCTTATCTCCGTAAACGGCTTGATACGGGCATTTGCAGACTCCGTTAACGTTCGTGCTTCCCTTCATAAGAGATTGAGAGCAAGTGCACTGTTTCGCGCTCATCACCATGTAAGCTGGCTGGCAAATACAAGCAGCTTGGGCGGCCACAACAACTGAATACTGCGGGCACTCGCAAACGTTCGTGGCTGAGTTATTAGTCGCGTCCGCTGGGCAAATGCAAGCCGTTCTGGTTGAGTCCGGGAAGGAGTTCGCTGTCGAGCAGACGCAAACGTTGTTAATTAATCCGACTTTAGGGGGTGTTTGACTTTGAAGCTTGTTTTGATATAATGACCATTTAAATAGAAACAAATGATAACATATTATTAATTCCAAATTGTTTAATATACTCAGATTCAAACAATATATCTATGTATATTTACCAGTGTCTTATAATCGTTCTATTTTTATTGATTTTTATTTATAAGATTTAAACAAACATAACTAAACAATATATGTAGACATTTACATACTATTAGGAATATTGTGTCATAATATAAATTTCACTCCAATGCTAGAGTCCGCTTTAAATTTATTAATTACCAGGTTTTATAAATTACCTGTTACCGAGTTTCTACAACTTCGTTATATATTTGAAAATACACCAACCTCTGAATTAATTCTTCTTAAAAAACTTCTATTCATTTTCGAGTCACATTCTGAAAAATCTGAAATAAATTAGATATTAGACAAAGTTAGAGACATAATTAGTTATTCAACTAACTGTTTCAAGGAGATAGAACATATTAGAGGGTTTTATTAAATGTAATGCTTTTGGTATTAAAACCAGAAAATATAGGTAGATTATTAATCTCTTTCTAAGCTTGCTTATGATTAGGAAGAAGATTTATGCGTTGTTGTGAGTCAAAAAGCACCCAAAGACTCCAAGGATAACAAAAATGTTTCAAAAGCTGCCAGTCAACTTCTTGAGATTTCAGGTTTGAACTAAAAGACTCCTGAAATTAAGAAATCTATCAATGGACAACTGGATATGTTGTGGCCAACTCCTAAATCCAAGGTCATTGTTAATCCACTTACTTCAAGAGAGGCTATAGGCAGTGGAGTAAAGTTGTATGACGAAGAATAGAAAATGTTTTTTGATTAACACAAAGGCTTAACCGCGAGTTAGCTTAATTTTGTAAGAGTCGTAAATGCAATGGATGACTGATATATGTTGATACTTTATAAACCTTACAAATTATGAAATTCATAATTTAATTTATTCTTACCGGGTTATTGTCAAAATGAGGAGAATATTTCGAATGATTTATAGTCAAAAACGGGTTAAAACTATGTAATTTGTGTTGTTTTACATAATGGAACACCCAAGTAGCCTACACGTAAACCATTACATGCGCATCATATATATAAATTGATTAAATTCTCTCAGCGTGTCTCATTTTGTTTCATTCTTATTTTGCTTCAATTTCTTTGACTTCAATTTTCTTGGTCTGACATCACAGAGATTTGATTTTAAAATGAAAATATAAGACAATTTTCAACATTTATAATGCTAAATAATTATAATAAGTTCCAATTAACAAAGAAATCTTCAAATCTTAATTGTTTATGGAAATATTCTGAGTTTACTCATTTTCAAATTGAGGTGTAATATTATAAAAATTGCACTTATATGTATAAATAGATGGCAAGGAGAATTTTAATTAAATTAGTAGATTAAATTAGCTGCGAATAGTCTTAAATTAAGATATCTTCCTCAATATCCCCTTATAATTAAATTATTTAATATTATGTAAATTATAAAATATTATAAACGTATTGTCATTCTTTGAGCGCCTCAATAATCTGTTCGATGCTCCCGCACGTGTCCGCGACTTGAACGACGAGCTCGTTTCTCGTTTCCACCGGCGTTTTCTGGTTCTTCAGTTGCGTTTCAACGAATTCCTGCACCTCTTTCTGTGAAAATTGGGCGTAAAACGCTATTTATTCCTCTCTGGACTCATTTTGGAGCTTTTAGAGTTCAAATAATTCATTTTTGAGAGCTTATAATATATTTTCAGGAGGTGAAAATGAAACGAACAAACGGACAAACTAAGGCGAAATCTGGTTCTTCGCGATCATTTATGATAATTAATCAAATTAATTTGTAGTGAGTTAAAGGTGAGTGAGCTTCGCAAAACGGAGCCAGCCGTGCGCTAAACGGGGGGAATCGGTTTGAAAAAGGGCTTAAATAGTGTCCTCAAGTAAATTCGGCCTGAAACTGTTGTAAATAGAGTCCATCCCGTGCTCAATCCCGAGCTTCTCGAACATGATCTTCTGAAAGGCGAATATATTAACGCCAAAGAGCTCTAAAAGCTCGTTCACCACGAAAAAGGCAACAGGAGGATCAAACAATACTTAAGACGCACCCACCACACCAGGAAGACCACAATTAAACACATGCGCACGCGCATCAGTCGGAATCTGCAAAGCTCTCAGCTAAATTCTTTAAAACGGATCAGAAATCTACTACTGGCTGTAAATACGCGTCTAACTAAGCGGAGTCAAACTCTCAACCGCATGACTCAAAAGCATCTGCTGCACACGATTCATTATCAACTCAAAGACCACAAACGGGAAAGGCTGACTCGGAGACCCTTCTGGAGGTCTGAACTCGTAAAACCACTCTACGTAGTCAATAAGTCTGTTTTGCAGTTATTTAGACTGAATAAACATGTACTCCGTTCCAGGACACTCACACATGTACTCAGTTATTTGGGACAACTATATACAAATATTTACCATGCAATTTAGCAAAAAGCAGCTTATTCGCATCACGTATATTAAAATTCGTGTCTGCTGTTCAGATGTTAATTATTATTGTGAAGTTGTTGTTACATATTTTTAAAAATATCTGATAGCTTTTGATTGAACTGAAATATCGTTCGAAAGACTCAACTCAAATAACTAATTCGCATCATACTCGGTGATTGTATTGCACGTTGTTAAATTTAATTAATCTGAAAAAGACTGAAGGATTGACAACGCTTGCTCTCGTACATTTTCAACAGTTGAGTTTATCCCTTGTGATAATATAGCGACTACTTGCGAATTAGTTGTAAAAAACAACTTGTTTTAAGGTTATCGTACATTTTGGACCATTATTGCTAGAAACTGCAATATTGAAAAATGAACATCGTGAATTTATTCAGCATGCATGTACATTTACTGCAGATATATAAAAAAGTTTGCATCGGTGAGCTCTGTAAAATATATAACATAGTTTTCTTTGTCAAACTACAAATACTCTTAACTAACCTCTTAAAACATTTAATTAATTTGTGGATAAATTTATGACTTACAAGGAGTATTTTTAATCATAACTTAAACAATGTACGACAACCGTTCCTTATTAGTAGCAAATTTTTATTTAGAGGGCCACATACTGGAAGTGGTATATGATATTAAAACTTAATATTAATGAAATTAATATATTTTTCAGTTCAAAATAGTGTTTTCAAAATGTCAATTATAAATTTAAAAAATTGATTTTGATTATTTACCATGCATTATAATCTCTATATTTTATGTTATAACCTTTTACGGAAAGAATATTATACTATAAATTATCTCAAAAAATTATTTTGAAAATTCCATCTATAATTACTAATACTGATGTCCTTTAGTTTAGTTGTTTTTGTTAACGATTCTAGAAAACCTTTATTGGTTAAGGAAGTTACTTTTGAATAATCAGTTGAAACCTTTGTGTCGAATATTCTGAAGTTCTTGATTCCTGGTAGAGATTCAATAATAAGTGTAAAAATTCACTATAGAGGAAGACCCATTGCAGATGTTAAGACTCCGATAATTAGTATTGTTGGAGATGACAAAGTTAAAGGTGTTTTCACTCTCCATTATTGTAATCACGGCTCCCTTGAGGCCTATAAGGCTGAAATCGCAGAAGAAACGGTACAAGAAGAAGATATGATGATGAGCCTACTTAACATGATAATGGCTCAGTATACTGCTTGATCTATTTATTTTATTTATTTACTTATATATATTTATAATAACAAGACATTAATAAATTTTGATTAATGATATTTGAATTAATAAGTTGTGAATACAATTGCTAATCATATTTGAAATAATCCATTGTGTGTAGTTTATTACTCAATCTTCTTTCTATTCAAATTAAAATAACTAATATATTAGTAACTACTAATGTTATTTATAAAAACTATTCACTATTTTTCGTCCCGTTTTCAAACGATTATTTGATCACTATTATGTTAATTGAACTGAACGTTCGGCTCAAATTGCATATTTTGAAGAATTAGAACCGGTTTTTGCTATTTATTCCGTTTTACGATTAGTTTGTAACATTAATAGGCTACGTATATTGTTATGAATGAAAGAATTACAATTAACGCTATGAGCCACACTAGTTTTGAATCCCTTGAGTGTTGACAACAATAATGTGAATTTATCATTATACATTTCTCTTTGCAGTGCATATCGCACGTATTGTCATCAGAATCCTCGGTTTCATAGCAAACTTACATATTAATCTGAAGTGGAAAATAAAAATGCAGATACTGAACATAAACGTGGTGTACATGCATTTTTATTACTACTAATCAACACTACATTTACTATAAAAGAATGAATTATCAAATTGCAAAAAATTATGCAACGTCAATTCACGATAATGGATGTGTATAATTAATTAGATTAAATTAATAATAAAACATTAAAACGTGTTATCAATCAATATATTTTAGTGTTATCAACATGATTGATAACACGGAAAATAATAATACCAAACCAACAGTTGATATATAAGTATTTATCTGCACAATTTCATCTTTTCTTTTGAATTGAACTCAGTTATAAATTAATTTTGTATATGGAACGCTTGACTTATTTTCAAAATTCATAGATTCGTATTACTCTTAATAACTGTTCTATATTACAGTGAAATCAAAATATCTAGTTTTTGCTTGATATACTAAGATCAGTTTCTTATAGTACACTTTCAGGTTATATAGATTTCATAACAAATACAAATTTTGTTTGATTTTTCTTATTTTATTTAATTTTAACACAATTGTATACAATAAAGAGTGTTATTAACAAAACAAGTACACAAAACACTATTATCCAGACTAGTTTATGGTCATTCTCAGTTATGCAACAATAATGTGTCTATATTAGTTGGCAAGCATTTTTGCAGTTATTGTTACATTTTGTTGGATTGAGTAATTCAGATGCATAACACACTTCCATTAAATATGAAGTGGCAAATTATAAATATTTATTTAATATATTTAATTAAATTATGAAGTTCTGCAATGTATAAGATTACTAAGTCACATTACATCATTCAAATCATTAGTTACACGCTTTTTTCCTTTCATTGTAACAGTATTATTAGTTATTATACAATAATTTATAACACAATTCTTCATCATTCATATATCAATTGATTTCATGTAAATTTATCCAATTGTACACTAACTGAGATATTTCATGTTCTCATTGATCTATAATATTCTGTATTTTAGTAAATATTAGTAAAGTACAATAAATCTTTAAAGTTAATTACATTTAATAAAAGTTACTGTATTTTTTATAGGTTAATAAAAGTTTTCATTTAACCTCTTAATTTCAATGACCAAAAGCAATCACCAAAAAGATAATAAAACTCCAGCCCGAATGAGCTAAATAAGAAATAATTATTTAAGTGACAAATATCGTATTATAATCCAGTTTTTTACGTATTTAGAGATGTATTTAGTGATTATTCTATAATATTCCTATTCTCACAAGATGTCATTTTCTTATATTATAAGGGGTATTTATGCAGTTAATATATTGCAGAGATTTCGCTTTCAAGAGTAAATGAGCATGAACAGGAAGAAACTGATTAAAGAGTTATGACATTGTTCTGCTCTAAACTTAGAAGCACCACGCGTTGCCGCTGATACGCTAGTCCCAAGATTCATACCAGCCATCCCAAAGATAGTTACAAAGATAACTTCCGAGGTCAACAATGTTAGTTCAAGTGCCGAACTAACTTAGGTTGTCTGAGGAGGCTATTCAGAGTGACAATCCTAGAAGATGATGTTGAGATTAGTTTGTGGTAACGTTATGTGTAACTAAGTTTTGATTTGTGGATTGTCATGATTTATGAGATGAAGATGGAATGATTGAATCGAGCCTTAGTACTGATAATAAGGTTACAGTTAAGTGAGTCATTTTATTATAAGGGGGTGACAATACCACTCCTCGTGTATCTCTGAAAGAGACTTCAAAAAATAACTAATTAATTGCCTTGCAGTAGCGCGCGCTAACGAAGAAGCCTAGCTGCATTACACCAGCTTGATCACTAATGCTCTGCATGAAGGCACCATCGCGACGAAGTAAGGTTAGAGAGACCGTCAAGCCTCGAGGGTGTGGGAGCAAGGCGAAGCCCAAGGCAACGCTGGATCGGACGGGCTCGGAGTAACCGTCGACAATTGAAGACTTGGAACATGAGCGAGTGAGAAAAATAATAATTAAAGTAATCAATAATTAAATGAATAATCAAAAGTCAGTTCAGCACATCATCTTGCAGCCCACGATGCAGCTCGCGACGATCCCGTAAATAAAAACGGACAGAAAGTTCAGGCAAACGCCCGCGCAGCAAACTGAGCAGCAGTCAGCGCGCGAACAGCCGTAGCAGCAGCAGCACTCGAGACCGGAGCCAAAAATGGCGACGAAGAACCCACAAAAGCACTGACAGCACTGGAACTTTGGAGCCTCGCACCCGCATACTATATTTTAACAGTTCAAATTGCGCGGAGACTGTATCTGTATGATTACCTGTTACTCGTGGCCTGAGAGAGGGCCGGGGTGGGTGTATTATTCGTTCACTTGGACGGGCATGGCGTACGCGGGCTGCATTTACTGTTGGAATTGCTGCGGGGCGCTGTACTGCATGGGTTATTATGGGAGCATAGTTGGGGGCGCGTACTAGCCGGGCTACTGAGGAGCCATCATCGGAGGAGCAAGCGGAGCAGCGTCGAATTAGGGAGGCAAATACTGGTTCTACATGTGTTTGGAGTGAAAAACAAATTAAAACCGTAGAAACAAGTAAATAATGCAGAATATATGGTCTTATAATGAAATGTATATATTAATGTACCTGTGTACATTTTACTGCACAAAGGCTGGAAAAAGCATATAAATTATAGGAATAAACATATAGCAGAAGGATTTTAATTACATTCTTGTTTCATGTGATCAAAGATTTTCTTCCTTATGAGAATATAAATAGAGCTTGTACAAACAACATAGTACAAATGTCTGAATATTAATTATTAATTCATTAACCACTTCCCAACTAACAAAATGATTGAATAGGAATTAAATTAAGATTACGACAAGAAGATTACTAACAAATATTAAAAATAAATTATAAATAATAGCTTAGTAATCGGTGATTATATAAAATAAGATCTAGATCTTACAAACTTAATGTTTCTTGAAAAGTTTTATATTTTAACGTTGAAAATTTATATTACCACACGAATGAGTCTTAAAATGAAAAATACAACTATTAATAAATTAATATTAGTGTTACCGTGGTAATAATAATATAATTTAAATATTGATGAATTAGAACTCGAAAACCTGGAAGTTTTGTTGTTAGGTGATAATTAACTAAAAAATGATCAACTATATAATCTATCTAAATTTAAAAAGCTCAAAATTCTTGATGTTTCAAGGAACAATGTGGATTTAACAAATATTCATAATGTTAAAAGTCTTACTAAATTAGATATGTAATATTGTCGTTTAACATCTATAGAGTAAATATAGGAGTTAGTTAATTTGTAGGATCTTAATATAAATTCAAATCCAAAAATTGATATTATTCCAGTATATAAAGTTAAAGGACTAACTAAACTGAGTATATCTGAATGCAATTTGTAATAAATTGATTAAATAGTATAACTAACCAATTTATAGGTCTTGGATATCTCTCTCAATAAATTAAAAAATATTGATCCAATAACTCCGTTGAATAGTTTAGTGGGTCTTATAAAATTAGATCTACTATGTTGTAACTTAGTTTCCATCTGTGCTTTACGACCATTAGTAAATTTACAATATTTAGATCTTTCTTTTAATTCCATCATAAGTATAACAGAGTTACAGTATTTGAAGAACCTTATGTTTTTAAATTTGAGGAGATGTGAAATAATTTCCATATGTGCACTGAGATCACTCGTTAAGTTAGAAGATCTAGATATTTCAGATAATTAAATAGTGTATTTAGATGCAAACCTAAACAATATGAAAAAATTAAAGCAGCTTAGTGCTTAAATAAATTTTATAAGCGACTTTGATTCGAGAAGTTTTAATATATCAAATTAAAGACAACCATCTTTGGGAGAACTTTCTAATTCCAATTACTTGAGGAACATTGAATGGCCGAACATTTCACTGGTTTTAACCTAAAGCAAACGCAAAACTATTAAAACAACACTCAACCAGGTGAAACAAATAATTAACGCAGCCATAAATCGCATTCACTCAAATCATCATCAGTTTTCATCTTCTGCGGTTCGTCTCTTTCAACAGTTGAATGAAGCGGTTTCCCAATGAGATCAGTTTATTACATTCTAAATTATTATGTTCACTTTGTAATATTAATGTAATATCATCATTATCAAGAATTAATAATTAATTAATAACATTCTCACAAAGATTACGATTAATGAAATCTTAATTAAAAATTATTTAAAGTGCCGGGCAAAGTAAAGGAGACTCCCAAAGTAAAGGAGAGCTCAATTATGTTACAACTGAATTAAAGAATCACTTGAATGCTTCACCACCAGCTTCAACGCCTTTTGATACCGTTCCATGCATCGTGTCCTTCTAATTGTACACATTTTACTTGCGCGAACCATTTTAATCATCATTGAGTACTTGGTAAAACTTGTCTAGCGCTTTACTGATCATTTGATCTAACATTCATCTAGTAATTGAGCAATATAATTTGATATTTTTGTACAATCCAAAATCTTACTATGAGTCTCACAGTTATCACGTAATTTGTGTTCATTCGTAAAATATTGAGTTGGTAGATCTCATGGTAGCCTGTTGAAACAGTAAATAATATTCTATTCAAAACGACAACTTTTAACGAACTTTGTTTTCTAACGGAATTTTCCCAAATAGAATTCGTTTTCTTATCCTTAGCTTTAATTAGCAGGTCGCCTATGACACAATAAAAGGTACCGCCAAACATTGTTGACAAAAGTTTGCCGTGTTGTAGACACTGACTAAAATGCTCAAGATGATCTTGAGTCAAGATCTATAGGTTTGCTTGAGATAAATTCTTGAAGATTGATATATCCATGATAATTCATCATTGACTCGTATACGAACATCATATAGAGCCAATAATCCCAAAATATTCATTGAGATAAAAATTCGTTCAAATCTTCAATAAATATAAAAACGGGAGGTCGCTTGAAAACTTCAAACATAACTAAGATTAGAAACGCGTATCTGGTCAATTCAACAATTTAGCTTACAAATTTATTTCTGAGAAGTAGAAAACAGCATGTAGAAAACCAGTTGTATTAATCATCTCTGTGAGCCGTAAAAACTAAATTCTATCGGAGAATAACTGTATTAAGAAGCCTATGATTCGATCTTAGACGTTAGTTTAGAGCAATAGACTTAATTGAAAACTTTATCTAAGTTTATTATTATGTTGATAACTGTGGTAAATTTTCTAGATTTGACGTATTTTAATATGTTACATAATAGATCAAAGAAGTGGCTTTAAATCAGGAATAAAAGGACATAGAAGAAAAATAATACGATTATTTCCATAAATTACTACTCTATTGACAAACCATGTTTCTATTAACAACTTAACTATATATTTAACAAATATACAGTTTAATGAGAGTTTAAGATAATAATTTTTAGAATATAAATAGTTTAAGTTGGGTCTTTACTGAGTGGGCATAAATGACGGGTTGAGCCCGTTTTGAAAGTGGAAACACTGGCGTGCGAGAGCCTTTGTTTTACTTTCGAAAGTCTCAATGAAGTCTGTTTGTGCCGTCTCGAGGAAGTGAGATATATATTAAATATAATGCATAATGAAATAGATAGATAAATTTATGATTTCAAAACTCATTATAGTTTCCAATTTTAACATATTACCATTAATTATCATCAACCGGCAATACACCATGTTTATCTGCAATCAAAACTCCCACAAATATTTCACTGTTATTTGTTGGACTTGAAAATATTTCAATGAAATATTTATTATTTTAATCATAAATTTGTTCTTCCTATTCATATTGCAGTGTCCAATCAACTTAATCTTTACAGCTTTCAGGTGCTTCTTTGATAAATGTTCTTTTGTTGTGAGTGCAATCGGGCGAGTGGCCACATACTATACTTAAACCGATTAATACCGCGTTTATATAATTATATTATAAGGAAAAATCCATTTAATGGTCGTTACGTACAGCACTTCAGTACAATAATTGTTGAAATGTTTAAAATATTTTAGGTTTTGGGCAGAGAAAAAATATGGTCGATTTGGAGTGACATAAATAAATTTATTAAAAATATTTCTTGTGCTATAATAATAACATTAATATTTTATTTCATACTTTATGTGTTTTCCTCCCACTTCAATCACCCTCTGATGATGTTACGCACTAGATAAAATACAAATAGTTAACATTATCTTGGTCCAAACTTTCTTAAATCTCAAAAGTCTCAGCAATGAACATTTATTTGGTATTTTATTCTTATTTTGATATCTTTTTCAATAACCTCCAAATGAACTTCTTTCAATAATAATCTTTGTTATCGTGGCTGAACTTCGAGTAATAACTCGATATATGATACATTTATGAACTTTACGGAACTTTAAGCTATTGAATACGTTCCTTCTTGAAAATGAATAAATTTGATATCAAGAAACAGCTTCTTACAGCTCTTCGAAGAAGTGTATTCTTAACTTATTCAAATAAGTTCTAACTTCCCTCTGTCCTAGTGCTACAATCGACGAAGAGGGGTCTCCGTAATATGTGGCAGCCAAAATCAAGAAACGTCACTTCCCAGAATTGAGACTGACATCATAGTTTTTTATCCATATAAGCTTGACTCCTCTACGTCCACGCTTTACATTGCAGTCCAGATACTAACATAACCTAAATTTGTTACCGAATACAAATCACTTCAGACTCTCAACTTCGTGATCAACCATTATTAAAACGGACTAAATTAGATTTAGGAAGTTCTCTTCAGTAGACCTGGACTGGAGTTTACAGTTGTTAGAACCAACCTCCAACTTGAAATAATGTATTCCGAAAGTTTCAGTGCAAGTCTCCATACCAGCATTCTATTTTATATTTTAGCTCAGATGAATTGAAATTTGCTTTTATAATTATCAAAGTGTGTGAGAAATAATGTTTTGAGTCGAATAAGTTAGCGCAGTTGAGCGTCCGCAAGGTTTGCAATTCAAGAAGTTCTTTTCATTATTTTTCATCTTTGTCCAGCATCTATAACTACCTTGTTGTATTTAAATTTCAGATAGTTATCCATCGTTGAAATTGTCCTGTATGATGCTCTTATTAAGTAATTCTCACTTCTCTTCTTCAGTCAAGTGAATGCGGTTAAACTTTGGCATTGAAGCGGTAAAATAATTGAATATAAATTAATAATTTATAAATATTGTTAATTGGTAAAATAAAATTAATTCATTCCTTTTATGAATGGAATTAATACCAGTTTTAATGCCTTCTATTTATCACTTTTACTATGGCTCAATAAATGAAGCACTTAACATGTCAGGCAACAATCGTGTGATGTTGCGGCATATAGAATTAATTCTAAATAAATGCGGTATTAATCGGTTTAAGTATACAACATCTAAATCGTTTCTTTCCATGAACATCGCAGTTCTACAGTTTCTATTGTAGTTCCAAACAAAACTGTGCCAGAAAGTCTCTCTGCCTGTAGGATCCCAGAAGAAGTTCTTTTGCTTGAATCTGTTTTCTTGAAGCAAGTCTTTGAGGTAGTATTCTTCTCTTGTGTCTGGAGTTCCGGCGTGAACTGTGAGAATCTTTTAAAACTTAGTTGCTATTGGAAGTGACGCAAACAAATCACTAAGGATGGGTTTAATGTAGTTCAAGTCGCAGTCTGGAAACTTGCGCTTCAGCTCGTACACTATTGGACTGTTATTTATGAACTAAAGTGACACATCGTCTTGTTCGTGGTTGCCTCTGTTGAGATATATTTCTCTTCCACAGAGACACAAATATAGCAGCCAAAACAGAACTTGGTAACTGGATCCGCCTTTGTCGATCATGTCCCCATTGAATAGGAAAATAGTCCTTTGCTTAGAATTCTCCTCAAGAGACAAAAGTTTATCTGTTTCAAGTAAATTGATCAATTATTAATTAACAATTTGTTTTTAGAACCTGAAATCTTTTTCATTAGAGCTTTCTCTACACCCACCTCCAAGTTATGTAAATTTTTCCAGTTGGACAGGAGTATTATCAGTTTGAATATCTTGGTCCAAAGTGATAAGAAATTCTTATTTAGGTTATTCTTAGTCATCACAGGCAACTTAGCACAATTCGTATTTTCTAACATCTATTGTTTTCTTTGATGGAAAACCAACAGGTTAGTATGGGAATTCTTTTAAACCATATTATTCGGTTTTGTAGGTTCCGAAAAACATTCTAATCAGCGATTCGAAGCATCCGTGAATATCGCCGACGATAACCAACTTGTCATGAGGTTGGATCTTAACATCGACCACATTTTAATATTCACTTAAGTAGCGAGTAGCCATTTAGCAAATAGTTATAAACTAGTCCAAGCTAGGTATTTCGTGATTCATAAGCTTGTTGAAATTAGTTTAGATGCTCTTATCCGAAAAATCTAGATCGAAGTGAGTTACTTTCTTAACTACTTTATCCCAATGTGTATATTATTTTTCCATCTGTAATTTCTTGTGGTGAGGTGGTAATATAATAGTGAAATAAATAAATTTATATACATAATTTTATTAATTCATTATACAAACATAAAGTACCAAGTATGCCACCAAATATCGAGTTCAAATTGTGTGGTTAAGAAATGCTTTTTAAAACTTTGGCATTATAATATATTTAATAATCTGTTTTTGGATATATATTTGTACAATTTAACAATTTCAATAAGTACAATTTATAGTTGAAAATATCATTCTAATTCATATCCTCACAAAATTTAAAGAACATCTATCAATTCTGTTGTAAATGTTACATATTATTTATGATCAAAGTATTAACTAAACCAAAGTATAGAATTCAGAATAAATAATTAGAAAGTACATTCTCTCACATTATGATCTTTTTGTTGGTCCTGTTGAAAATGTCTGCGAATTTGTCTTTGTCGAACAGTTTCAATTGGCTCAGTTGTGTTTTGCAGTTTGGGCTGAGTCCGATAATATCTTCTGGTGAGTGAATGGTGCTGAGGTACAGCTGCTCTAGCTTGCTTTTGGCTACGTGATTGGTGCTAATATGCGCTTTATATACGCTTTCAACAGTTTCTTGCTCCATTCTCTCTCTATTGTAAGTTTCAACCAGTTACTATTGCGCGTTCAGATTCTTTTTGAATTCTATTTGTTGTTGCTCTTGAAAGTTGTATATTTCGGGGCATATGATTCTGCTGGCTGCTTTGTCCTTCTCGAATTCGGAGAGGTCTTTGAGCGCTTTGTGCTGGTACTTGAAGAAGGCCTTAATGGCCGCCATATCAACTTGCAATCTCGTGCAGTATCTTAAACTATCTTGTAGGCTTTCAAGATAACAGTTTTCCACTTCATCGTAAATCGGTTCGAATGCGATGAGCAGTTTTTCGAGCAGAAGTTGTTCGTTCGGAATTTACTGGTGTATTATATTCTTGAGGTAAACGTATTTGTCCTCCCTCAGAAGGAAGTTCATTTTCTTCAGTTTACGCAGGTTTATCTGAGTTGACATGTTTGGAGCGGAATTAATATTTTTAAGATTTAGAGTTGGTGGATGAATGTAGGGATTCAAATCAAAATTGATATCATTCTTTTTTGAATTAATTAACTAATGAACGATATAGTGAGATAGTTTCTTATATAAAGCCGAATATAACCTGTCCAACCGTATTTTTAGTTATAAATATTTCAACTCTATATTTCAACTCTTATTTTAGTATATTCACAGTATTTTCAACTTGGATAACATTAACATAGTTTCCTTTCTTCAGTTTACGCAGGTTTATCTGAGTTGACATGTTTGGAGCGGAATTAATGGATTTTAAGATTTAGAGTTGATGGATGTGTTGATTCAATTGTATTTCAAAATATCATTCTCTTGGGATGATTATAATTAATTAACTAATGAACGATATAGTGAGATAGTTTCTTATATAAAGCCGAATATAACCTGTCCAACCGTATTTTTTTTAAGTTAGAAAATCACTACAAATGACAGTTCAGGAAACATTCATTCATGTATATATTTTCCTGTATTACAGGTTACAGCTCGAAAAACGACTAAACTGTAACATACTGTAAAAAATGCTAAGAAAAAGCTACCATCAAAGGATGAATAATATAAAATGATATGATATAGTTCACGAGCTATGTTCCAATTTATAAAGAAATTATAAATCGCTTATAGACGAGGTTTTGAAACGCATGAAACGCATGTAAGTCTTCTAAGAAGATTTCCTCAGACTTGCTCTGAACGTTGGTTAAACAGCATGTATCCACAAAACCGCTATATATAAAATACTCTATAAACACAGCATTAATCGTTTTGAAATCTACTATATCATTTATTTAATGTATGTTAGTTTTAATATGAAATTTAATAAGCTGGTAAGTACACATGGAAAATAGTATTGATTTGTATAAATTCCACACCAAACACCAATGCAAGATTTGCAATGCTAAGAAAATGCTATAACCAACAATGAATAATTATGGTCATTCAATAAATACGAAAAAAAGTTTTAAAATCAGATCCAAAATCAGAGTCTTAGAATAGAAGGAAACAAACATCTTAAAAGTCTGGAATTCATAAGATTCTGTCAAATAACTAAATTGGAATTGGAAAACTGCAAGAATGTAATTCTAAAGCTAGAAAGCTAGATAATAAAGTCATTAAATATAATAGACTGCGAAATTTCAAGCATAAAAGATTTACAACTCGAAAACCTCGAAGTTTTAACGATTAAAAATTGTTATAAAATTGAATCAAAATCTCTTGTTTTTGAAATAGTTAAATTTAAATACCTGAAAGAATTAACTCTTTGTAACTGTGTAATTGATATAAGTCCACTTTCACTTACAAGTCTCAAACATCTTTATTTACACGGATGCGAACTAAGTTGTTTTGCAGCATTAAGACTTTATAACTTAGAAAAATTAAAACTTATAAATAATACAGGAGTTGAGATTACTTCACTACAGTTCTTCACTGCGCTAACTTCATTGGCTTTGTATTCTGGAGATTTTGTAAGCGTAGATGCTTTAAGACCACTTACTAAATTACAAAATTTATATATTAACAACAAATAAATCGTTTATCTTTAACCACTGATGGAAATGAAAGATTTGTCCGATTTATCAGCAACAAATAATTATATCATAGATATTGAATTGATGTAACAACATCCAAACTTTAAGAACTTTGATTTGAGACACCAAAAACAGCCTAAATAGTAATAAATCACAGAAGCCAATATTTAAAGAGCAATCAATGCTCCTATCACTACCCTAAAGTTAATGTAGCATTAAAAATTGCAATACAATATTTAGAGAAATAAATTTACTGAGTACATACAAAAATAATATGATAGACACTCCACATTTATTGCCAGAGTTGCAACAATCTTGTATCAAATGAACAATGCTGAAGTTGATCAATGAATATGATGGTAATTTAATTTATTCTCATAGTATATTTATAATTATTAAACATATTTATCTGAGTGAACTGACGGATTGCCAGTGTTGAGAGAATTATTTCAGTAAATATGCTATTATTTGTAAAAGCATTATTAATTTCAATCAAAATTTCAATCATCAATATTCTAAAATGATGATCATAATATTTTCAAAGTACATTTGTAATTATTAAACGTATTTCAACAAATAGGATTAGATATCACACATTAAATTACATATATACTGGTCACCCTTTTCTTACTGATCATCATATTTCCTTTCTAACTAATATTTCACAAACACACGAATGGAAGTGGTAATGATATTGTCATAAAGACACCATTTTTTAAGTTAAAAGCAGTTATACTTTCAATCAGAATTTCAATCATTAATTGAACAACTGTTTTAGTAAGTATGCGGTAGAAGATTAATTGAGTTGAGAGGTTTATTTTATGTTATTAATTTTGTTGAAACGAAATAATGTTAAGCTTGTCAGTATTTCCACTTCGCAAATAATTAACAAAATTCTCGAAAACGACTTCAACCATTTAATAGGTAAATTACTATTTTTGTGTTCAATATATATTAAAACATATTATTCGTATTTTAAATCACTTTATTCATTTTTTATAAATGTGTGTGTACCCTCTTATGTCATTTTATTCACTAATATGCGTTTTATAACACTCTGGACACAAATGATATCCTTTGCACGAACACACATATCTGCTATTACATTATTTGCAGCCGACACATTACGCACTTACTTTTGTATATACATGATAGTGTTTATATGCTTCTATTACTGGTCCTTTAATTGGGCTTACTACTGGTTGGTTACAACCTTCAATTTTTCGTGGTGTAGCTTTAATTTCATATTTTGTTAGATTTATTTTCATTTAATCAATTATGCTTTCAACATAATCCGTTATTTTAATTTCTTTATATTCTGGCTGCAATAATTTCATCAAAGAAAACCCATTAACTAATATTACTTACATAAAATAAATAAACATCCTTGTGGTCCAACGAGTACATCGTCCTGGAAACTTAATATTTTTGTAAGTTGGTCTACGTAATCAACTCCTTTATAATTATTATTGTAGTAACGAACTATTTCAGGTTGTTCTCTGGGAATACCACGAGAACTTACAAATTCTTACATTTAACAGGGTTATTTCACAAATTTTGATTTTGTATATATCATGGTTAAAGTTTTCTACTTTTTGCATTACCATTAAAGGACGTTTACATCTTTAACTAGAACTTATTTAGTCGTTTTCTTTAGTTTTACTTCTTTAAACACAGGATATTAAACAACTTAATTCAATTACAACTTCTCTAAATTTTATGATAATTCTTTACCAAGTCGACTTGGTCTAAAAGTTCCAACATATTCAAGCCCTATTGATTTAATATACTCAACTACGTCAATTGTACCATAATAATTATCACAGAATAGTGTGCAGTTAGAAAAATCTTAAACTCTTGATACAGAATTTCGAACTTTGGTTTCTTTTGGTTTATTTTAGCTCAAAACTTCTTCTTCATGATCATTAAATATTTTATTTAGTTCTTCTAGATCATCTTCGTCATATTCATAGTCAGAATTTTCAGATTCTTCTTCATCAGATTCTATACCGTCTAAATTTGTATCGATTTCTTCTTCAGGTTAATCTAATAACAATTTAATATGACCATAACAGACATTCGAATGTATTTCCTCCCATTCTCTGCAAGACATTCCAACTTCATCAGCTATAAACTAATTGCGTATTTTAGTGTTCTTAGACCAATTATCTTAGACAGATCCTCGCTCTTTACCTGATATCATCATTGTAAATAGTATCATTAAGTATTTATCGAATTCTGATTTAGTTAATCTAGAATGCCCTCCATATTTCTACATTTTTCTTACTTCAGTCAAAGTTTTAATGTTATTGTAGAATTATGGAGTAAATAATTATGTATGGGTTTCATAGATGCTTTCATTCATTGTTGGCATTATTTTTGTTAGGTGCGAAGTGGAAATACTGACAAGCTTAACATTATTTCGTTTCAACAAAATTAATAACATAAAATAAACCTCTCAACTCAATTAATCTTCTACCGCATACTTACTAAAACAGTTGTTCAATTAATTCAATCCTCTTTTATAGTTTGATTTGGTACATTCATTTTCATTTTGAAATCTGCGCTGCTGTTATTTCTGTTTATTAATATCGTTGGGACAAATGGTTACAATTACATATTTAATCTAGCCATCTAACAATACAATATTTATACTACGTTGCATTTAATATTTATAATTAATAATAATCACCTCCATAAATGTTTTAGAATCACAAATACGCAACGTGGTCTGACGCCGAGATCCGGAAGCTGATCGATGCGACCAATATACACAAAGACAAAACCATTGACTGGATTGGCGTCGCCTCTCATTTTCCGGGCAGAACTTCACAATAGTGCAAGTCGTTTTACAACAACCGGGTCAAACCTTTGGAAACGAATTCAATGGTAAACGATTTTTATTTGTTCATGATCTCAACTCAAATGCAAAAACCGAGAACGCCCATATAAAATGTTAAGAAACTGTTTTGCGAGTGCGGGACAGCGGACATGTTCATTTACATTGCGAACTTACTGGTGGATGTTGAGTTCAAGTTCAATTACCAATTTATGGGCGCTATTGTTGAAGTACAGTTATGGGAGGTGGAATTGCTTTTTCTTGTTTACTATGTGAGTAATTATATATTAAAATATTTTGCCACTTCTAATGCGGATGACAAATTCCAATAAATAATCTCAAGTTGGAGATTATTCATGAACTACTCATTAACACAAGAGGGCCAAAAATATGATTTCGATCGTATTAGACCATAATCGACTATTCAAAGTCGGTATTTAATATTCCAAAAAGGAAAAATAGAAATTACCACATGCAATAAAAGGACGGCAATGACAAAAATAAACGCGGTAGGAGATGTTTAGGGAAGGTCAACTAATTCACTTAACAAACTTAGGCAGTTCTGAAGCGTTTGTATTCTCTTCATTTCTGGGTCCAACGAAGGAATTCATAAAATATTGTACCAATCTGAACTAGTTATATCACTCGTTTAAGATGTCCCTGTGTAATTTCTACGTTTTAGTCAACAAAGCTAATTTATGAAAGATTTTATCTCGAAAATATATGGAAGTTAAGCCTGATTGGAGAAAAGAATAAGAGGATCCAACAATTGGTGTACGGACGCGACATGTAATTTATAACTAGTAGCGCAAGCACTGGACCTACAGAGGACCTCCATATTCATCTTCACCTGGGTCAATCTAAACGATTTTAGGTATTTCTTAATCACGAAAAACAATGGAGGACTTTTTCTTTCAATCTCAACCGGGAGCTCAAGATGAAGTATGGGTACTTCGCTTAATTAGAATTATAATTCAGGTAGTTACAGTCGCTTTCATTCTCAATATACAAATAATGAATGCATTTTTGTTTCTTGAAGAATGGAATCAAGTGGGTTAGTCGGGCCCAGCATTAAATAATATATTGATGCTACTCTAAAACAACAGTTATTTTATTTATGATCTTCCACTTCCATTTCATAATGAGAAATCAATTTTCTTGATTGTTAAATTATACAACGTTGGGTAAAGTTGAAACTTATTATTGAAGTATATACAGTGTTATATACTTTAATTATTGTAGCACAGCTATCCAAGGCTCAACCATGCCTTGATGTGATTGAAGCACTTTACAAATCAATAGTAAATAGAGTCATGGAGTGTATTGATGAGGATGGAGACCCAGCTCATTATTGAGCCGGATAGTGATATAAGTAAGATTCAAATAATAAACTTCATTCTTCTTCCTAATTCTAAAAAGCATTTCGAGGGCCCACCACTGTAATATTTCTAAACTTTTTTTGGAATTTGGGAGTGAAATTTTATAAATATAATGCATTACATACCCTTCGAAATATTAAAGTAAAATAACTTCATTTTTAAGTTTCCTTTACACTCCATTTTTCCGACCTGATTTTGGCCTTATCTTGATTCCCGTCACATCTGCAAACATTTTATTACTATATTAATACAAGTGATATTAAGGTTATCTAACACACATGACTTGTATTGCTTCAATCGCTCTGCATTTGGAGAATAGATCAAAATTTATAATTACATTTAGTTTTCATATTTGAAGTGTAAATTTTGGAGTGTGATGCATAATTTAAATAAAATTTTACTTTATTATTCGCAGCCAAGGTAAAACAAATTCATTCAATTAATTGCAACACGCCTTCTGATCTCGGTCCCAACTCGATTACTGTAGTAATATAGATCCACTTACTAGTAAGTGAATATCTGAAAACGGAGTTCGCTTAGAATAATTACGTAGAAATCGGCGAATATGTGGTGAGCAAAGAGATGTACGATATCATGGTTATGAGAATGGCGAGTTTCGACACAAGTGACGACACAAATTAATGAAATAAGTTGGAATGAAATTATTTAAATATTATTCATAACTATGTATAGTTCCAAAGAATATTAAATATTTCACTTCACACTTCATCCAGTGAATCTTCACTAAACACATCTTTGACCATATTATTGTTTTCAATCTTACTAATTTTGTCCGGCTATAAGCGATTTTGTGTATGCATACCTTCAATAGGTTACCATAATTTTTCTTTCATAAATGTCTCTTCCTCGATAGAGTTATCAATATCACTCCAGAATTATAGAAGTTGTTAATATTTCGGAATGGAACCATTCACCAAGTTTTCACCATCATAACAGTCATCATCAAAGATCAAATCCATTACATCTTTACTTAACTAATTAATCATTCTATACTCATTATCTGAAATTAATTGTTCTTTGTTCTCAACTTTTACAGTTACAGTACGTGTTTCAGTCCGGGTCATAGGTATAACGTCTTCACCTAACTCCATCTAACACATTTTTAGAATTTCTTATTTGTATATTAATTCGGAAACTCTTTGATATGAATTATTGAATGTAGAGTGTAAGCGTAGCCAGCCAAACAGGCACTCACAGACAAACGAACCACAGCTTACTAATCTTACCTCTCCGTGCTTATGAAGTAATTGAAGTATTTTAGAAAATGAACAAATACACTACTTTATAAATTCTTGACTAAAACAAGTTAGAATCTTAACTGTTGCACCATTATTTTATCTTGCTATTTAATAGTCTTTATCCTGTTTAAGGTTCTCCCACATCGTATCAAATCTCTTAAGTACTAGTAAAACTAATGATAATAATTTTACATAAGACCTTCCCCCAATTTTAGTGAACAAAGTTACCAAAGGATAATGTAGTACAAAGTAAATAAGTGTGTGAATTGTTTTCCTCGTTGGCTTTAATACGGACAAAATGTTAATCGTCCGACGTGAGTACATTCTGAGAAAATATTCGTCGACCATCTTGGTGAATTTTTAATCGCTCCATATTATATCGGGCAACTATAACAATGTCTTAAGCTCTTCGACTGAAAGCAACGTGGTGTCCTCCATTAGATTAATTGTTAATAATTTCTTTAGGAATCGATATCTTGCCCGTTTCCCCAAATGAAGTAAGTCAATACATATCATAAGAAGAGGTTTCTATGGTTACCATTACCAAGTATAAAATATTTCAGGATGATTCGCTACTCTTTCCTTAATAACATTATATTCTTATTTCATCATTGGTGTAAAAAATGAATCGGCATCCATACAATAACTTTGGACAAATATATATTTCTATTTCAACATTTAACGCAAATATTCGAGTTATGGGGAACCAGCTTTCCCAGTGTCAGAAACTTAGAAGAACAATAATTTGGAGCGGTATTAAGGAGAGTATGGAACAAAAATTACTGCAAAACCGTAGTATATCCCTTTGACTATTTCTTTGCCGCGTTCATCTGTTTCAACTATAACGTTCTTATATTAGCCTTTGGTAAGACGAAGACCTTGAGCATTAAGACAAACAGCATCAATAGCTAAGCTACCAAATAATGATGCTTTGCACGGTAGTTTACATTATTTTCTGTATAGATCCAAATGGTTCCAATCCGTTGGTACATTTTACCCTATTATAGATTCTAGGATTTTCATCTGAAGTGTTTTGGTCTTAATATACCTTTATATTGACCGAATACTTGGTGCTTGGAAAGACACAATATCTATGATATACGCTTTTTTAGAAAGTATATATTTAATAGTCCAGTATTAATATTCAGCTTCTTAATAATAAGACTTGACGCCGGTTTTCTTAATCTATTGTAACCTATCAAAAATCGCGGTTGATATTTAAAACAGTTCGTCATCAACGTCAGACTATTTTTCAGCTTCCTATTCAGTTACATTTTTTTCATTTTTTAATGCTAGTACAAGCCTATCATTCGTTGCCTTAAGAGATGAACGCAATCCTATGTTTTCATGTTGCAACGCTCTACATTTAAGTTGCAACAGCTAATATAATCTCAGAATTCTCAAATGATTCTTCATTTCTAGTTTGATTTGTGGTGAAGCGGAATTATGTAAATAGCTAGAAATATATTAATTGTTTCAATATTGTTTTATTGTTATTTCTGTAAATTACAATAAATAATCCAGCGCTGAGATTGCTTCAATTTTTTCTATATAGTCTCAAAATATCATAATAACAATAATTTGTAAAATTCATAATTATAAATTTCCATTTCAATGATGTCGTCACTTGTGTTTCGACGCAAAGGCCGTTTTGCAGAAAATATAAGACAAAGTGAATACTTTTTGAATCAAGAATTATGAATTAATTAATAAGAAAATGCATGAAAATACATTTTCTCAAAGCAAATTAATACGATCAATTTGAAATAAAATGAAATCTATAGTATAAGTATAGAAAGTACATTCTCTCACATTATAATCTTTTTGTTGGTCCTGTTGAAAATGTCTGCGAATTTGTCTTTGTCGAACAGTTTCAATTGGCTCAGTTGTGTTTTGCAGTTTGGGCTGAGTCCGATAATATCTTCTGGTGAGTGAATGGTGCTGAGGTACAGCTGCTCTAGCTTGCTTTTGGCGACGTGATTGGTGCTAATATGCGCTTTATATACGCTTTCAACAGTTTCTTGCTCCATTCTCTCTCTATTGTAAGTTTCAACCAGTTACTATTGCGCGTTCAGATTCTTTTTGAATTCTATTTGTTGTTGCTCTTGAAAGTTGTATATTTCGGGGCATATGATTCTGCTGGCTGCTTTGTCCTTCTCGAATTCGGAGAGGTCTTTGAGCGCTTTGTGCTGGTACTTGAAGAAGGCCTTAATGGCCGCCATATCAACTTGCAATCTCGTGCAGTATCTTAAACTATCTTGTAGGCGTTCAAGATAACAGTTTTCCACTTCATCGTAAATCGGTTCGAATGCGATGAGCAGTTTTTCGAGCAGAAGTTGTTCGTTCGGAATTTACTGGTGAATTATATTCTTGAGGTAAACGTATTTGTCCTCCCTCAGAAGGAAGTTCATTTTCTTCAGTTTCCGAAGGTTTATCTGAGTTGACATGTTTGGAGCGGAATTATTTTAAGATTTAGAATTGATGGATGAATGAATGTAGGGATTCAATTCAAAATTGATATCATTCTCTTTTGAATTAATTATAAATAATTAATTATAAATAACATGACTCACCAACACATAATCCGATGAATACGGATAATGCAAATATAACAAATAAAAATAAAACACACATTAAATTATAATCAAAATAAATGAATGACAAAAAGAAAATATATAATACTGAAATATGAATTAAAATGAATTTGCTATTAAAAAGAGCAATATAATCTTATCCAAAAACAAAAGTCTCAAAATATTTTAAAGTAATATCAAAATATTAAAAATACAATAAGATAAAGAAAAATCTGATTTAAATGTACAATTAATGCAAAAACATACTTTCTACAAAAAAGATCTTAAATGTCTTTTAAAACCATAGTAAAAAACTAATTAAACCACTACACACATACTACATAACCTCACTCAGAAGGGGGTCGCATTTTCGCTAATAAGGGGGTAGGTCAACTCGCTTACAAGGGGGTTAAACATGAAGTTACCCCCTTGTAAGCGAGTGCCAAATATCATGCGTTTTAGCCCTGTTTTTAGGCCATAAACCCTTCAAATACAACAATATTTTTGGATACATTTTGGATACATTTCACTTATAAGGGGGTTGAAAATGGCCTTATAAGTGAAAAGGCTACCCCCTTGAGAGCGAGGTTATGTAGTACGTAATATTATTAATATTATGTATATATGTTTACATTTCATACCATAAAATAAAGTAAAATAGTTACGTAATATTTAAAAAGATGTTAAATCACACATAGTAAATACATTAAAGCTGTTACATAAATGAGGAAGCAGAATCACTTAGATTGGAAAAAGATGAAAACCATTTTAATTAACTGGAAATTCACTAACCACAAGAATTATTAAAATATATATTATTTTTACTTGGATATGGTAACTATTATATATTTATATATTGCGTTTAGATGTATTGTTGGATTGTTGCTGTTGAGTGAGTCATGTTATGAACGATATAGTGAGATTTTTGAATGCGAAACATAGTTTCTTATATAAAGCCGAATATAACCTGCCCAACCGTATTTTTAGTTATAAATATTTCAACTCTATATTTCAACTCTTATTTTAGTTTATTCACAGTATTTTCAACTTGGATAACATTAACATAGTTTCCTTTCAATTCAACTGTCGCTAAAGTAACTAAACGAATAATTTCCATGTCTTGATGTATTTTCTGAAGATAGATGTCATCATTGTTTGTGATATTTGGAATAAATTTCTGAATCTTTTCTATAGCATTGTTAAAACTAGTGGGGTGGTATCAGCCCACCTACCTGTAATAAAAAGAAATCTGTATGAACTTACAATAGATCTACAATGAATCTCAAAAAGATTGACCCAATCGTTTTATTCATTTTAATCGACTTGCAATCTATTCCACACCACACCACGAAATGAAAAATTGCAATATGATCACCTTGAGAACTGGCGCAAGGAAAACAGACGGATTCGAGCGCAAAAATATAATATTCGTTAATGACCCTAAAAATATATGAATATGCATTGTAACTTTTATATAACCTTCAGTTTCCCGTAATAATAGGATAATAGAACTAAAGTAGCATATCTAGTTCAAACACTTTATGGAGCCAAGAAAACACCCATTATTTATTCATAAAGCTAGTTGTTTGTGAAGTCATATTAAGTCAATTCTATTGGGTGGTAGCATATATACAATAAGATACAATAAAGATAAGTGTCCATCTGACCAAGTTCGTTTGCCTAGAGCCTCTAGGTGTTCTAAGTGCAGTTTTGGCTTCGTTCCGAACGTGGACCAAGACGGCTGCGTGCCGAAGACCAAATGCGCGCCGGGGTTCTTGAATTTGGCCCAAACTTTCTGCATCTCTTCCTGCTCGAGCGAAAACGCAGTGAGTGGAGACTCCCAAAACTGCGTCTCGTGCGCCTCGAAAGACCGCTTAGCCATTTCTCGTAGGGAAAGTGCGTCTGCGTTCCAGGCGCCTCGGTGTTAGTCGTGCGGATCCTAGGTACCCAATGTGGACCAGACCGCTTGCGTTCATAAAACTGAGTGTGCACCTGGCTTCCTCAACTTGGCAAGAACGTTCTGTATCTCAAACTGCGCTTTCGAAAAATCTGGAGCGAACGCGTATAATCAGTGCAAGCTATGCAAGATCATCAACTCGCTGAGCTTCTTTAAAGATACTGGATGTTTGTGTCTTCCACAAGCAACTGGCTCTATCACTTTGTGCGTTTGTAACACAGCGGCAGGTTTCGCTGGTCCTAAATGCACCTGTTACAAGAAATTATCTTTGAGCGGAGCTTCCTGCTAAACTATGTGTCCGCCTTCCGATGTTTACTTATACTCTCGGTGCTCACATTGTCCTTAAAACACCGTTCCGAACGTATTTTAGTACTTGAGTTGAGAGGTGTATTTTATGTTATTAATTAATTCGAAACGGAATAATGTTAGGCTTGTCAGTATTCCCACTCCACAAATAATGAAAGAAATATAACTATTTACAATGATTTAACATTCATTAACGACTAAGTACTACGATATTATCTGATTTATTTAAATCTTAATATAACATAAATGAACTATATAATGCTGAAATAAAATATTATGTTTAAATTAAGGCTATTATTTGGAAACTGTACCTTGTACAGCTGTATACAGTATACAGCTTTAATTTCTATATATGAAATCATTTGTAGACTAGTTTAACGTAATATTTGTCCAGTTATAGCATAATTTAACAATAATTTTGAAATTTATTTTTGCAATTATAAATATTGTGTTATATAATCTCTTTTATGATCTATTTAAATATATTTAAGTCATAAAGACTTAAGTATCTTATAATTAACTCATATATTAATCTAATTTCTAGTGTTTTTCATTATTATGAATTATCTATAACTATTATGTATGTCATCAATAAATATAAGCATGTTGTGACATTATTACCTGATTGAAAAGTATTAATATGAAAATATTTCAAATATTATTAAAAATACATTGTATTTGGAGTGGAGATGTTAACATGTTAATATATTTGCATTAAATTAATCAATTTAAACTTTAAATTGACAAAAATTGATCAAAAAGTGGTGGAGAGGGTACGTTATTTTGATTTATATCAAAAATTGTAGATTTTAAGACTTGAACTCGCAAATATTTTGACCACGATTATTAAATAACAGTTGTTCAATTAATACGATCAATATGAAATCTATAGTATAAGTATAGAATTAATAAGAAAGTACATTCTTTCACATTATAATCTTTTTGTTGGTCCTGTTGAAAATGTTCCTGTTCAGGCTCATTTACTCTTAAAAGCGAAATCTCTGCAATATATTAACTATTATTAATATTATTAACTGCATAAAATCTATTTTTGTGTTTTGTTGTTTTACATTGCTTTATGCTAATAATTTTTTAATATATTTTCAACAATTTGGTTTCCATAATAAGATTTCTACATTGGTTGTGTTTGCTAAAGTTTGTTTTAATCCTGTTGCGCTTAGATTTCACATCATCGTAAACAGTTTCCATAAATTGCTGTGAATGTATATTCTTCAAACATGAAACAATTGTTGTAATAGTTTTAGCGAGCTCAATAAATTTATAAATTTCATATTTGTTGTTCATTTTTTTGTCAAAATATCAAAAAATATCATTATTAATAATTACTTCACCTCAGCACCCCTTTGGAATTGTTGCACTTGTGAAGAGTGTGCAAGTTCCCGGTGCCACTCCATTGATGTAATTTGTTCCAATCGACTACGAATTGATTAATTCGAATGTGTTTCCCGTTCCACTGCTTCCAAGGATGAACCCTAGCGAAGTGGTTCCCGTAACTCTAATATTTAAAACACTTGAACTTTCAATGTAAAGGGTCGTCGACTGACAGTAACCTACGAACCCACCAGAAATAGTCGCTGCTGAAGAGATATTACTTGAACTAACCATTGAGTTGATCAATGTCACGTTTTTATTCGTATGATAAGCTATAAAACCGCCAGCAGTATTCAAGGTGGCAGAAATGGTTGAATTAATAAGAGATGAATTCAATATGGTCGTGTTGTCAGCACTGGTGTATGAACGTCCTATAAACCCGCCAACATCCTGCTTGGAGGTTATATTACTGTTAATCACCTACGTGTTAATAATTGAAGCGTTTTTAGAACCCTACCAACCAATTAGAGCTCCGATATAAGTTAACTAAGTTGCACCAACAGCCATTGAAACACTGGTATTTACATTATTAAATTCTAAATAGGTATTAGGTGTTTACGAATGAGTTGCTATAAGACCGAAATATATAAATGTTGAACCCTGCACAGAAAATGAAAAAGTTGAATCGTAAACTTTAATACTTCCATCGCTATTTATTAAACCAAATTGGCTAAAATTCTTTTACGACACGATGCTTGACATATTTTATTACAGGCACAAATTACTAAATGTGATATTAGATGGCGAAGATGAAGGTAGAACAAATCCAAGTAGAAAACCTGATTTTGAAATATAATCTGTAACAATTTTTTAGTAAGAATCTTAAATCAATTAATTAATTTATATTGTAGAACTATTATAAAGAGAAATTATACCTCCAAATTAATAGAAAAGAGGGCTATACCAGTTAGTGGTATTAATAGATCCAATTTACATGAAATTACTTTTGTTTCCCATAATTATTGCTATATTGTTAATTACAATTGTACTCGACACAACAGTTGTAAATAAATATGACGAACAATTACCAACATACATTACATCAGGTTAAAAGATTGTTTACTTTACATTTATATTAGCTGAATTTATACTAAGGCCAATCATAGCAGCAGTCAAAGTGGTTTAGTACGTCCCAAATACTTTATATATTGAAATGTTCATTAATCCACTAACGCTGCCAATTAGAGTTATATTTCCCATAGAAGAAGGCGAAAATACCAAATTTATAAGGAGTTTCTATATGTTTACATTTAAAGTGGATGGAACGAAAATATTTAGTTGTCCTGCACTCACCGTTATATCGCTTCCTTCGCTTGACATGATGGTTAATTGATTAATAATGATCGTAGAGCCCGTTGTTAGCATCTAGCCTCCGTTAACTGATTATGTTCCAATGTGAATTTTTATGTTTTAAAACGTATTTTAGCTTTAAAATAACGGTTTGGCTGTCGCGTAGACTCCATCAAATACATCAATGAACGCATTGTTTATAACAGGGGAGGAGCTGAAAACGTATCCAGCACTAAAATCGCCAGAACTAACTTGATGCGTTATTACTGAGATATCGAAGACGGACACCTAAATGTTTTAACCACACACTATATGATCGCATTATATTTAATAAGTTATAATGCATTAATTATTTAAAAACTAATATCCTTAGTTTAAACATGCAATTTGAATTTCCAAAAGATCAATTATTTACTGCGATTAATTTATGAGCATGCTTTATGTATTTATGGTCTGTTATAATATCATATTTGTTTGATTAAATGTCGTATTCATATTGTATACAGTTGCATTCATAGAATTAACAACAGTATCATAATTTTATGATTAACATAAATTTTAGTAATTTTATATTTGAGTTTTTAGATCTTCTAAAGAAGTATTAAAACCTAACAAATTTAACATAGAAATGTTCGAAATTAACCTATTATTCAGAGCCGAAGTATTAAGAGCCAAATAATTTTCTAATTCAAGTTATTGTTGTGAAATGTTTAGAGAAATATTATTAGAAATACTTTAGTCTATAATGTTAGTGTAATTAGCGAGTAATTAATGAAGCTGTGAATAGTTCAGTTTGATATCATTTTCTATTTTAGTAAATTAATTATTTACACTCATTGTGATATTGGTTACCGCATTTGTACTATAATCTGTTAGGTTTTCAAGTAACACACTAAAATTGTTAATACTTAATATTATTTGTTAAATTTAATCATTATTTTGCATTTAACTGGACATATTGTGAATGGCTTCGATTACGTTGACACACACAGATCCGTCAAGAAGATACCCATATGTACACTGACACTGGCCGTCCACGAATTCGAACGGGAAGTCGCAGGTCAGCATTCCGCTGTGTGGTAGTGCATACTACAGACTGTCTCCACACAGCCCGTACACCACCATTTGTCCGCCGCACACATCGCAGTTGAGCGTGACTGCGCCGTTGAATGTGATGTTGGCGCTCTGGTTACCAAGACTCAGGTTGCTGTCCACGCACACCACGAAGGAAGAAATGGTCATGTTCATCTGCGACGCTATCTCGCAGGCGATGTACCCGCTGTAGTCGCTTTTGATTAGGTTGCTCCCGGTCAGGTTGCAGTCGACGATGGTGATGTTCGCGTTCGCGTTGTCTACTCGGTTCACGATGCCAGAAGCGTGCATGCTTGCCAGTCTGTACTGAATCAACGACTGCTGGAGAAAGACCGAGTTCGGCGCTTCTCCCACCAGACCGGAAAGCTCTTTCCCGGATGCTATAAAGACCAGCGAGCAGTTGTAGATTTCCACGTCGCACTTGATGCAAACGAGCGCGCCGCGAAACACCTCGAAGCCCAGACTGATGTTCACAAACGAGTCCCTCACCACGTTTGTGTTCAGATTAAAGCCGAACAACGCAAAGGCGTTCACGTTTTCATTCAATACTTCAATACTAATATTAGATTACTTAGTAATATCTGTATACATAAATAATTATATATTTTTTGGATTGTGAACACCGTTCTTAGATAATACGTTCTTAGATATTACATTATTAAAGTATTTAGCTTTATGGCAATATTAATATTGTTCGTTATTAACCCAAATATTGTTAGTGCACTAATTAATTTAATTTAATTATCTGTATAGTATTATAGAAGACAACATGACTATTTGTAAATGTAAAGCCTCCGACGTTTGTAGTTGTACGTTTATCGTTGAATTACAGTTGAACGAGTCGTGTTACAACTGCGATTACTAAAGGCGGCAGCAGAACCAGATATTAAAATGGGTAACATCACTGGCCATCCAAATAATTTTTGCTCTTTCAGAAAAGTGTCCTCAAAATGTACAATGTGGCTTCCAATGTATCTTCGCTGTGTATTATGTAAAGGGCCTTCGCTCGGCTCCGAAAGCGATTTTAGCGCGTTTCCGCGGTTCGAGTGAGTACACTAATTCCGAGCGTGAATACACTTTTGCACTTCTCGGCGTTCTGGCCGGATTTCTGCTCCTGGCCTCGCAGCTGCAAACAACATCACTTTGAAATATCAAACTCGGAGTTAATTCCGGCGGCCGAGGTGTCGAGTGGCGGCGAGCTAGAGCCGGCTCAGTCGTATCCTCCAGCTCCGGAACAACTGCGATGGCTAAAGAACGGCGCCAGAACCAGAATATTAGACGGCGGCGCTTCGACGTTTGCAGACAACGCCGGCTAGCGCGAGAAATGGAATCGTAGAGGAGACGAGCCGGCTGCGGCTGGCCACCGTGCGTCAATAGTTGTAAACACAAGGCTGTAAATGTAAAGCCCCGAAAATAAATGGGAAACTGATAACGTGAGAATGAACTAGACTTAGGACAAACTTACGTGTCGGGCACCATTCACTATGCCTATCAGCACAGCGAACGAATAGCAGGCTGCACAACTAAATCGCAGACCGAGGTGTTCCAGGTCAGGTAAACCAGGGCGCATTAAGAATACTACTGCCAAAGTGAGACATTTACCTCAACATTTCAGATAATACATGAAATAGACATCGCACGTTTATCGTTGTATTACAGTTGAACGAGTCGTGTTACAACTGCGATTACTAAAGGCGGCAGCAGAACCAGATATTAAAATGGGTAACATCACTGGCCATCCAAATAATTTTTGCTCTTTCAGAAAAGTGTCCTCAAAATGTACAATGTGGCTTCCAATGTATCTTCGGTGTGTATTATGTAAAGGGCCTTCGATCGGCTCCAAAAGCGATTTTAGCGCGTTTCCGCGGCTCGAGTGAGTACACTAATTCCGAGCGTGAATACACTTTTGCACTTCTCGGCGTTCTGGCCGGATTTCTGCTCCTGGCCTCGCAGCTGCAAACAACATCACTTTGAAATATCAAACTCGGAGTTAATTCCGGCGGCCGAGGTGTCGAGTGGCGGCGAGCTAGAGCCGGCTCAGTCGTATCCTCCAGCTCCGAAACAACTGCGATGGCTAAAGAACGGCGCCAGAACCAGAATATTAGACGGCGGCACTTCGACGTTTGCAGACAACGCCGGCTAGCGCGAGAAATGGAATCGTAGAGGAGTCGAGCCGGCTGCGGCTGGCCACCGTGCGTCAATAGTTGTAAACACAAGGCTGTAAATGTAAAGCCCCGAAAATAAATGGGAAACTGATAACGTGAGAATGAACTAGACTTAGGACAAACTTACGTGTCGGGCACCATTCACTATGCCTATCAGCACAGCGAACGAATAGCAGGCTGCACAACTAAATCGCAGACCGAGGTGTTCTAGTCAGGTAAACCAGGGCGCATTAAGAATACTACTGCCAAGTGGGACATTTACCTCAACATTTCAGATAATACATGAAATAGACATCGCACGTTTATCGTTGAATTACAGCTGAACGAGTCGTGTTACAACTGCGATTACTAAAGGCGGCAGCAGAACCAGATATTAAAATGGGTAACATCACTGGCCATCCCAATAATTTTTGCTCTTTCAGAAAAGTGTCCTCAAAATGTACAATGTGGCTCCAAAAATATCTTCGGTGTGTATTATGTAAAGGGCCTTCGCTCGGCTCCAAAAGCGATTTTAGCGCGTTTCCGCGGTTCGAGTGAGTACACTAATTCCGAGCGTGAATACACTTTTGCACTTCTCGGCGTTCTGGCCGGATTTCTGCTCCTGGCCTCGCAGCTGCAAACAACATCACTTTGAAATATCAAACTCGGAGTTAATTCCGGCGGCCGAGGTGTCGAGTGGCGGCGAGCTAGAGCCGGCTCAGTCGCATCCTCCAGCTCCGAAACAACTGCGATGGCTAAAGAACGGCGACAGAACCAGAATATTAGACGGCGGCGCTTCGACGTTTGCAGACAACGCCGGCTAGCGCGAGAAATGGAATCGCAGAGGAGACGAGCCGGCTGCGGCTGGCCACCGTGCGTCAATAGTTGTAAACACAAGACTGTAAATGTAAAGCCCCGAAAATAAATGGGAAACTGATAACGTGAGAATGAACTAGACTTAGGACAAACTTACGTGTCGGGCACCATTCACTATGCCTATCAGCACAGCGAACGAATAGCAGGCTGCGCAACTAAATCGCAGACCGAGGTGTTCTAGGTCAGGTAAACCAGGGCGCATTAAGAATACTACTGCCAAAGTGGGACATTAACCTCAACATTTCAGATAATACATGAAATAGACATCGCACGTTTATCGTTGAATTACAGTTGAACGAGTCGTGTTACAACTGCGATTACTAAAGGCGGCAGCAGAACCAGATATTAAAATGGGTAACATCACTGGCCATCCAAATAATTTTTGCTCTTTCAGAAAAGTGTCCTCAAAATGTACAATGTGGCTTCCAATGTATCTTCGGTGTGTATTATGTAAAGGGCCTTCGATCGGCTCCAAAAGCGATTTTAGCGCGTTTCCGCGGCTCGAGTGAGTACACTAATTCCGAGCGTGAATACACTTTTGCACTTCTCGGCGTTCTGGCCGGATTTCTGCTCCTGGCCTCGCAGCTGCAAACAACATCACTTTGAAATATCAAACTCGGAGTTAATTCCGGCGGCCGAGGTGTCGAGTGGCGGCGAGCTAGAGCCGGCTCAGTCGTATCCTCCAGCTCCGAAACAACTGCGATGGCTAAAGAACGGCGACAGAACCAGAATATTAGACGGCGGCGCTTCGACGTTTGCAGACAACGCCGCATAGCGCAAGAAATGGAATCGTAGAGGAGTCGAGCCGGCTGCGGCTGGCCACCGTGCGTCAATAGTTGTAAACACAAGGCTGTAAACGTAAAGCCCCGAAAATAAATGGAAAACTGATAACGTGAGAATGAACTAGACTTAGGACAAACTTACGTGTCGGGCACCATTCACTATGCCTATCAGCACAGCGAACGAATAGCAGGCTGCGCAACTAAATCGCAGACCGAGGTGTTCTAGGTCAGGTAAACCAGGGCGCATTAAGAATACTACTGCCAAGTGGGACATTAACCTCAACATTTCAGATAATACATGAAATAGACATCGCACGTTTATCGTTGAATTACAGTTGAACGAGTCGTGTTACAACTGCGATTACTAAAGGCGGCAGCAGAACCAGATATTAAAATGGGTAACATCACTGGCCATCCAAATAATTTTTGCTCTTTCAGAAAAGTGTCCTCAAAATGTACAATGTGGCTCCAAAAATATCTTCGCTGTGTATTATGTAAAGGGCCTTCGCTCGGCTCCGAAAGTGATTTTAGCGCGTTTCCGCGGTTCGAGTGAGTACACTAATTCCGAGCGTGAATACACTTTTGCACTTCTCGGCGTTTGTGGCCAGTTTCTGCTCTGCTGGCCTCACGGCTGCAAACAACATCACTTTGGAAATATCAAACTCGGAGTTAATTCCGGCGGCCGAGGTGTCCGGTGGCGACGAGCTGAGGCTCAGTTCAGTCATCCTCAGCTCAGGAAACAACTGCGATGGCTAGAACGGCGCCAGAACCAGAATATTAGACGGCAGCGCTTCGACGTTTACGAACAACGCCGCCTAGCGCGAAATGGAATCGTAGAGTCAGGCCGGCTGCGGCTGACCACCGATAAGTCATGAGTTGTAAAACAAGACTGGCAAACGTAAAGCCCGAAAATAAAATGGGATACTGATAACGTGAGAATGAACTAGACTTGGGACAAACTTACGTGTCGGGCTGCCATTCACTATGCATATCAACACAGCGAACGAATAGCAGGCTGCACAACTAAATCGCAGACCGAGGTGTTCTAGGTCAGGTAAACCAGGGCGCATTAAGAATACTACTGCCAAAGTGGGACATTTACCTCAACATTTCAGATAATATATGAAATAGACATCGCACGTTTATCGTTGAATTACAGCTGAACGAGTCGTGTTACAACTGCGATTACTAAAGGCGGCAGCAGAACCAGATATTAAAATGGGTAACATCACTGGCCATCCCAATAATTTTTGCTCTTTCAGAAAAGTGTCCTCAAAATGTACAATGTGGCTCCAAAAATATCTTCGGTGTGTATTATGTAAAGGGCCTTCGCTCGGCTTCGAAAGCGATTTTAGCGCGTTTCCGCGGTTCGAGTGAGTACACTAATTCCGAGCGTGAATACACTTTTGCACTTCTCGGCGCTCTGGCCGGATTTCTGCTCCTGGCCTCGCAGCTGCAAACAACATCACTTTGAAATATCTAACTCGGAGTTAATTCCGGCGGCCGAGGTGTCGAGTGGCGGCGAGCTAGAGCCGGCTCAGTCGTATCCTCCAGCTCCGAAACAACTGCGATTGCTAAAGAACGGCGACAGAACCAGAATATTAGACGGCGGCGCTTCGACGTTTGCAGACAGCGCCGGCTAGCGCAAGAAATGGAATCGTAGAGGAGACGATCCGGCTCCGGCTGGCCACCGTGCGTCAATAGTTGTAAACACAAGGCTGTAAACGTAAAGCCCCTGAAAATAAATGGGAAACTGATAACGTGAGAATGAACTAGACTTAGGACAAACTTACGTGTCGGGCACCATTCACTATGCCTATCAGCACAGCGAACGAATAGCAGGCTGCGCAACTAAATCGCAGACCGAGGTGTTCTAGTCAGGTAAACCAGGGCGCATTAAGAATACTACTGCCAAAGTGGGACATTTACCTCAACATTTCAGATAATACATGAAATAGACATCGCACGTTTATCGTTGAATTACAGTTGAACGAGTCGTGTTACAACTGCGATTACTAAAGGCGGCAGCAGAACCAGATATTAAAATGGGTAACATCACTGGCCATCCCAATAATTTTTGCTCTTTCAGAAAAGTGTCATCAAAATGTACAATGTGGCTCCAAAAATATCTTCGGTGTGTATTATGTAAAGGGCCTTCGCTCGGCTCCAAAAGCGATTTTAGCGCGTTTCCGCGGCTCGAGTGAGTACACTAATTCCGAGCGTGAATACACTTTGCACTTCTCGGCGTTCCTGGCGGGTTTCTGCTCCTGGCCTCGCAGCTGCAACATCACTTTGAAATATCAAACTCGGAGTTAATTCCGGCGGCCGGGTGTCGAGTGGCGGCGAGCTAGAACCGGTTCAGTCGTATCCTCAGCTCCGAAACAACTGCGATGAAACGGCGCCAGAACCAGAATGATAGACGGCGGCGCTTCGACGTTGCGAACAACGCCGGCTGCGCAGAAATGGAATCATGAGGAGTCGAGCCGGCTGCGACTGGCCACCGTGCGTCAATAGTTGTAAAACAAGACTGAAACGTAAAGCCCCGAAAATAATGGGATACTGATAGCATTGAGAATGAACTAGACTTAGGACAACACGTGTCGGGCACCATTCACTATGCCTATCAGCACAGCGAACGAATAGCAGGCTGCACAACTAAATCGCAGACCGAGGTGTTCTAGTCAGGTAAACCAGGGCGCATTAAGAATACTACTGCCAAAGTGGGACATTTACATCAACATTTCAGATAATACATGAAATAGACATCGCACGTTTATCGTTGAATTACAGCTGAACGAGTCGTGTTACAACTGCGATTACTAAAGGCGGCAGCAGAACCAGATATTAAAATGGGTAACATCACTGGCCATCCCAATAATTTTTGCTCTTTCAGAAAAGTGTCCTCAAAATGTACAATGTGGCTCCAAAAATATCTTCGGTGTGTATTATGTAAAGGGCCTTCGCTCGGCTCCGAAAGCGATTTTAGCGCGTTTCCGCGGCTCGAGTGAGTACACTAATTCCGAGCGTGAATACACTTTTGCACTTCTCGGCGCTCTGGCCGGATTTCTGCTCCTGGCCTCGCAGCTGCAAACAACATCACTTTGAAATATCAAACTCGGAGTTAATTCCGGCGGCCGAGGTGTCGAGTGGCGGCGAGCTAGAGCCGGCTCAGTCGTATCCTCCAGCTCCGAAACAACTGCGATGGCTAAAGAACGGCGACAGAACCAGAATATTAGACGGCGGCGCTTCGACGTTTGCAGACAACGCCGCCTAGCGCACGAAATGGAATCGTAGAGGAGTCGAGCCGGCTGCGGCTGGCCACCGTGCGTCAATAGTTGTAAACACAAGGCTGTAAACGTAAAGCCCCGAAAATAAATGGAAAACTGATAACGTGAGAATGAACTAGACTTAGGACAAACTTACGTGTCGGGCACCATTCACTATGCCTATCAGCACAGCGAACGAATAGCAGGCTGCACAACTAAATCGCAGACCGAGGTGTTCTAGTCAGGTAAACCAGGGCGCATTAAGAATACTACTGCCAAAGTGAGACATTTACCTCAACATTTCAGATAATATATGAAATAGACATCGCACGTTTATAGTTGAATTACAGCTGAACGAGTCGTGTTACAACTGCGATTACTAAAGGCGGCAGCAGAACCAGATATTAAAATGGGTAACATCACTGGCCATCCCAATAATTTTTGCTCTTTCAGAAAAGTGTCCTCAAAATGTACAATGTGGCTCCAAAAATATCTTCGGTGTGTATTATGTAAAGGGCCTTCGCTCGGCTCCGAAAGCGATTTTAGCGCGTTTCCGCGGCTCGAGTGAGTACACTAATTCCGAGCGTGAATACACTTTTGCACTTCTCGGCGCTCTGGCCGGATTTCTGCTCCTGGCCTCGCAGCTGCAAACAACATCACTTTGAAATATCAAACTCGGAGTTAATTCCGGCGGCCGAGGTGTCGAGTGGCGGCGAGCTAGAGCCGGCTCAGTCGCATCCTCCAGCTCCGAAACAACTGCGATGGCTAAAGAACGGCGACAGAACCAGAATATTAGACGGCGGCGCTTCGACGTTTGCAGACAACGCCGGCTAGCGCGAGAAATGGAATCGCAGAGGAGACGAGCCGGCTGCGGCTGGCCACCGTGCGTCAATAGTTGTAAAACAAGACTGTAAACGTAAAGCCCCGAAAATAAATGGGAAACTGATAACGTGAGAATGAACTAGACTTAGGACAAACTTACGTGTCGGGCACCATTCACTATGCCTATCAGCACAGCGAACGAATAGCAGGCTGCGCAACTAAATCGCAGACCGAGGTGTTCCAGGTCAGGTAAACCAGGGCGCATTAAGAATACTACTGCCAAGTGAGACATTTACCTCAATATTTCAGATAATATATGAAATAGACATCGCACGTTTATCGTTGAATTACAGTTGAACGAGTCGTGTTACAACTGCGATTACTAAAGGCGGCAGCAGAACCAGATATTAAAATGGGTAACATCACTGGCCATCCAAATAATTTTTGCTCTTTCAGAAAAGTGTCCTCAAAATGTACAATGTGGCTTCCAATGTATCTTCGCTGTGTATTATGTAAAGGGCCTTCGCTCGGCTCCGAAAGCGATTTTAGCGCGTTTCCGCGGTTCGAGTGAGTACACTAATTCCGAGCGTGAATACACTTTTGCACTTCTCGGCGTTCTGGCCGGATTTCTGCTCCTGGCCTCGCAGCTGCAAACAACATCACTTTGAAATATCAAACTCGGAGTTAATTCCGGCGGCCGAGGTGTCGAGTGGCGGCGAGCTAGAGCCGGTTCAGTCGTATCCTCCAGCTCCGAAACAACTGCGATGGCTAAAGAACGGCGCCAGAACCAGAATATTAGACGGCGGCGCTTCGACGTTTGCAGACAACGCCGGCTAGCGCGAGAAATGGAATCGCAGAGGAGACGAGCCGGCTGCGGCTGGCCACCGTGCGTCAATAGTTGTAAAACAAGACTGTAAACGTAAAGCCCCGAAAATAAATGGGAAACTGATAACGTGAGAATGAACTAGACTTAGGACAAACTTACGTGTCGGGCACCATTCACTATGCCTATCAGCACAGCGAACGAATAGCAGGCTGCGCAACTAAATCGCAGACCGAGGTGTTCTAGTCAGGTAAACTAGGGCGCATTAAGAATACTACTGCCAAAGTGGGACATTTACCTCAACATTTCAGATAATACATGAAATAGACATCGCACGTTTATCGTTGAATTACAGTTGAACGAGTCGTGTTACAACTGCGATTACTAAAGGCGGCGGCAGAACCAGATATTAAAATGGGTAACATCACTGGCCATCCCAATAATTTTTGCTCTTTCAGAAAAGTGTCATCAAAATGTACAATGTGGCTCCAAAAATATCTTCGCTGTGTATTATGTAAAGGGCCTTCGCTCGGCTCCGAAAGCGATTTTAGCGCGTTTCCGCGGCTCGAGTGAGTACACTAATTCCGAGCGTGAATACACTTTTGCACTTCTCGGCGTTCTGGCCGGATTTCTGCTCCTGGCCTCGCAGCTGCAAACAACATCACTTTGAAATATCAAACTCGGAGTTAATTCCGGCGGCCGAGGTGTCGAGTGGCGGCGAGCTAGAGCCGGCTCAGTCGCATCCTCCAGCTCCGAAACAACTGCGATGGCTAAAGAACGGCGACAGAACCAGAATATTAGACGGCGGCGCTTCGACGTTTGCAGACAACGCCGGCTAGCGCGAGAAATGGAATCGCAGAGGAGACGAGCCGGCTGCGGCTGGCCACCGTGCGTCAATAGTTGTAAAACAAGACTGTAAACGTAAAGCCCCGAAAATAAATGGGAAACTGATAACGTGAGAATGAACTAGACTTAGGACAAACTTACGTGTCGGGCACCATTCACTATGCCTATCAGCACAGCGAACGAATAGCAGGCTGCACAACTAAATCGCAGATCGAGGTGTTCTAGTCAGGTAAACCAGGGCGCATTAAGAATACTACTGCCAAAGTGGGACATTTCCTCAACATTTCAGATAATATATGAAATAGACATCGCACGTTTATCGTTGAATTACAGCTGAACGAGTCGTGTTACAACTGCGATTACTAAAGGCGGCGGCAGAACCAGATATTAAAATGGGTAACATCACTGGCCATCCAAATAATTTTTGCTCTTTCAGAAAAGTGTCCTCAAAATGTACAATGTGGCTCCAAAAATATCTTCGCTGTGTATTATGTAAAGGGCCTTCGCTCGGCTCCGAAAGCGATTTTAGCGCGTTTCCGCGGCTCGAGTGAGTACACCTAGTTGGTTCATTATAATACACTGGAAGTTTATGAGACGCTAAGTCTTCAGCTATTATCATTTAAAGTACTACCAAAATATTAGCTGTTTTACTAACTTGAATTGGGGTATAGTGAAAGTAATTAAATTTTATGGAAAATAATCTTTTAATCTATTAGTGCATTACAATTATTATTAATTTCACTTTCGGGTGTACACCATCGACTTTTGCCTATTAAACTAAATTTGTGGAATTAACATAATTAATAATTGCTTAAGGACTTCATACTTGATAAAAATATGTTACTGAAAGTTTCAAAATGTATACTGGCTACTGTTATAAATGAATGAAATTTCTCGATTTGAGTGGAGGAATTGAGCTGAAGTGCATAAAATTTGTTGTTGTATGGTCTTTATATTAATTATATTTAATTTATAAAGATTTTCTATGTCTCTAAATATCGTCTACGCATCCCAATAATTTTAGCTTCTTTTGACAAGAATCTTACAACTAAATTTGTGGAAATAGTATGTTTAATGGATTTTCCAATATATTTTGATTTGAGTCCAGACCTGCGTTATCAATTATTACACGTCATGTTATCTTCTATACTTATATACAAATAACTGAACTACAACAACAAGTGCACGAACAGCATTTTACTGAATAGTCAAAGCTACAGTTTCTGTCAGAAAGCCAAAAACATAAACAACCTAAAACTTCAATAAGAACTGCACGTGACGCAGAAGCAAAGCAACATGTTCCTGTACACAACCCTAACGCAGAAACTCGAAGTTGACGTCCGTATCTCCAACGAAAACGTGAACGCCTTTGCGTTGTTCGGCTTTAATCTGAACACAAACGTGGTGAGGGACTCGTTGGTGAACATCAGCCTGGGCTTCGAGGTGTTTCGCGGCGCGCTCGTTTGCATCAAGTGCGACGTGGAAATCTACAACTGCTCGCTGGTCTTTATAGCGTCCGGGAAAGAGCTTTCCGGGCTGGTGGGAGAAGCGCCGAACTCGGTCTTTCTCCAGCAGTCGTTGATTCAGTACAGACTGGCAAGCATGCACGCTTCTGGCATCGTGAACCGAGTAGACAACGCGAACGCGAACATCACCATCGTCGACTGCAACCTGACCGGGAGCAACCTGATCAAAAGCGACTACAGCGGGTACATCGCCTGCGAGATAGCGTCGCAGATGAACATGACCATTTCTTCCTTCGTGGTGTGCGTGGACAGCAACCTGAGTCTTGGTAACCAGAGCGCCAACATCACATTCAACGGCGCAGTCACGCTCAACTGCGATGTGTGTGGCGGCCAAATGGTGGTGTACGGGCTGTGTGGAGACAGTCTATAGTATGCACTACCACACAGCGGAATGCTGACCTGCGACTTCCCGTTCGAATTCGTGGACGGCCAGTGCCAGTGTACATATGGGTATCTTCTTGACGGATCTGTGTGTGTCAACGTTATCGAAGCCATTCACAATATGTCCAGTTAAATGTTAAATAGTAACCAAGTTTTGTAAATATAGCTAAATATTAGTAATATGGAACAAAAATTATAGCAAATCAACACTAGCTTAAACGGTAACATCACTTCGTTTTCTAACATCCTAAATAGTAACAATGCTATTTTGGAGTAGTATATATTGGGAAATTATTCCTAGGTTAACACTGAAATGTTAGATAATATGTAAAACCTGGAAATTAGAATGACCGGAAACATAACTGCGTTAAATATATCTGTGCAATCCAGCATTAATGCGCTAAATAATAGTATTGCTTCAAACTTCAATAGTTTGGATCAGTACATCTTCAACAATATTTCATAGTTGAATAGTTCTATTAATAACTGTAGTGCAGGAATTAAAATAATGAATGACACGATATTAAATGTTTCAACATTGACTAATTAATAATTTTTAGCGTTAAATAATTCAATTAATAATATTAGTAGTACTATATAAAATGTAAATAGCACTACAAGTTCGAATTATATGAATATTAACTCGTCTCTTATTGATTCGCAAGCGGTGATAGATTATTAATAATTACAAGTTTAACTGCTAATATTTTAATCATAGTGTCTTAATAGTGTCTTACACAGGTCTCATTTCGTTGATAACTTTTGTGTGCAAACTTAGGCGATATATAAGGAAACGGAAGTTTGTTCGTCGAATATGTATGTATAAATTTTCGACTTATTTTCAGTTACATAATTTATTTCTAATTCTGGAAACTTCAGTAGCGGTTACGTTTTCAGCTCCTCAACTATAATTAATAACGCGTTTATTGATGTTTCCGATGACGTTTATTATTCACCCGTTCAACCGTTATTTTAGAACCAAAACGCATTCAACAGCATAAAGATCCAAATCGGAAGGCAATTTGTAGATAGTGGTTCACTTCTAACTACCAGTTCAAGCTTAACAGTGAACTAGATGAATGTGGTTTCAAAAATTGGAAGTTAAATAACAGTTAATTCAGCATAATAGTTCAATATTTTCTTGGACTCATCTACATCAGTAAATATAGTTAATCTTTTGGTAAACCTGAGTTTTACACTATCAGATGGTAATATAGCGTTAATAAATAATATTGCCGGAGTACTTAACGTTTCCGGATACCAAATATGTGGTTAGTACTAAAGCACATCTACTGTAGCAATGATTGGACGTTCAGTTTCCCTCACCACATTATATATTAAACTAGTAAGCTTCAGCCCAGATGTATACAATGTGGGATCATAATCGTCGTATTTAATTAGTAACGCTGCAGATAGCATATTAAATATTGATGGTGTCGCTATAATTCTGGGAAATGCCACCTATTATTAAAATGCCACATAATCTTCGGCAGATTATTATTTTGGAGGGATTGTTACAAATATAGCTGGTGGTACATCGGTAGCAAATATTAAAAATGTAATTGTAAATAGTTATTAATATTATAATACAAATTAATTGATGAACTTTGGTTTCATTGTTGGTACAATACAATAAGCAACATAAGTTATTAAAATCTCGAATATTTGCTTTTAATAGACTGTTGATTGCATGAGTAGTCCTCAATTTACGTATGCTGGTTTGATTGGACAATCATAAGGAACATTATCTTTGTAATCATGCAACGTGCTTCTATTTTTCGTTTCAATTGTATAACTTAATTATTTTGGAATAATTGGAATGCAAAATTCTAATGCGCCAATCACCGAAATAATAAATATGAAAGCGAGTTTAAACGTGAGTTCTAGCACAAATAGATATGCTGGAGTACTAATTGGTTATTAAACAAGTAAAAATTGTACTATTTTGAACGTTTCCGTTTCAAACAGCAGTATAAGCTCAGGCCTTTACGTAGGCGGAATTATCGGTTATGTGTCTTCGGTTAACTAAACAATCATTAACACCACCGTATTTTAGAGCAACATATCAGGGCTCACTACTTATGTCGGAGGGTTCATAGGTTAGTGTTAATCAACGAAGCTTATAATTACCAGTTCAGTCATTTAATCAGTGAGATTAACTGGAACAACTTAACTAGGATTGATTATAGGCGGATAATCTGGAACGGCCCTCGTTCAAACGATAACAACTTCACTTTCAACTGGAAGTAATTTCGTGAACGGCGTTTCACAGGCGAATTGCGCGAGCTTTACGAGTGCACTACTGCAGAAAGGATGTTGAGTGACTTTTTGATTATTATATTCTAATACATTATTAGAAAATATATTTGAGTCGGAGACAAATTAAAATAATTTTTTATTTTTAATATATCCCACTCACTTAACTTTCATTTATACTTGCATGGTCTACGTTTCAAGCGCATGTCTTCGCGGGCAACATACTCAATGTTGGAGAATCGGCCTCATACCCAGTCATCGATGGAAATGTCCATCTAATTCTGTAGCTTCTTGGCCTTCTTCTTTTCGCTTTGACTTTACTTATTTTCCTACTGGGCAGGTAGGGATGCCTGTTTCAGAACATCTTCAATGTTCTAGACTTATTATAGGGCTTTAATTTTCTATAGGAGTATCTCGCATTGGGATCGGTTGATGAGTTTACGTTTGTAGAACGCCTTTAAGATCAATATTAAGTTGGATTGAATCTTACTAATCGGCGACTTTGGGTGGTCTTCAACGTAAATGTCAATAACTTCTACCAAATCGCAGCATACCTACTCCTAATATTCTTTCGGATCAACATCTTCCCAATGGCGTCTTAACTCGCTTGCTTGTGCTTCGACTTCAATAGTTATGTTGCACTCGCTGGCTTAGGTTCCGCTGGATACTGTACTCGATTAACTCGACGCTTCGCTTGTGTGCTTTGATTTTACAAGCGGAATTTGCGACTGGGTTTTATTGGTTTCTTGGGGTAAAGGCGCTTGTGGGGCTTCCTTTGGTTTCTGAACTGGGGTTTTGGTTTAAGAAACTTGCTTCGGTGCAGTTTGTTTGGGGTTTTGTTGATTCTAAGATTTTCTTGCGACTTCGCTCTTGTTGGTACTTTGGCTCTTTGATTAACCAGAAAGACTAGTGTTGCTGCAGTTGAAATTGTTTACAACAACTTGTTTTTAAATATTGATAGCTCCTTGGTTCGTCTAGGTGTTATCAGTATTATGGGTGACTTAAGGTGGTTGAGTTTATGTGTTCATCTAGGCTTGGATCTCTTGGCTGTGTTGCACTTGAGATTTCTACCTAGGTTTCTTCTTAGGTTTTATGCTAGAATTCTGAGTTCCAGCGTTTGAGTTTGTTGTCTCATTGATTATTTATTTTATTTTTAATAATTAATAATATCAAGTAGGTACCGCGTCTTGTGCGTCTTGTGT